>CM035236.1:53330952-53930952 GCA_020226215.1 Sindora glabra
TTTAATTAGGTTTTCTTCACAAGAATGTATGATTTTGATCTATATTATTAAATTTTTCCTACATGAAATTTATTAGTTTTGAAACTTATTAATTCTATTATTTCTGCTCATTGTTAACTATTTTATATTATGTATTTTATTCTATTATATTACAATTACATTTTGGCAATTAGCAAATTGTTCAAAGAAAATCATTGATTGCTAAACTTTTTGCTTTTTGGATATGAAGAAAGCTTATTAACATTAGAGACATCGGATTATTTATTATTTTTTTATAAGTATTAAGGGTCCTAAAAAAGGAAAGGTAAAGTTTCCTTTGTAGTTATTTTTTATGTTATGGGAAGGAATTGCGGTTAGCCTTATTTTGCCCTTTTTGATTTGATTTCTTATGAATTGATTTAATATAATATCATAGTCAATTTACAAGTTGTTTAAATATATGGTTTTGCTACATGATATATAGATACAACATGAATACATTGCATACAATATAAGAACTATGTAGTTGCTATTTCAAATTTGCCAATATTTTTCTTTTATGAAATTCAACTGATTTTTGTTATATGTTAATTATCTATTAGGTTAATGTGTACTAGTCAAAGAAGAAAAAAAAAGGTTAACTTACTGGTCAATAGGCCTAATGAATTGATTTTCATATGTAATGTTATAAATATTTAAATTGTTACCTTTATTATAAAATAAGTTTAATGTCAGAGTTTGAAATTTTCTTTTTCCATAATTCTTACATAAATGAATTAGGTTTTTAGTTGATCTTTTTTTTCATTGGCTTTACAAAATGAACGGGGCTTCTAAAGGGCCCATTTTGTGATTTTTTTTGTCCTAAATTGAATCAAGCTTCAAATGAGAAAAAATCAGGCTAGTGCTGTTTGTTATAATTTATTACAATAAGATACCATAAGCTTACTTTATTTCATTTAAGTGTACTCGTATATGAAAATTTACTATGATGCCCAAAAGATAAAAAAAATTAATTTTTTAAGGATTAAAATAAATTTTTAGTTAAGATAAAAATAAAAATAAATAAGAACTTAAAGGCTCAGAACTTTACATAGAATTATAGAATAATCTCTTTCTTTTGTCTTTTTTTTAAATAATAATCTTAAACGAATTATTGTGACATGCTCTTCTTTGAAAGTTTAATTATTAATAAAACTTAATTTATTCATTTATTTTAAATTTTTATTGATGCTATTATTTGAAAATAAAACAGTAACATCCTTTTCTTTGATAATTTAATTATTAATAAAATTTAATTTATTTATTTTAAGTTTTTTATTAGTATTACTGTTTTGAAATTAAACAGTGATATGTTACTATTTAGAAACTAAATAATAACATACTCTTATTTAAAAATTTAATTATTAATTATATTTAATTTATCTATTTATTTGAGATTTTTGGTTGATGTTACTATTTCATCTTCAAACAGTAATATTTATTTTGGGTTAGTTGTTACTATTTAAAGATGAAATAGTAACATTCTTTTCTTTGACAATTTAGTTATTAATAAGACTTTACTTATCCATTTATTTTGAATTTTTAATTAGCGTTACTATTTTGAAACTAAATAATAATATGTTACTGTTTGGAGATCAAACAATAACATGCTCTTATTTGACAATTTAGTTATTAATCAGACTTGATTTATCTATTTATTTAGAGTTTTTGGTTAATGTTACTATTTGGAGACAAAACAACATCATCCTCTTCTTTAGCAATTTGATTATTAATAATACTTGATTTATCCATTTATTTTATATTTTTTATTAATATCACTGTTTGGAGATAAAATAGTAACATGTTACTATCTGAAAAACTAAGTAGTAATACATTATTATTACATAGTTTAATTATTAATAAGACTTGAATTATCCATTTATTTTAGATTTTAATTAATGTTATTATTTTGAGATAAAATAGTAACATGTTACTATTATTCTCTAGAGACTAAACAGTAACATATTATTATTTAATAATTTGATTATTAATGAAACTTGATTTATCCATTTATTTTAAATTTTTGGTCGATGTTACTATTTGGAGATAAAATAGTAATATTCTTTTCTTTAATAGTTTGATTGTTAATTAGATTTGATTTATCTATTATTTTGAGTTTTTAATTAATATTATTGTTAAGAGAGAAAATAGTAACATGTTACTGTTTGAAGACCAAACAATAGCATGCTATTATTTAATAGTTTAATTATTAATAAAACTTTAATTATCCATTTATTTTGAATTTTTTGTCGATGTTACTATTTTGTAACGAAATAATAACATATTATTATCTAGAGAGTAAATAGTAACATCCTTTTCTTTGATAGTTTGATTGTTAATGAGATTTAATTTATCCTTTTATTTTATATTTTTGTTCGATGTTACTATTTATTACTGTTTGGGGGATGAAATAGTAACATCATCTTTTTTTTATAGTTTAATTATTAATTAGATTTAATTTATTTATTTATTTTAATTTTTTTTATCAATGTTACTATTTGGAGATGAAATAGTAATATATTACTATTTGAAAACTAAATAGTAACATGCTACTATTTGACAATTTAATTATTAATGAGATTTGAATTATCCTTTAATTTTGAATTTTTGATCGATGTTACTGTTTTAAGATAAAACAGTAACATATTACTATCTAGAGACCAAATAGTAATATCTTCTTTTTTGAAAATTTGGTTATTAATGCGACTTGATTGATCCTTTTATTTTGAATTTTTTTAATCGATGTTACTATTTGGAAATAAAACAGTAATATATTATTGTTTGAAGACGAATGGTAACATACTCTTTTTGGTAGTTTAATTGTTAATAAAACTTGATATTTTATATAATTTGATATTTTTGATCGATGTTACTATTTGATATCTCTAAATAGTAATATGTGCTTCTTTAGCAGTTTAGTTATTAATAAAACTTGATATTTCATAATATTGATATTTTTATTGATGTTACTATTTAGTGTCTCCAAATAGTAATATGCTCTTATTTGATAATTTATTTATTAATGAAACTTGATTTATACTTTTATTTTGGGTTTTTGATCAATCTTATTATTTAGAGACCAAATAGTAATATGTTACTATTTGTCTATAAATAATAATATGTTATTATTTAATAGTTTTGTTATAAATGAGAATACATTTGTCTAATTATTTTAAATTTTTAGTAGATGTTACTATTTAGAAATAAAATGATAATATCTTCTTTTTAGCAGTTTAGTCATTAATGGAACTTAATTTATCTTTTATTTTAGGTTTTTAGTCAATGTTACTGTTTGGAGACTAAATAGTGATATGTTAATGTTTGGAGACCAAATAATAACATGTTCTTCTTTAGTAATTTAGTTATTTATGAGACTTGATATTTCATATTATTTAAGATTTTTGGCTAATGTTATTATTTGGTGTCTCTAAATAGTAACATACTCTTAACAGTCTAGTTATTAATGAAATTTGATTTATTTTTATTTTAGATTTTTGATCGATGTTACTACTTAGAGATGGAAACCGAATAGTAATATGTTATTACTTGATTTGTAAATAGTAACATATTGTTCTTTGACAGTTTTATTATTAAAAAGGTTTTATAATACTAATGGACACGAAAAGAATTGAGGAGTAAAAGTTTAATGTGAGATTCACATGAATTTGAATTAAGAAAAATGAGCTTAAAATTGGCAAAATGACAAAAAATTAAGAAAAGTCATTAAAAAAAAGTCTTTTTTTTGCCAGCCGAAGTGGGCAAAATGCCTTTTACATTTTACAAGCATGTAGATATAAAAAAAGTTACATGAAATCGACATATTATTTGCCTCAATTGGATAATTAAATGCAAAATTATGATTATTCAAAGATTTAAACTTAATGTACATGTTTTCAATTAGGTGGACCCCATTGAAATTCATTTTTTTATTTTTTGTTAAAAGATCATAGGAAGACAAATGAAAACAAGTAGTTATATACAAAAATTAGTTAACTACTCATGGAGTTATACTTTTTCGAAATTCTTAATTTACGAGTGCATTTTTATGATTAAAAAAATGGTATTTTAAGAATAAAATAGTAATCATTCATAAAACCGGCACTTTTTTGAAATTAAGATCAACGCTATTATCTATTTGAAAGAAAGTGCAAGAAGTAGGACTTCAATATAATTTACTGCTTTTTTTTAGAAAAATTTAATTAAGCTTCCAAAAAGGTCTAACACCTAACTTAACCGTTCGATCCATGGTTACTCATCTGCACCCAATCCACTCCAGTGTTAGGCTTTACTAATAAACAATGAATAAGTCTAATTAAATCTGATCCAATGATAATCAATTTTGAGTGGAACCCAATACCCCCAAACTCACCCATCACTCATTCTAGGAGGGATAAACATTGCATCAATTGCCAAGAAATGAAATTGTGAAATATGAGAATTTCCATCTCTTATTCATCTTGGGTAGGAAATAATAGAGTTACCCCCTCTTTTTTTAATAATATTTTATTAAATTTTAGCTATTATTATACTAGCTTAGGTGGCTGAAATGTTGTACTCATTAACGAGATACCAAGAATCTTCATTGGCTTTAAGCCTTTCTTGCTTTCTATAATTAACTACCAACTAATGTGTTAAAAACTAATCAATAAAACATACCATTTTTTAGGTTTAATTATTATTTTAATCTCCTAATATATAAATTCATCATTTTTATTTATTTAAATGAAATATTTTATTTTGATTTTTTAAATATATATACAAAAAATTTAAATTTAATTCATTGTTATACCATTACTCATTTTAATATTTTCATATCAATAAAAAACTATTAAAACACTTTTGTTGTTATAAAAAATTTTAATTACTATTAATTTTTTAAATGATATATTTTTTATTTATTAATAGTATAAAATATTTTATATTAATATTGAATAAATTTAAATTGTATACAAATTGAACTAAGTTGAGCTTAAATTAACAATTTTTGTTAAAATTAAGTAAAGAAGTTTTAATTAGGACATAAATCTTCCGACATAACTCCAATCTGACTATCATTGGGAGAAATTTGGTCAAATTCATTTTATTATATGAAAAACACGCAAATCATGCTTTTAAGATTAAAAAAAAATCCTGATTTAACTACCAATATAATGTGATCGACACATTTTCTGTCTAGTATTTTTTTTTTCACTTGGAATCCTATTCGAGTTTTATGTGCTAATTAAAGTTCTCAATCCGATTAAATTAGGATTGAAATTTAATTTAATATTAATATAAATTAGTTTTATATTATGACATATTTATGTATTATTATATTAATAAAAAATTATTAACATTTTTTATTATTGTTAAAATTTTTTATTATTATTATTTTTTAAATAATGTATCTTTATCTCATTTATTGAGAGTATGAATTTATACTGATAATGAAATCAACTTTAAACTCTTACCATTATTTACATGAACGGGATATAATACAACTTCTGTATTACAAGAAATAAAAAGTTATTTATATTGTTTAAAGAAATCAGATGGAATAAATTTATATTTTATTATGAAACCAAAATTATAATTAAACCTTTTTTCATATATTCATCCATTCTAGTAATACAATTTTTTTTTAATGATAATGGCTTGTGGTACAATTTATTTTAATTAGAAAATGACTTCAAGCTCCAGGTCCTATTAGATTCTCAAGAAGGGTGATTTAGATGATGAAAACTGGTATGAAATTTCAAATGTTCAAGAAAGGGAACATAAGAAACCTTATTCTTAATTGTTTGTACAGGAAATAGTCAGGAAAAAATAAAGAGTGAAGAATAGTATTTTTCTTTACCCGGTTACCGAGTAAAACATGAGTAGAAAAGAAAATGAGCACAAAATGAAGAGTGTGGTCCAAATTTTTTTTCTTGCCTGAAAAATTCGGTTGTTACAATTTTATCCTTAATTCAATGAATATAACATTAACTTTATTGCTTCACTCTTGAATGTAAAATTTTAAAGTTTTGCACCATATCTTCTTATTTTTAAAGTTAATTTGTCTTCAATTTTAACTAATATATAACGTCATGACTTAGTTTTAACTTTTTGAACGTTAACTTATATTTAATTTGTCATAAAATTTTAACTTAATTAATAATATTTTTATATTTTTATTTGTTAAAAATTTATTTAAAAAAATTTATAATCAATATGATAATTTATAACTGTAACTCATAAACAAAATATTAGATAAATATATTAAATTGAAGAATAAAATTTTCATTTTCTTGTATCTATTATTGGCCACGAAGCATTGCTTTTTTTTTTTTTTTTTCATTTTTTATACATTTAAACAAGAAAAAATATTTTTTATTTTTTTATTTTCTTTTCTCTCTTTTTCTTTGGAACCAAGCGAGGGAGATATCTTATGGAAGGTTGGTAATCGAACCCTTCAAAATCCAGCCCGTTGTAGGATTTTAGTTGGCTAAACACAAAGTAGAAACTATTATATTTATTTAGAACCCTTTCAAGATGCCAATACATTTATGATTTGTACCCTTCTGTATTTTCTTTAGTTTCTTTTAACTTATGGAGGATGAAAAAATGATCTTTTATTTTGAAACTTAAATTTTTTTACTGGAACCTACAAAAATGATTTCTAAATTTGTATATCTCTTAAATCTATACAGTCAATTTCTTAAGAAAAAATTATGGAATCTAAATTGATATTTTATGGAAGAATTGGATTTCCTCTATTTTTAAAAGAAATATCGGAGGGTATAAATTTAGGAAAGAGATAGATATAGAAAAAAAGTTACAGGTTTCAATAAATAATTATTGACCTCAAAATAAAAAATTGTATCTCAACCTTTTTTAAAATTAAAAAAATGACCAAAAAAAGTAAATGGAGAAAATGCAAGTGCTTCATGAAAGGTTATTGTTTTGCTTTAAGAAACAAAAATGCGGTTATTTGGTAATGTATAAATGATATTACTTTCACTACAAACCTAAATATCTTTTTTTCCATGAAATCTAGGAATTTATTAATAAGGAAGATGAGTCATCAAATAAAATAACATCCCTAAAAGTAGGTGGAATCTAGGATAAATTACCCAATCCATTACAAATTACATGTTCAACCCATTTTGTTGCACGATGAGTCACATCATTACAAGAATGAGAACAATAATTCAAAGAGACATTAAATACTAATTCAAGTATATTTTTCACAAATTTAAATACTATTAAGCTCCTTTAGGGACAAACTGGTATTCCTAACAAGGACTTAATAATAATCTTGGAGTCAGCCCTTATTTGTACCTTCTTATGCTGAAAATTATTAGCCACAAACAAACTCTTATGAATTGCTAACAAATCTATATTTAAAACTAAAAAACAATTGAAATTCTTATACTAGAACCCAACAGTCATACCTTCATAATTTCGAGCAATCATATCTATTAAAGATTTGCTCCTAACCTAAGTTACATCCACATTATCTTATTAGTATCATTATCTCATGGAAGCCCATATGATTGGGCCTCCAATACTCCTTTTGAGGAACTAAAAGATTGAGACATTGTTTCCTTCAAATTCCTATACCACCATTCCTCTTCCCAAATGCCCTTCTTAATTAGCCTAATAGCTGTTCTAGACTTACCACTCAAAATTGCAATTGCTTAATCTATTCAAACCTAACCAATTTCATAAGTAATCAAGAATTCATTAATAGATGTAGTGTAGAAAATATCACCCTTGCTTGATTGAGGGATGGCTAACCAAGGTTGGCATTGTATGCTTGATTGGTTACCCTTACAACTAGAAAATTTACCTTAATGTTTTTTACTTTTGGAAGGGTCTTGATTATGACCCTTCAATGTAACTATCCCCTTAACTTTAACTTTTTCTTGAAAAGACAATCAATATGCTATTATAAGGTTTCATCATGAATTTTAGTAGATTTAACTTACTAGTAGTAGGAGACTATAAGATACTAGTTGAACTCCTTTGATTCATTAAGATTCATTCAACTAGAAATTTATGCGCCAATGTTGGAATGACCAAAAGATCATCATGTTCTCTGTCAATATTGGTGAAGTCCTATTTAATAAAAGGAAATTGTTTCATAGGATTTCCTATGATTTTTTTTTCTTTTGATACTCATGAACTAATGCAAATATTACTTCCTTGCATTCTTAGAATCACCACTTTTGCAAAATCACTGGCAATTGTATTTATCATACTAGTAATTAGGGCTAAGTCCATCATTAACGGTGTGTTTTACTTGGTATGGGAGATCATTCATGCTCCTACTCCTTTTGATGGAAATAATGTTAATTCCTTTAATATTTACTCAAATATCCCTTCCTAATCAACTATTCAATTTTATCCTTCAAAGTAACACAATCATCAATAACATGATTATAATCCTTATGAAACTTATAATATTTGGACTTATCTATAATGGAAATTTGTGGTGCTTTAGTAATGGGAATTTAATCAATTTGGCAACCTAAATATTCTCCATAATCATGCTAATTTATGCTTTAAAGGGGCTTGTATCTATCAAACTGACCCTTAAGTGGTAGGTGCTAGAATCTAAAGGTCTCACAACTTTTACCATATTGCCATTGGTTATTGTAAACTACTATGTGGTACCTGTTATGATGCATAAAATATGT
Organism: Sindora glabra; assembly: GCA_020226215.1. Classification (NCBI taxonomy): domain Eukaryota; kingdom Viridiplantae; phylum Streptophyta; class Magnoliopsida; order Fabales; family Fabaceae; genus Sindora; species Sindora glabra. Next base: position 53,339,634 of record CM035236.1, read on the forward strand.
CCAAACTCCTTAACATTCATATATTTTTTAGCTCTATCTCAGGAGACCCTCATTGTAGAGACAAGTTTATTTGCCAATAATAAAGACAAATGTCCTAAATGAAGGCTTGTGATTAGTTGATAAATTGCAATGCCCTCGTTAAGATCCTTGATCTTTAATGCTGATGCATTATATCTACCTAGATACTACTTTAGGGATTCATTTTGCCTTTGCTAGAAATTAGGAAAGTAATCAAAGTTTTCCTTAGTATTCTACTTGTAACAACATGAGTAGAAAAAGTAATAGATAACTATTGGAAGCTATTGATGGGATGTGGAGAAAGGTTGTTAAACCATTAGAGACTAGCCTTTTCAAGTGATATAGAAAAAAATTGCACATAATAGCACTACAAACTCTATAAAGTAACATAGCTGCTCAAAAGGCCTCGAGATGCTCCTATGGTTAGCTGAGCAATCCTAAACTTTTAGATAGGTAGGTGGTTTAAATTCCTTTAGTAAGGGAACAGTTATAATGTGACTAGTGAAAGGATGAAGTTAATTGAAGATTAGTTCTTGGTGTTTTCAATTCTAAATTCTAGGTTTTTATAGGTCATATTGCTTGTGACTATGGTTACTATGAGGTTTTGTCAAGATGCAAGTGGAAAATATATATTAAGGCTGATGTTTGGTGGATTTTCAAATAAGGGAGTGTTAAATGATGAGTTTATCATTTAGGTGGATGCAAGTATATGTTAGGATTAACAATAGCAGATGACCAAGGATTGCAAGGAGAAATCAAAATATAATTAAGGTGTTAATTACCTTGGGAGGTTGAAGGTACATGAGTAAAGCCATGGAAAAGCTCAAGCTCTACTTGCAATTTTCACACTAATTTAAGCTCTGTTCCATTTGTTTAGCTTCTTGTTGCAATTGCTTCATACAATTGTTATCTCCTAAAGTTTTTGTAAACAACCGATTGGTCTTCCTTCATTATTGGTATGATGTTGTTGTATTAGTGTCCTATTGTGACATGGTGGTGTAAGAGCCCACAAACAATGCCCATAATAAGAGAATGTAAAAATGGGTATTATTTGAGTGGATGTTATCATGGTAATGACCTCTTATTTATAGGCTAAGGTCTACATGCTAGGATATGTGACTATGGGTCTTATGGATGTAGATGTCAAGGTACCATTCTATTGGTGTAACATTCTTCCAATGCTAAGCAGACATGTGCCTTAATGGTTATTGCCCTTGAGAAAATCTATCTTATGGTGCGTCTCGTAAGCCTTTAACAAGATTAAGTAAATTTGTGTTTAAGAGGATTTTTTGGATTGAATCATTATCCTAATGGGCCTAGCCTCAAAATATGGGCTTTGTGGCCTTTTATCCAATTAGGTATAATACATTTAATTAGATATTTATTATTAATTGCTAATATGTTTCATAAGTTTAAAATAAAAGAATGGTAGATAAAGTTTGTAGCTAAATTTACATTAAATATTTGTACTCCTATTCGTACTTTGATTTGTAGCTAAATTTTTTTATCTAAATGAGGAGGAATGCTTAGCCTATTGTCATGGTTTTGGAAAAAATTAGGCTTCCACAATCATTATTTTAATCATAATGGGCCCAATGTATTAGCTATTGGAACTCTAATTGCTTTGTTTCACTCAATATTATGAATATATTGTGTGGTTAATAACTTATTATACAAACCACAAGTATGCCTTTTAGATCTATTCTAAGTATTAAATAGATAACATATTGCCAATAGACATAATGCCAAAAAAATTCCAGTTTCCATACATGCAACTTGCATTTAACTATGAATATAAGGAATTTACTATTGGCATAAGCAGAAACTTGGTGGAAAATCTCTAGGGGGATTCTGTGTATGAAGTTCTCATTTCATTTCTGCTATACAAAAATGCATCTAAATAGGTGAATGGCATTCGGTTCAGAGATGGAGCTAGGATTTTGTGCTTAGGGAAGGAAAATTTACACACATTAAAAATATTATTACATAAATTAAAAAAATAAAAATATAATTTTTATTTTTTTAATTTTTGTGTACTAACAAACCCAATATTTTAAACTAAATAATTATTATTGTATCTCGTAAAATTAGTTTAAATGATTAGACGAACAAAAGGTAAAGTAGAAATCATAGATTTAAAATAAATTGATAATTTTTTATACCTTAAAAATAACTATTATTAGAGTTTTTATTAAAAAGTCTTCTAAAAAAATAAAATGTAAGAAAGATAAATTGTTGTCAACAATTTAGTGAAAATTTGAAGTACTTTGCTTAAAAGTTGTGAAGTATGCATAATTTAAGAAAATGAGAACAATCATGATTTAAAAACTTATATAATATATGAAGAAGATTTTTTTTTAACATATTCAAATCAAAATTCATATATAATAAGATTCTGAATTATAATTTTTATATTATCGGTGATAGAATATAGTTAAATATGATTTTAACATCATTTTTATAAACTAATAATTGTTAAAAAAAATTATTTGTAATTCAATATGATAAATATATAAGTAATTTACTATCAACATTCTATCAATTCAAGAGTTAATTTTTGTTTGAGAGGGGACAAAAGATATATCATATACACATACACAGTAAAATCTTATGACCTGGGGGGCACGCTCCCCCAAGCTTTCAAGTGGCTTCGTCCCTGTTTGGTTCTATAATAAGCACAAATATGAAAAGGTTGCAAATCATTTTAGCAGGTATTCTTCTTACTTGGATGCAACTATACATATCCCTAAGCCGGCATTTTTCATTTTATGTGTGAATAATCAGTTGGATAATCGTGAGACTACTTTTTGATGATTTGTATATTCATGCTCCCTCGTTAAGGTCATAGCAATCTGTGAATGCTAGATGTAACAGTAACTCTCCCTCTTTCACCTTCTCTCCTTCCTATAGGATTTAACACAGATGTAGATATCAATTTCCAATTCTGTGATATCTTCACTCAGTTCCTGGTAAAATTTCTAACTTGTCCTATAGTTTATTGCGTTAAAGGTGGTGTTTTTATGACATTGTGATCTTTAGCTTTGATAGTGAGGTGCTGAAATAGTTGATGAGTTATCATACTGGACAAATAATGCTGTAAATGATGCTGAACATTTTTCTCTCCAATTATTTGATTATTTTGTTTAATCTTTTGCACATTGATATTGATTATACGTTTAAAGCTGACATATAGTCTTCTTATAAGTAGCTATCTATAATGTGACATAATTGTGGTGTTGCTGTTTAAAAGTTGGAAATCTCTATAGAATATATATGACTATGGGGATAATTGTAGGCGTCCAAATGGAAAGAAAAAAAATGATCAAAACATGCTATGCGTATGAAGGATAAACATGGTGCACAAGTTTTTCAGGATTAATTTCTGATGTTTGCTTGGATCATGAACACTTGAATAATTCGGCATTGGTAAAATTATTGTTGAAATTTTTTTCATATCTAATATTCTCATTCCGAGTGGTGTTCCTCGCCTATATTTGGCTAATTTCCAGGATCCTTGCTGTTTATTCTAAGGAGCACCTGAAGTTAAATTTGTCTTCTACAAAGAGGTAATATGTTTCTTTTTCTACGTTTACTTGAGTCAAGTCAGCATAGTTTCTCCTATATAGGTGTGCCTGTGCACCACCTGACCTGTTCCTTGTGGTGGTGAGGATGATTTAATTATTGGCATTCTCCTATATTATTACTCTTATCCCATTTAAGTATTCTATAAACCATGCTTTTAATATTATAGATTATGGTACTATTTCAATAATTATAATTGAGATTGGACAGGAGACAAGTTCTTTAATCTGTCCATTCATGTTATGCCTCTATGAATTTATAAGTCAACAGTTTGAGTAAGTGTCTATTACATGATTGACAGTTTGACATACAAACACATTTATTATTTGTCGTCACATTCCCTTAAAGGGAATTCAAGGAAGAAGTGCCAACAATGGCAGTCATGGGTGGTCCTCTCGAGCCATCATCACCAATTGCTTCCAATGTTGCTGATGGTCCCGAGGATCCTTCCTCTATGAACTTTATCAATTTATGCACCATTGTTATTATTTTATTCCCTTCCAAGAATTTTTCCTGGCTTTTTCTTTTAACTATTTCTAAAGTTCTTGACATTATCAACTGCCACCAGCAGAGGGAGATGGATTTTTATATTTTTTTATGGTTACATAGCTGCATTTCTTAAGTACTCCTGGAAGGTACTTCTTACTCTTCACCAACACAGATTTATAAGAGAGTGACCTTGCAGGTTTCTGCATCTGATTTACAGTTGGCAGAAATGAATACAGATGTTCAATTCCTTTAGTTGAACAACGAGGAGCATAATTCTTTGTGTCGTAGCCTTAACATTCATGTCCTTCCTTTCTTGTTCTTCTATAAAGGTTCTCATGGTCGTCTTTGAAGCTTTAGCTGTTTGATTGCTACGGTTAGTTACATTTTATGTTCCCTTGTTTGCATCGTTTGCTTAATTTTAACCAACAAAGATATATAAATGCTTGTGTTATCGGTTTTGATTTTGTATTACTATTCATATTCATAGGTGAACATTACCATTGGCATGCAATACTCCTTATAGTAAACTCTTACATAATGTCAAGCATGCACACATGATGGCATAATGTGTGCAACTAGCATTTTCTGCAGAGTCATAGACTTATCATATTCAGAGTGTGAATTCAGTTTCTTTTCAAGATTTATGTTTCATGCCTTCTATTGCTATTGAACTCAAAAAACAACTTGCGATATTTGATTGAATGACAGATTACGAATTGGCCAAACACACCCTGGATAGATGCAGCCTTGGTCCAATTAAAGGATAGGAGGGGAAGAGCCCCTGGCACGTGCTGCCAACAAGTCAAACCAGTGGATGCCTCTGCACAACAAGTAGCAGCAGAAGCAGTAAAAGCTCCTTCAAGTTCAGAACCACTTCCTCCTCGACCTCCATCAATCCCCATGTCTTATGAGGACTCCCAAGGAGAGACGGAGAGCCCTGATCGTTGCTGGGAGATGGTTGGGACAGTTCGTGAACATCCCCATTTCCTGAACACATCCCTTGTACAATCATTTTCTTTCTTGTATTGGACATGTGAGAATGAAGACATCGAGTGTTAGGTCCCCCAGCAGGCTGTTGAATTATGATAAAGGATGAGTTTAGATTCAAAAACTTCCTAGTTATCAATGCTAGCAAGCAAACATTGGTCCTCGGAACATTGTAGAGACTAAAGAACATGCGTAGATAATCACTAAACCCTTCAGACTCAAATGAGCCTTTGACTTTTTTTAAACCTGAGAGCTCACACTATGCAAAACGATACTCATTTTTGTTTTCTAAATACACTTGTATGCAAGATACGGTGTATAGCTCTGGGCTAGGCTTTATACGTGTTCTTCATATGTTCCTAAAATGATTGGTTATATTTAATGACTAGCTCAATTTGGTTTATTCGTACTCAGCTGTTCATACAACTGCTATCCCCCCATATCCTAAATATCGATGTGCGTAACTTGAATTCACTCTCACAACCCGATAAACATGTCACAAACAGCTGTGAAGTGAGCCTACCAATATAAAACAAATAGGATTTTTTCACAAACAGTTCATCTGAAAGTTGAGAGGAATTTTATAGGTGCAACTAAACTTTCGAGCCACTCTTGGAGGTTGACATGGGCAAGGGAACATTATATTTCAAATATTAATTATTAGATTAAATTACTCAAGGTTTCGTATACTGCACAGGCGTTTCCAAAAAGTGTTGAGACATGATTTCCTTTTAACCTATGTTTATGTCTCGACCTCAATTGCTAAACCAGCAAAATTTAGCCAATCATGCTCCTCGCCAATATCAGTAATTTAATCTCACAGGATTCCTGTAGCCCTTTAAAAAATTGACAACATAATTCTGGCTATTAATTACAATTGAATAATAGATTGGAAAAAACGTAAAACCAAAGATTTGATTTTGATGGAAGTGATGGAAATTGTCTTCTTGACCAATTTCACGCTTCAAGTGTAAACCCCACACAATTAAATCTCTCTCCTATTATACAAAAATAAGTCAACCAATATATTACAATTTCCCAAATTTTCGGCCTTGTTGACTAATAAGTTCATTCTTTTTTTGTCATAAACTTAGACAACAGACAACAAATAGAACAAACTAGAACAAAAAAAAGGGAAAATAGACAACACGAAAAGTTAGCAAACTAAGGAGGCCTGAACAGAGAATCAAGCAAAAGAATAAAGTAAAGGGGAAGGGGGTTGAGAGACAAATCCAAAGGACACTTCCTTTACTTGGCTTTTGCACCAAAAAAGGAAACAACTACCATTAATCATCTAGTACTTTTAGGCTCAACAAAAAAGAGAAAAATAAAAATACACATTTGTTAACATAAAACTAATTAAGAAGAGAGAGAATGAGACTTAAACTTACAATGAGAAAGAGTACTGTAGAAAAACTCAGATTTCTAAAAAGGATTAAAACACCCTAAGAAAGAGATATAGAGTATGAAGAAGAAAAGAAGAATACTAAGCAAATGAGAAAGTACTAATTTATGTACTCTGTGCCCGGTTTGCTTATGCTGGAACGGTGATCATACAAATTTATAGGACAATCAAGAAGTTGCATCAAAAGAAAAAACATGACAATGAGAGATCAAAGTAAGGACAATCTCCCGCCCCCCACAATATTCCAATTTTTATGATAAAAACAATTAGAAACTATCTTCCACCAAGGAGCTTTAGTACCACCTATTGAGAAACATAGATTTTTTTAACCTCTTCAAAGGAAATTGTCAATCTTAGTGAAACAATCTGATTCTCAAGGCTAATAGGATATGAGAATATTGTAGTAAAGGAAAGATATTTTTCAAGATTATCTATGAAAAGGTCCTTTATGAAAATTACAAAGATTACTCTCCTACCTTCTTTTTATCCTTTATCTAGTGTGCCATTTTGATCTTTGAGCACACTAATTCTATTGCAGCTTCTTCTAATAATAGCTTTAGCATGATAGTATTTGGAATTTCTATCTCTTTAAACAGCCATTTCACTTTTGACGTCTAGTGCTAGAAAATCTTGTCCTAATTTAATGTTTGCTCTAAGTTCTTTCTATAATTGGCCCTCTAAATTCCAAAAGAAGGGATTAGAGGCTCTTCTTAGGACCATTGGATACTCATTATTCTCACTAAAATGTTCCTTTTTCTTTTCGTAATGTGCTTGAAAACAATGTGATTCAAATATCTAAGAGCTAGAGTTTAGAGATTGAAGGGCTTAAACCATACTTGCCCTTTAATCATAATAAAATATGATCCAAGAAAATCTCAAGGAAGAATTTTAACATGCGCTTCACTAAATATAATTTGTCAATCCATTGTATAGAAGGCTCTATCCAACTTCTCAAAAAGATGCTTATATCCCTAATATTTGGTGCTTTCTAGGTTCTAGGTAAAACATCTCTCGCATATCAATTTCGATTAGATTTAAAATTATTGATTCTTTTACTACTTAAGTTAGCACACTACCAATTGAAGGGTACCCCCTTTCTTTTTCACCAAGGTCCCTAATGTCATTAAAATCACTTCAAATTAGCCATGGGTCCTAAATATGATGGTGAAAATTAGCCAACTCTTCCCTTAAAATTTCCTTTCAATATTTGGATTAAGATTAGTATAGACAATAGTGAGCAATTAGCTTTCTCTTTAATTTTCAGTAACTTTCTAATGGATAATTGGAAATTATTGCTAATAACCTTGAGTAAAACTCTATAAGATTTCCAAGCTATCCATATACCACTCGAGTATCGATCTCTATTAGATAGTTCCCATCTATCAAAACCTAACTCTTTGAATATAGTGTCCACTTTCCCAATAGTAACCTTTATCCCAATAAAAACTATTATCTCTAATGAAGCAAATTTTTTTTATTAGATAAGTTCGTATGTTGTTCACTATTATTTGCAAAAATTTTCTTTCTTATACCTCAATAATTCTAAACTATGATTTTTTTATAGTAAATTGCATCATGGTGCCACTTCTTAAATTTTTTTTCAAAAAAATTTTAGTACTGATTTTTATTTCAAAGAGGTACTGGTTTATGAATTATTAATATTATATTTTTTAAAATACCCTTTTTTAAACCATTAAGAATGTGGTCATGAATTAAGAATTTCATAAGGGTATAACTCTATGATTAGTTTAATCAATTTTTTACATATAATCATTCATTTTCATTCATCTTCCTATGATCTTTCTATAAAAAAATAAAAAAACTTGAGTTCGATGAGATCCACCTAATTAGAAATGTGTAAAATTAAATTTAAAATTTGAACAATTCTAACTTTATTCTTAGTTGTTCGTTTTAGGCTAATTATTTTTTTATTTCATGTAACTTTTTGAGATGATATATGCTTGCAAAAGTTAAAGGCGTTTTTGCTCGCTCTGGTTGGCAAAAAAAAGTCTTTTTAATAACTTTTCTTAATTTTTCCTTTATTTTCTTGTTATTTTTTCAACTTTGATGTTATTTTTTGTCAATTCAAATTCATTTGAATCCTAGATTAAACTTTTTCTCCCTAACTCTTTTAGTGTCTAGTAGTGTCATAATAATTTTCTTAAGAAATAAAATTATCAAAAAAATGATATATTATTATTTGCAGACTAAATAGTAATATATTACTATTTTTATTCTAAAATAGTAACACTAATAAAAAATTATAAATAAATAAATAAATCAAGTTTAATTATTAATCAAATTATCAAATAACAGCATATTACTATTTATTCTCCAAACAGTAATATATTACTATTTCGTTCTAAAAATACTAACACCAATTAAAAATTCCTAAATAAATAGATAAATAAAGTCTAATTAATAATTAAACTATCAAAGAAGAAGATGTTACTATTTCATTTCAAAATAGTAATACTAAATAAATGAATAAATTTAATTTAATTAATAACTAAGTTACTAAATAACAGCATATTACTATTTGTTCTCAAGATAGTAACATATTACTACTTTATTTTAAAAATAGTAACACTAACAAAAAAAATCCTAAATAAATGAATAAATCAAGTCTAATTAACATCTAAACAACCAAAGAAGATGTTGTTATTATTTCATTTCAAAATAATAATATATTACTTATTCCGTTTCAAAATACTAACACTAATAGAAAAATTCCTAAATAAATGATAAATCAAGTCTAATTTAACAATCAAATTATCAAATAATAGTATGTTATTATTTATTCTCAAGACAATAACACCGAACTAAAAATTTTAAATAAATAAATAAATTTAGTCTAATTAATAACCAAACTATCAAAGAAAAGGTTGTCACTATTTTATTCCAAAATAGTAACACAAACTAAAAATCCTAAATAAATGAATAAATCAAGTCTAATTAACAATTAAATTACTAAATAATAGTATATTACTATTTATTCTCAAGACAATAACATATTACTATCTCGTTCTAAAAATAGTAATACCAATTAAAAACTTCAAATAAATAGATAAATTAAGTCTAATTAATAACTAAACTATAAAAAAAGAGCATGTTACTATTTATTCTTAAGATAATAACATACTACTATTTTGTTCTAAAAATAATAATATTAATTAAACATTCTAAATAAATGGATAAATCAAGTCTAATCAACAATTAAACTATAAAAAAAATGATGTTACTGTTTCATTTCAAAATAGTAATATTAACTAAAAACTTAAATAAATGGATAAATCAAGTCTAATTAATAATCAACTGTCAAAAAAAAGGATGTTACTAATTCGTTTCAAAATAGTAACATGTTACTATTTCATTTCAAAATAGTAATATCAACTAAAAATTTTAAATAAATGGATAAATCAAAGTTTAATTAATAACTAAACTATCAAGAAAGCGGATGTTACCTATTTTATTTCAAAACAATAACATGTTACTTTTTCATTTCAAAATAGTAAAACTAATCAAAAATCTTAAATAATGGATAAATCAAATTTAATTAAACAACTAAATTGCCAATGAAGATGAAATGTTATTATTTCATTCCAAATCAGTAACACTAACTAAGAAATCTTAAATAAATGGATAAAATCAAGGTCTAATTAACAACTAAATTACTAAAACAACAATATGTTACTATTTCATTCCAAAACAGTAATGCTAACCAAAAAATCTCAAATAAATGGATAATCAAGTTAATTAACAACTAAATATCCAAAGCAGTAACATGTTTACTATTTTGTTTCAAAACAATAATATTAACTAAAAATCTTAAATAAATGGATAAATCAAGTCTAATTAACAAAATAAATTATTAAAAAAGATGATGTTACTAGTTTATTCTCCAAATAGTAATTTATTAAGAATTATTATTTTTTTGACAAATGGCAAAAGAAAAAGATTATTTTATAATTTTATATAAAGTTTAATGCCTATAAGTTTCTCATTTATTTTGATTTTTATCTTAACTAAAAATTTATTTTAATTCTTAAAAAAATAAATTTTTATTAATTTTATTTTATAATTAAAATTTTATATTAATTTAATTTTTATAAAGTTAAAAATTCTCCAATTTAATTTTTATAAATTTTTAATTTTTAATTTTTTATTCATTTAAAATTAAAAATTCTTCAATTCTAATATATTACAAAGAGGTTTCTGTTTTAGTATTTTTTTATCTTCTTAAAACATACTATAAATGTATCATTTTGTCTTTTAGATATCATAATAAATTTTGTGTATGCATGTACACTTAAATAAAAAAAAAGTGAGCTTGGAGTATCTCGCTATAATAAATTGCAACAAACAACACTAGTTTGACCTTTTTCCTTTTTTTAATCATTGTAATAATAAACTAAAGACCTACATTGCATGACTATAAGTAAGGTCTATCTTTATCATATAATCATTTTACATTAAAGCATCAGGATACTTGTTCAAAATTAGCAAATTTTCTATTGCACTAACGTTGAGTGGATTATCATTAAGCAGAGGCTTAGCATCACCATATATTATTGGAACTCCCTATCTATCTAAGTTATTTTAGTTCAAAAAGCTCTATTTTCTACCTTTATATTAGATTATGTTATGAAAAACATGTGTGTTAATTAGGTTACATCTAAGTTTAGAGTTTTGTTTTATTCAGATCCCATTATTTGCGATTAATATTAATGGAGGGCACTTAATTAGAGCTTATAGTATCTTTTTGGGCATCATTTTAAAGTTCCTTCCATGCTTATCATTTAGTAGTAGGTTTAGCCTTCCTATTCTTAATGCATAAGTTATTCTTTAGGAAATTCCCATATTTATTATTACCTATATTGAGATTTTCTCCTCTACACCCCTATATTAATGATCTCATAACAAAAGACATCATGGATTATCCTTATTTACATCCTCAAATTCAACCATCATTGAAGATTGTCATTTGGGATCCCTAGTTGTCACCATCCTTCGATTTTGTTAATTGTCTTGAAAATGTTCTTAATTGAACTTTGCTGTTTCCATAGTTATTAGTGATCCTTTTTCCATCATCTAGCCTTTATACTTCTATTTAGGTTCTATCTAGGACAAATGATATTTTGATCCTTTACTCGTTCAAGCTTTTCCTTCTCTTTTGATTTATACCATAGTCCATAATAGGATAAAAGTTCATTGTATAGCCATATTTGTTATAGCTTAAAATAAAATGGTATTGAAGACTTTCATATTGCATATAGTAGATTTTCTTATGAATTGAGAACTCTACAAGTAACTCACTTATCAAGTCAACTTTTACACAAACATGTGCATGTTTTCCTAAACCTATTATAGAATAGCCATATTAACTTTTGAGGTTTTGCCATCTATTTCCTAAAAAGGTTTAAGAATTTTTTTATCAAAAGAATTTGATTCATAGAACCAATATACAAATCCATCTAGCCATATTTTCTATATCATTCTTTGAAAAGCCAACTTTGGATCCATAACACGTGCACTATAAAATAATGGTCATACAAAAGCCACAATTCTCTAGTTTAAAGTATACTCATAGTCTGCATAGGCAGCTAAACTTCACTAAGTAATAATCATCAAAGTGATTGATTATATTAAAGATTTCATCTTCAGCCTCTAGTTGATATAGTTTAGTCTCTAAGACACAAAAACCTATCTTCCTCCTTAGCAATTTTATAATGAGTGTTCATTGTCATAGCTTGTTCATTTTTTCCTCTTTTTTCTATGATATAACAATATTAGGGCAAAGTCCTATCTTCATTTAGTTTTTTACCATAAGGAAACTATTATAATCATTTTCTTTCTCATCCTTCAAATCTAACTCATCAAAAAACATCCTTCTTGTCATTCGTAAAGATAAAGCCTTCTCCCTCAATTAAGGTCTCCTTGTATGCCTATCCTTTGGTTTATTTAGTTTTTGTCTCAAAAGTTCATCATTGTATACCATCAAAGACCTTCCTTTCTCGTGTGAAAGGTATGCATCCTTGTTTGAAATTTTTTGGTACTCTGTCAAAGGATATTTATCTCCTATGCTAAATTCAGTGATTGTGAGATCTACCACACAACCTTATTAGAATGGTTGAAATCAAACCAAAATTGGTAGATGTTCTTCACTTTGCATCTATGAGTTTCATAATAAAATGATGAGAAATCAATCTTAAAATCTTCTATTAATCAATTTATCTTTCATACTTATATTTTATTCAACAAGCTCAATGTTTTATGGTTAGGTTTAATAAATTAAGGACAAATCTTGAAAAGTTAAATGTTAAATCAAGTTATATAATGTGCATATATTTATACTAATAATAATCTAGATGAAAATTAATGTCATTGTTATTTGATTAAATTGCTTTTAAAATTTATGATAAAATCATCATACTTTTAAATTGTGTATAATCTTACTCACTGTAAATTTAAGAAAATTTAAATCCACAAAACCCTTTTTAATATACTTATTTTTAAATTTAAATTAGAAACTCACAGAATATAGTTTCCTATATAACTGATTTATATTTTTTAATCAAATTAATGTTATTTTATTTGATTAAATTATGCTTCTATAATTTATTTAAAACATCATACTACTTTAAATTGTGTATAATCTAACTCACTATAAATTTAAATTAAGCTTTTAAAGTAAAACACCAATCTCTATTTGATTCTAATTTAATTTTAATTATAATAATTAGTTATAAAATACCTTTATCTAAAATGACAAATGTGCTATTTATAACTTTTAAAATATTTGTTATACATATTGCATGTAAATTGTTAAATGTATTCTTATAAAAATTATTATATATAGTATATATTGTTGGAATTCTTTTTAATATGAATCTCACATTAATTTTAATAAATGATAATTAATTATTAATTTTAAAGTGTGAGCTCAAGATAAAATGACAATTAGAAATTAAGCCTTGTATGTTATTATGCCATAAATGTAGGTTTGTTAGGCCCATTTTGTGATGAAATAAAATCTATGATCTAATCTAATTATTTAATGAGATCCCCGACATCTAGTAACTAACCCCATCTATTGGCCCCATCAGTGTGCAAACACAATCTCTCAGGAAAAGAGAAAAAGTAAGTGAAAGGTTACCATAAAGGGAGATTATACCTCATAACAAAAACTCTTTTCATGATTTTAGGAATCTTGATGAAGGATCAAACACCATATGATCCAGGTATTTGTTACACCTATTTCATATAATTAAATGTTTTATTCATTTATACTCATATCATGATTTAAAGCCAAAATCCATGGTTTTCATGTTTAATTAAAATTTAAATTCTTATAATTGGTATCAAAGCTTAATTTTGATTTTGAATTATGGTTGAGTGTTCGAGATAATTTTAGTGAAAATTGTACATGTCTCTCTACAGAAAAATTTTATTCCATTTATGTGAATGATTAAATTTCCATAATAGTTGGTTTTGGTGAAAATTCTTTATTATTTGTGTGTTTAATCTTATAGAATAGTTCATAATGTCTTTGAGGTGTGATTGTAAGTAATTGGTAGTTATGTATATATTATATATATATATATATATATATATATATATATATATATATATATATATATATATATATATATATATATATATATATATATATATATATTATGATGTTTATGTATATCTATGCATGAAATTAATTCTCGGTTTAAGTGCAGACATATGAAGTGTGTGTTATGTATTGCTAAACCATTGGAATGTTAATGTCATGTTTATGCTATGCATGCTTACTTTGAGTTAAGACTAATATATATATATATATATATATATATTATATATATATATATATATATATATATATATATATATATATATAGATATATATATATATTCAATAAGGTCCCTTTTATTTTTTTTCCAAATGCTATAAATTCTTGCATTTAAATTGTCAAAACTAGAACCATTTTTAAGTGCACTTGGATGCTAGGCACTTTCTGGGTATTATTTAGTATTTCCTAAAAACATTAAATAGATTAGTTAAATGTGTATATGGTTTATTGTGTTTGCATACCATTTTATATAAGTGTATAATATGTATGTGTATTTGTATGGAAATCATGGAGGTATATTTTGATTTTTTTTAAAGTGAATGTACATTTAAGTCTAGGCATAAATCCAATTTTCCAATAAATTGGTGCTAATGTCTTTTTGATATCTATAACATATGAACTTATGATTTGTAGGAGTTGAATGCATGAATAGGATGTGCACATTTGTTGACAATTTTTTTTATAGCATAAGCCATGTTCTTTGGTTGCACTTTAATTTGCTATATATATCTATACATTTTACTCCTATGTTATGTGATATACATGGATGTATGTTGGGTTTTCTGTGTGTGAATAGGAAGTTTTTTTAAGATAACCAATAAATGTAGTCCATTTTTGGAGAAAATATAAGAAAACAAAACTTCCTTTTTTTGGGGTACTTATGGATTTGCATAAAACATGCAATTCAAGATAATTGGATATGGTAGCTAATTAAAATCAAAGTGTAATAAGAAACTATTTTAAGCCTATAAAGTTTGAATAGTACATCCCAAAATCCTAAAAAAGGTAAAAATTTTGAAACCATTAATAAAGGTTCATAAAATTTGAAACTTAACAAAATTCATTTGTTTTAGGATAAAAAAATCATTGGGCCAATTGATAAATATTATAAGGATTAATTCTAGGAAAAAATGCATGAAAAATTTGAGGATTTGGCACAAAAACAAATCATGTTGTAACTAGGTCAAACACCAATTAATTCTGACCTGCATTTTGCAACTAAGACAAGGAAGATGAACTTCCAGGTGCATAATATGCCTTACCTAGTTATGCAACGCATGCATAAGAGCCACATACCTCCTTGTTGGTGATGTTTGGTAGCGGTGATTGCATTGTCATTCTCTACTTTTCTAGTACTTTTTGATAGATATTTTTTACATTTCTCTAAAAAAATAATTTTGATCATTTTTTTATATATTTTATTTGAATATCCATATGGGCTATTTTTTAGCCTAAATTTTTCCTAGGTGATTTTTGTAATATTAGCTACCTATTGGAATTTTTATATGATTTTTGGAAATTATTTTGCATAATGTAATAATAATATTTTTTTGAAATATTATTACATTAAATAAGAATTACTATATATTCATATTATATCATGAAATTTTTGTATAGTTGTGTACTTACCTTCATAGGGCCAGTTACATAAAATTTTGTTTAAAATTTTGGAAAGAAAAATTTTATTTTTAAAATGTATAAGAAAGATGTTATATTGATAATATTAAATACATTTCGATATTATATTATTAATATATTAACTTGGCTATAATATGAGTGTAGGTTTGACTCTTATATCATATTATAAGAACTTAAATGCCCTTTGATGTTAGTTCTTATAATATGATACTAAATAAGATTGCATAGTATATATTTGTGAGGAAAAATAATAACATGATTAAGGTTTTTTAACATGCACTAAATGTTTGAGACATTTTTCATATTGTTATAACTATGCAATAAAATTTTTTAAGACAATAGATAGGATAAATTATGATTGATAAGGCCTAGTTCTAGATAGAATATTTGGTGATCCTATGTGATGAACCCATTGTGAGTTTAAATTCAAGTGTAAGGGCAAAAAAAAATGGAATATACAATTGTTTATACTCGAATTGAGTTAGTTTGATAGTCATTTTAGACTAGACTATCAAATGGAGCATCCTAAATGAATGAATGTTTGACCTATTTATTTTTGCATAAAAAAATCCATGAAGTACAATTAAGTGAAAAAATAGTCATTAATTAACAGAATGACCAATAATGAGGTTGGTGGTCTATGAAGGCTCATAATGAGATTTATTCATTATTATAACTTGATGAAAATATAATTTTTTTTATTTTCTTGACTTAGCATGTACTAAGTGTTTTTATCAAATTTGTTGACATTATGAAAGTTCTTTAGAACTAAAGATGAGATTTTATTGTGTTTTATTATATACCAGAAACATAATATTTTTCATTATGAAAGCTTATTTTTCTCAATTGTCATATTTGGACAACAAACTAGTTTTTTAATATATTTATTAAGGTACATGCTTTTTGTAAGATTGTATTGAGATTTTACAAAAATTCAATTTTAAAATCTAATCCCAAAACTATCTCTAGGATTTAATAAAACTAATACATTTAAGGATGTTCCGGGATAGTAGAAGATCATCAAACTTTTGTAAAAAGGTGGGAGTCAGAAAACAAATATAATTTTAAGTTTAATAGAGATGCTCATACAAGATTTTAACTCTAAGATTAGGTCAGTTAATAATTAATAACTACTTTTAAGAGCAATGTGTAATTGGTCATAAACTTTTTTCTCGTAATATTTTAAAACTCACTTGTGGTTTAAATAACTCATTTTAGTGGGAGCTGTGTTGGTTGGAGAATAAAGTAGTTTTCCATTTTGTCACCTAATAGCCACATAGGTTTTCAAGAGGGAAAATTAGAAAAATTTATTTATATGATTGCATCTCATTTTAATAAGATTCTAATTTGTTCGAATATTAGGAAACCAATGTAGATTGGTATATGTTAATAAGCATAAGCATTTTAGTAATTCTAAATCTATATGATGATAATGTTTTTCTTAGTCAATCATGATATGGATGTGTTAATTAAGACAAAATAATTAAATTAAACTTAGATGAAAGGCTTAAAAGTAAAAGTGTGCTGACCCAAAACAATATGTGTCACGACCTAATATATTGTAATCGTGACCGGCGTAAAGATACCTAATCAACATTCCACACTGATAAGATACCCTTACTAGCCTCCAAAGACGACGCAATTTCGCATATACTTATAAAAATAATATTAGGGCGCGCCGAAAGAAAGTAGGTAATAAAGAGTTAAAATACCAAATAATATACATATAACAGTACAAAAATATTTACAGAGATAAGTCTATCATAACTTTACATACAAAAACCCCAGTCATTTGACTTGCTAACCCTATTTGTAACTCTAAACCATATGTTCCAAAGGGTGTTGTGGCATGTCCTCTATAAGTGTCACCGCGCGTCCACGGATCCATGGTTATTATCTGAAAAGATAATTTAAAGAAAATACAGAATGAGTATAAACATACTCAGTGAGTAATAACCTATTATTGCCCCTTTTTGATTTTCCCATTTAAGGTTGCTTTTCTAAGTATAAGCCCAAATTTAGATATTACGTTATTTGAGGAATGGCATTAGTTGGTATGCAATGTCACCTTATATCTTCGGTCCAACCTTATCCCCCGCCACCCTAGGCCCGAGGCCACCAACCTTTTCCCTCCACTACTTACCCCTCCTCTCCTTCTCTGCGAAGGATGTTTTCTCCCTCCCACATTTTTGTAAGTAGAATGAACAATTGTGGAACGCCACATGCATCAACCATAATTTTTCCTCGAGGAATGTGTCAAAATACCAACAATGCCATAAGTGTTTTATGCTTCATTTATCCTTCTATGCTCATTCTCATATCAAACCCCAAAGGATATTCATGTATACAAATTAAATCATTCATACGTCCTACACACAAATTAAACAATTCATATCACACAAATATTTGTATGTAGACCCTATCCAGGCAGTATAAGGGCAGGAATTATTTGAGACCAAATTGTTCACTTGTCAAAGAACACGGGGGTGAACATGGGCCGTGTTCTACCCGTGTACATTACTGAATCAGCTTTCGACAAAGAACATGGGGTACAACATGGGCCGTGTTCTACCCCGTGTACATTACTAATCTTCCAAAAACACTTCGACAAAGAACACGGGGTACAACATGGGCCGTGTTCTACCCCGTGTACATTACTGATCAGCTTCCAGCAAAGAACACGGGGTACAACATGGGCCATGTTCTACCCCGTGTACATTGCTGATCATCCAAAAACATAATTTACATGGCTAAACCTCCTTCTCCCCTTGACTTCTCAAAAGGGGAGTTTCATGCACACTTTCATAACTCAAAATTTCATCTTCCTTAGGCTTCATAACTCATAAGAATCATCCTAATTTCATCAATTTAGCCAAATTCCAAACAAAATCATGCCAACCCACACATGCATCATTATGCCTCTAAAGTCCTAATGTATACATCATGGTTTCTTGTTGCTTTTACACCAAGCCAAAGCCATAGATCAACATAACAACATCTAAAACACCATTAGACATGTTCAAATCATCCAAAACTAATTATCTCAACAACTAACACAAATCATGTCCTAGAAATCATATTCCTCATGACCATCCAGCATTAGGAATTCATAAAGTGTATAACAAGCTATTACTCACCTTAGATCCTTATTTGTTTCTTCCTCCTTTCAAATTTGACTTTTAAGGAAGAGGGAGATGAATTCAAGAGGATAAAAAAAATTAGATTTTAGAGTCAAGAGGAAGAAGAATTTCACAAGAGTATTAGGGGTATCAAAATCTACCTATTTAACTTGCCAATTTCCCTTGAACTGACTTTGTCTAGCTTCCCTTGTTACTTCTCTATGGGGTCACGTTTTTTTTTGCTGGAGAGGAGCAGCAAATGTGCTGCAGCCAAACCTCTAATGCTTATATAAAAATTCTTAAAGGATTTCTAAAAAAAAAATCTCACAAATTCAATCATTTTCAACATTAAATGTGCCTTGGATTTTGGGAGGATTTTGGGGACACTTGGTGGGCTACATAGCACGTCCAAGTGGCTGAGTTTCAGGCCAGCACATCATGAATTATCCAATAAAAATGAGACACAAATTAAAAATTTTCAAATATTACACTTTTACCCCAAATTTTGACATTTTCTTTCATTTTGGTCCTTGGCTTCTCTTGGAAGTTTGGGCTGGTGTTGGATCACGAATTTGGGCCTTATTTTTTTATATTTGGGTCTGAAAATAACATGGGCCAACCCAACCTGCACAACAAAAAATAAAAAGGCCAAAAAGAGAAAAGAGTTTATTACGATTTGGCCCCGACTTACTTAATTTCTTTACATTTTCACCCTTAGGCTTTCAAACATCTTAAAATTTTTATTTTTACTTCCCATAACCATTTTTGAGCTTTGAAAATTATTTTTGATCATCCATTGATTTTTGAATTAATTTACTATAATTTTGACTCATTTTCTCACTTTTTCACTTTACCGGGTACAGAAATTCGATGAATTTCTAAATAAAATTTTCTAAAATCTATTCTTAGGTTTCTAAGAAATTTTCACTCTTTACAATCTCAATAAAATTTCTTCTCTCTTTTTTTTTATATATATATATTACTGTTGTACTAATTTAGGGTCGTTACAATATGTATGGCCTATAATACACAAGTTCCAGGAGTATTTGGCTTGTCTCATTTTGTTACCAAATAAATATAACACGTCAATGCATTTTTATGTTTGTTAATATGAAAGGATCAAATTTATTAGACTATATGTTTCCTAAGTAATAAGGATTATCCCATATGTATTGTTCATAGATAGCCTGTTTGGATCATAAATGGTTTCGTATCTAGGTAGTACCAATGATTACACATTAACATATAGAAGATTGAGAGATCTCGTATATACAAATTACTCAAACTTGTTCTATTAGTTATCTAGGTGATCATAAATCTATTATTGGACATGTGTTAAGAGGAGGTATGTCATAGAAATTATTGTGTAATCAATTACAATAACCTCTACTAAAGGGCAGAGCATGTCGTTTGTTGTAAATTCCTTATTAAGCCAACAAGTTAAGGGTTTCTTGGCCTTAACCAAATTTATGTCGCAATAATACTACTATTATAGGATTCTCTCTCAGTAATGGCAAATTTGCCCATGTAAAAACTTCAAATTAAAGTACATGTTTGTAAAAGAGAAAATATGTGAGCATATTATTTATTTTTCACAGTTTGTATACTCACAAATCCACTAACCAAAGGCTTAAGAGTAAGTATAAAGCATGATCATATGAATAATGTAAATTTTTCTAAACCTTTCTGGCGTCTTTAGTAAGTGGAAGTCTTAATGGTACGAGCTCATCACTATCTTATTATATATTTAAATGAAACACTCAGAATGAGATATTCGTAATGCCATTATATATTATGCACATTTTAATTATAACATATGAGTAAAGATATTTAGATCCTATCTCATCACTATAAATAAAGACATTCAAACCTCGTCTCATTAATATGTTAAGAATATTGATTCTCATTGAGTATTTTGGGCAAATGCTAAGATCACTATATGAAAATTTACATTTAGTCACATTAAGATAATGTAAATCCCATAACGCATGTTATATTTAATCATTTATTCAGTGATGTATAGGCATTTAACATATTTAATATTAACATCCCTTTGAATATAATATTTAGTATTGTTAGATGCTTATGATCTCAAATGAGATCTATTGGTGAAATGATACGATTTTAATATTAATTCTTTGTAAATGGTTATCATTTATAAATTAATGTAGGCCTAGGTGGGGAATTATTAGAAAATTTTTAATATAGGCCTCACATTAATTTAATAAATGATAATTAATGTTAATTTTAAATGTGGATTCAAAATAAAGTGACAATTGAATTAGGCTTTGTATGGTATTATGTCCTAAATATGGATTACTTAGGTATGGATCCTATTATGAATAAGATCCATGATCTAACTTATTTCTTTGCCTCTAGTAACTAACCCTGTCTAACCACTCTATTAATGTGTAGACAAAGTCTCCTAAGAGAGAAAGAGAGCATATGAAAGGTTATCATAAAGAGAGATTATACCTCATAACAAAAAATCTTTTCATGATTTTAAGAATCCTGGTGAAGGATTAAAGACAATATGATCCAAGTATTTATTATACCTATTTTATATAATTAACTGTTTTGTTCTTTTTTACTCATGTCTTTATTTAAAGCTAAAATCCAAGATTTTCAGGTTTAATTAAAATTTAAATTCTTGCATATATAACTCAGATTATAGGTTAAGATAGTTTACAAATTCTAATTCAATCTTATTGTAATTATAGTACTCACTTATGTGGTAGTTAAATAAATTTATATAAAATTATTGAACATTCAATATAGCAAACTTTACAAAATTATATTACTATATTCATATTTCTAAATCAAATTGATGATTCACATGACTATATTTTTTTTCTATAGAATCGATTTATATTTTTTTTACTATTATTAACATTATTTGGTTTTTATAGACTGCCATTTTAGATTTGTTAAAATAGTAAGATACTTTAATTGTGCATAATCCAATTCTCTATAAATTTAGATTAAGAATTTAAAGTAAATGATTAGTTTTCTGATTGAGTTCACCAAGTAATACTTATTGTTTTTCTTGTTTATCATTTTATTGATGATGTATTGTTATTTAGTTTTGAATAAGAAATGTAATTTAATTTCATTTGCAAGATTCAACTTGCGATAAAGGAAGAAAAAAAATGTTAAGAAGCATTGATGATGATAATGGTCAAAACATTGCAAGTAAGAAAATAGCTCATACATTTATAGTGGGCTATATTCTTTGTTGTCATTTATATGCTTTGCTCTAATTTAGTGTTTTCTTTTCACTAGTACAAGATTATTAATATACATCAAGTGTTTAATAGATTACACATTAATTTTTTATTGATGTCTATTAGAGCATTGTTATAAATATATTATGATATTGACCTAAAAAAACACTAATTAGTGATGGAATGATCTATCACTAATTCAAAAAAAATCTGTCACTAAAACATTTAGTGATGACAACTCTGATGGAAAATATGGTGTCAATAAATAGTGCTTCAATGATTAATTACCAACGAATTATTTGCATGCATCACTGATTTCTGCTGCTAAAGCTATTGCAATTTGCTACAATGACAGAAGGAATATACAATGTGATGGAATTAGTAATGTATTTTTCCATCACTAATTTATATATAATGACAAAAAAAATTTCCCTAAAATGCAAATTAGCTATGGATTTTTTTTATTGCCAAATTGAAATTTAGTGACAGATAAATATGTCATTAATTTTAAATCATCACTAAATTGAGAAATTTCTAGAAAGCTTGCGACATCATATTTAAAATGTTATCACTAATATTATGCCCTTTTTCAATGTGTTATTCATTTTTGTAGTAATCCAAATGACGAAAACCTTATCTAATCAAATTTTATAAAGTTTAAACCCTTTTAACAATCAAATACTCCAATCAAGTTTCATGAAATAAAATTAATTTATAAAATAAAATTCAATGTAAATATTTTATTTAGATTAAGTAAAAATTTAATAAAATCAATAAGTTCCAATATATATACTAAGAAAATTGATGTCTAAGCTCAATACACATGAAAACAAAAACAAATACCTTTATCACCTCTTTTTCTCATATTGTGCCTTCTCAATTTTTATTTTTTTACAAATATTTAATTCATATATTACAAGCTTAAAAAAGAATTATTCACATGAAATTTTAATCACTTTAATTAATTGTTAAAAAAATAGTTTAATCTTTTTTGGGCTTAGGCCCCATCTACTTATCAAAAAGGAGAAAAGATAGTTTAATCATTCTTTACATTTAAAATTATCCAATTAAATACAATTTTTATATCAATTAATATTTAAAGATATTAATTGATAGAAATAAAATTTAAAACTACATAAGCACTACCAAGTGTATTATACCTTTTTTCACGAACTTAAACCTATCAATGCTCTACCGAGTGCATCTTTATTTTTAATTTTTTAAATAAAAAGAAATATCTTTGAACACATATGGAAATGCGTGTGAAAAGGCTATTAATCTATATATCTATATAAATTACTTTTTTATGTCACAAGGGGATTGATGGATTTTTTATTCCACTTTTCTTTTCTTCTAAAAAATTAAATATAAATTGCATATATTTAATAGATAAAAAGGCGATATAGTACATTTTACTTACTTTGAATAAAATAACTACACACTAAATGAAAAGTAATGGATAGTTACTCTACTTAAATATATAAATTACTTTTTTATATATTACTATTAAAATAATAACTAAATTGATAATAAAAAAATCACTTAAATATTAATAGAAAATAAATAAAATTAATATAATTTTCAAAAAATTGAATTTGATTAAAAGTATTACTTTGAACTTTTCTCTTAATTCTAGAGATAGAACTAATTAATATTTACAGAATTAAATTTTTAAATATTATATTGCCTAAATTGTTTTATATTTATTCTAATAATTTTTTTGATAAATGAGAAATAGAATAGAAATATGAAGGGTTTTCAATTTCTCTAACATTGTGCAAAATAATACATAATAACACATGTTCAAAGACATTTTCTTATTCAAACAAGTTGTCCACTTTAACTAAAATAATGTATTTTCCTATTAATTAATAACAAAGGCGTATAAGATTAAACAAATCAAATTGTATTACTTGTATTATAAATTAATCATATAAATTGCATTTGCAATGTTTATAAATCGCATTCATGAAAATTAAAGTTGGAGGCATATTGAGTATTTTTATATATAAATAAAATTAATAAATGACTCATAAAATTGAGAGAGAGAGAGAGAGAGAGAGAGAATTCTGAAAAAATCATGACTTTAGAAAGAGATATTAAGCAAATATATTGAATGTAATTTCAATGCATTAACAAATGATAAAATTATATAAAAAATATTTTCGAATTGAGTAAAGCTTCATTTTGCACAACAAATAAGTTAACTTATAATTCATTGACCTTTATAACTTATTAACATGATCAATAAATTATAAACTAACTTTTAGAGATATTTCTTACACTAATTTTTAGAGATGTTTCTTACATTAACTTATAAATTACTACAAGTAACTTATAAGCTCTAATTTATAGTTTATAAGCTGTTATTTTTTAAAACTATTTTTAAATTTATCCTTATTCTTTTTATTAATTTACAATTCATATCTTTTATAATATAAATTTAAATAATTTTTATAAAATATAATTAATAAATATTAAAAATTATACTTTTATTTTAAAATTTTTAATTACATTAATATAATTTAATTTTTAGATAAATATAAATTATTTTAATTATATATGTATTTCTATTAATATATTCTTTTATATTATTTTATAATTTCAATTAGTTTAATAATTAATTTTACATAATACTTTAGTTAGTTTATCAACTATCAGTTAACTTATCAACTATCAGTTAACTTATCAACTATCAAATACCTTATCAATTATCAGCTAACTTATCAGTTATTTGTGCAAAATAGAACCTAAAAAAATCCTTTGACGATGCACCAAAGTACATGTGAAAAGGCTAACAATAATAATATAATATATTATAATTATTTTTTAAATTATCAACTTATAAAATATAAAACATCTATGCGAATAGAGTTTAAAAAATATAATTATTAACAAACTTTAACAAAATTGAAGGCATAAAAAAAATGGCGGACAATTTGTTTAAAATATGATTTATTAGAAGCATTAATTAAGATAATTAAAAGTCAATTCTTAATTAATGTAATTTCAAAATTTTCCTTTGGAAATTGAAAATAACAATAAATAATATATAAACAAGTATTAAGGAAAATAATAATTACCTTAATTTTAGAAGAAATAAATTATAATTTATTAATATATCATTTATTAATAGTTAACTGGTAAATAAAGTTATTAAGTATTTATTTAGATAATAAGAATAATATTTAAAAGAAGATAATAAATATAATTTTAATTGTTTAAAAAAATAGATAAATAAAGATAAATTTTTAAAAACAATACTTAAACAAAGAATAGAAGGAATATTTATTAATTTATTTTGTGAATATTAACTGAAATAAGATCTTTTAAATTACTTTCAAATAGAGTAAAATAATAAAAAATTAGAGAATTCTAACGATCATTTTTTGGTCTCCTAACAACTTAACATTTTGCCTGGCATCATCTAAACACAAATGTATAATTTCTGTTGCAAAAAACTCTGTTCATAATTGTAAATCTAAAGCGAAATTGGAGATTAAAAATATGAGAATTCAGGGGTATAGATCATGACTCAAGGTGAGGTGATAACGTTTGCATCATGGGTTCAGTACCAATTGATTTCTAAAATTTTAAAATATGCCAACAGTACAGGTGGAAAATTTTTTACTCAATGCAAAAATCACGTACTATACCTGGGTCAAAGTTACGGTTACACGGATTCAAATCGTAAATAAATCAAGGCATGTAACATGAATAATTAGTAAGTAACGTTAAAGTTGGTTTAAAAACAAATGAGTCAAAACACCAATCTATTTAAATTTATATTAAATTTTAAAAATAATTAATAACTAAATTATATTTAATAAAAAGATAAAATTCATATTTTGAAATGATGATAAAAACTTAGCATAGTATCTGATCAATCATTAAAAATATTTTTATAGAAAATAAGTAATTAAATATGATAAATAAATTTATAATATAAATTTTGTTAAATAAAATTATTAAATGGATTAAATAAATTAAATCTAATATAACATGATTATTATTTGAATTGTTTTTTACATTTAATATGACATAAACCTAACAGGTAAAGACAAATTATTACCCTCAATGAATAGTGATATGAAAGTCTTAATAGACTTTTTTTGGGGGTGATTTTTGCATGTTTTACATGTTTTGCAATTGATTTACGTTACACGTTAGGCATATATATATATATATATACAACATTTTGTTAATATATTCCTAATAATATAATATTTGTAACTAATGCATAAATTTTTATGTTTTTTAGATAAATAAACTAAGGGAAAAATCTAATTTCTGACATCTTGTGTGACACAATGTTAATTTATTTCTTTTTTTTTTTTTTTGCCTCCTCTATGCTTTTAGTCAAGGACTATAAAAAAAATTATACTACAAGAAGGAATGCATTCAAACTCTTTTTTGGTAAATAAGAGGTGCATTACACCCAAAGAAACAAAACACAAACAATCAAAAATAGATTCTGTGGGATATAGCCCCAGAAAATTCACCTATCAAAATATAATTAACACCCGAAGGAGGATTAATATGAGTTAGTAATCTCGATGGGTGAGAAAGACCATAAGAAGTCAACCAATCAGCCGCTAAATTGCCTTCTCTATGAATATGACATTTCTCAACCTTCGCACCCTGAAAAGCAACTCACAGCAACATTTTATTTAGGCTTTATTTACTTTCCATAGAAGACCTCTATCTGAGAGTCTCAACAAGACACAAAGAATCAACTTACAGCTTCACTTGTTTATGCTTTTGACTCCAGGTGATCTCCAAGCCATCTAACACACCCCGAAATTTAGCAGTGAAGAAAGAGCAAAATCCAACACTACGAGAAAAGCCCCCGAGGCAAAGTACTAATCATTTCTAATTAAGTCTCGACATCCTGCCAATCCTAAATTACCTTTCGCAGTTTCATCTGTAATGATCTTCACTCACACCTCACTGGGCAGATTCCTGCCCACAACAGTAGTACAAATAGATGGAAGCATCTGAATAGTAATGGCAGTTTGCTTAGTTCTCAAAATACTATTAACATAAGCCAAGGTCATCCTCTTTGGATGCTATGGTAACCAGAAATTTTGGTGGAAAATGGAAAATTTTCTTCATTTCTGAAGAAAACAGCCCGCAACTCTCTAAATTAAAGACCATTTTAAGTTCAAATAGAGGAAAATTCTATGGTACCTCAGAGGTTTTCAAACCCGGAATGATGTGGTGCATTTTGTGCCATTAGATGAGATTACCAAAATTTTTTATAATCTCATCCAATGAATTGCATTGCACCACGTCACCTCGGGTTTGAAACCCCCGAAGTACCATAACAAGTCCCTCAAATAGAATGCTTTCAAATATTAAAGGGACAAAAAGATATGATTAATTTTATAGAAATTCGATTCCTAATTGGCCAACTTGCTATTTGGTTTCCAGGAAAATGATTAAACAGGCCTTGAACGATTTACTCTTCTCACCAGTCTAATCCAAACAAACAATTAAAAGTTTAGAGCAACCCGGTTTGAACGACCAATTTTAGCGTGCAAAACCTTATAAATTAAACTGATTTAATCTGATCGGCCCATTTCAGATTGTTCAAATCAGTTTAAAAATGGGAACAGTTGAAATTTATAGCAAAAAATTTAGGGTGTGCAGTTTGCAACTTATAACTAACCGTAACCGACCAAATATATTATACATGGCTGCTTGACATGCGATGATGCATTTTGACACGATGCTCACATCCTCATTGCTTATTCAGTTCAGACACTTCATTCTTTTCAAAAGAAATTCTTCCACTTTTTCGGTCCCTCATCTCTCATAAATTTCCCCTTTTTTCCAATTACAATCAATTTGACTCTACAAGATTCACTTTTCTTATTCGAGGCTCTCCGAATTCAAGGGGACAAAATTACTTGCAAAAAGGAAAACCCATCTGCAGTCCATTTCATCCTCTTTCGTTTCATGGATCCTGCAAAACGGTTCCCAATCCCTTTTTTCATGCCAAGATTTCGTTGGGTCACCAAACAAATCTCAAGTTCTCAACCAGATCACAAGTGGGGCTGTCGAGAAACGAAAAACATTTACTTTATTAATTCTATTGCGACTGCTCTATGCTTGCCAAGCTCATTGCGCTTTTGTTTCTTAAATTGAGATTCAGTGTGGCTGTGAATGAATAGTGATATCTTTATTTCATATATCCGAGTTTGGCGGGACTAAAAAAAAACTGAATA
This sequence comes from Sindora glabra, assembly GCA_020226215.1. Lineage (NCBI taxonomy): Eukaryota > Viridiplantae > Streptophyta > Magnoliopsida > Fabales > Fabaceae > Sindora > Sindora glabra. The sequence continues at coordinate 53,367,948 of CM035236.1, forward strand.
TATGGAGTCTTGTGTGGTGTTAAAGTTTAAAAAAAAAAAAGGAAAAAGAAAAGTAGACTACCAAACCGATTTAAACCAAAACTCATTTAACCGATCAATTCAGTTAGAAAGGGTTCTGCAATTCGAGAGGGTCATCAGTTGAAGTCAAATGGTTCGGAAACCAAAATATGCAGACCATTATTTACCGGAATGCTTCTTTTGAGGTTGGACTAATCTTTGGTATTGATTTGTCCATCGTCCATATAGTCACAATGTAACATGAGCTATACTACTATAGAGGGTTGGGATTCTCTAAAAGTCTTCTGGCTGAGGTTTGGGTCTTATATGAAGGCATGAAATTAGCTGTGAATTTACAAGTGACTCGTTTTAATATTCAGGATGCAAAGCAAGTCATCAATCTATTATGTAAAGAAGATGTTGATTATGTTTTACTTGCTAACTTGATTCTTCAATGTAGGATGCTCTTGGATAAAATCCCTGATAAAACAGTGCAGCATATTTTCAGAGACCAACCAAGTTGCTGTCTGTCTGGCTAGGAAAGGAAAGGACACTCAAGCTCCTCTATCTATTTTGTGTAGTTCCCCAGGGGAATATATGTCCTTTGTTGTCAATGATGTTTCCTTAGTTATGTATCCTAGCTTTGTGGATTGTAATATTTTAGATCCTGGTACTGGTTAGTGTACGTTAATCCCTTAAAAAAAATGAGTCATACTAGGGATTATGAATAATTTAAATTAATTAGCTAAAATAAAAATTTTTCAGAAGAAATAGAAAAAAGACTGGTACTAAAACAATAAACTAAAAGTAGTAAATGGCAATGTTTGTGTATCTAATCTTAAAAAATAGGTTTCGGTATATGTTTCCAAGAAAAATGTTTGTGTTTTCAATTATTTTTTTCATAGTGCAAATACTAAATGAGATGATCAATTGCAGAGAAATAGAAATAACAAATATGGAAATACCAAAGAACTATCCCATGTTCATTGATTTCAAAACCAAGCCCATCAAAATGAAAGAAAACCAAGAACATCTGAACATTCATATGAAAGCATGCCCCAATAAGATTTGTAGAATCCATATTGCATTTGGTAATATATGTTGATAATTGATTACACATAATCGATTCATGTCTTGATGAAGTATAGAAAAAATCACTTTATAATATTAAATTACTGAATGCGTCAGTGAAGAAATATAGAGAGAGGTTTGTGGTTATTGTTAGAAGTTAGAACAACATAATGAAGACAAAAGATACGAGGTTGATATGGCTGTAGATCTTAATGTTCCCCTTCCAATAATTCCAGTAAAAATAAAAGCTACTCCAAATAGCTTTGAGTTTAATCAAAATTATAGACTTATTAAAAGATTTTAAAAGTACAAAAAAAAAATTCTTTAGAAAAATTTATTACAAGTCAAGCAAACACCCTAAAAGACAAAATGCTTTAGGTATGTTACAACCAAAACCTGAAATTTTATATATCTTTATTAGTATAATAACTAGAAAATTCATGACTTGCAATAGAGGAAAATTTGGCAAACTAGGTCAACCATCTTTGTCAGCCCCAACCAGAAGAGATCAAACAGATATAAGGAGAAATTTATCAAGCTGAATAACTGAGTATGTGGAACAATAGAAATTATTGCAGCAATAATAGATGCATATATCAGAGGCAGCAAATAAATAGACTACTCACCTGTTGGGGTCCTTAAACCATTGCAGTCAAAATTTACTCACAAGTGAAGCTAACATTGCAGAACCATCCACAACAGCACACCAGCCAACAGCGGCCGCTTCTGGTTCTTCTACAACTAAGGACTTCTCAAAAGGTCAGCAACATAATGCTACCAGCATGAGAAGTCTTCTGTGACATTATCAATCTCAACCTTAGACCTTAAAAAGTATCTGCAATACTATAATGTTCAGTTTTCTGCAGGCAAGTCTGAAACCTTTCCATTTCAAACCAAAAACAAAAAATTGCTTTGAGCATGTGAAATCTTCAATGATATTATCAATCAAATGCAGAAACAATTTTGAAAACAGCAATTCCATTTGTTAAAACAGTCTTACTTTAAAATGCAAGGCAAAAGTTTTCCGCTTAGAACACATCATTCCATAATCACACTTAGAGAGTAGAAGTAATTAAGCATGCATTGGAAAGTAGAAGCAACTAAGCATGCAGTAGAAAGTACAAACAATTAAGCGTGCATTATAGATTCCGTTTGCTACACATGGTGTTCAATGATGATAGCTATCAACATAGTGATATATCATTTTAGCAATGCATGTAGCCATTAAAACAAAACCAAAAATTCAGGAATACATGTAGCATTATCCAAAACTTATACGTTTGAGATATTTTCAAGTACACACGTCATCAGAGTTGTTCACTTTAAAGTCCTACATAGATGACAGAACTATCTTTCAAGGAAAAGGCAAAAAATTCAGATTTAGTAAATAATCATTATCTATGAGAAGTGATAATATCAATTCACTCTTAGCTACATAATATTTTGGCTCACTGCCAGCAGGTCACAACAATGCCCTCTTTTAATCATTACAATGGGCTGGCTATTGGGCTACACTTGTCAGAATGTCTGGTTACATCATCCATCTAATGCCTTGACTAGGAGCTTCAGAGAGGACAGCACCTGCATGTACTGCAGCCCAAAGAGAACACTGATGAGAAATATAGACCAGACAGAAGGAAAATTAGTATGATTAATAAATAAATCCCAAGTAACTTATAAGAGTGGACTCACTGACATGATTAGAATTTTGAAACTTTGAAATTTAGTAAATTAGTCCCAACTATTTTTACTTCTTCTAAATGCCTTCTTATCTGAAAGTGCCTTCTTGCTTTTAAGACGTTTCTGCTCTCCAATGGCAGCCCTTTAAAATGCACATTAGATTAACACATGTTGGTTACAAGCTTTTCTAAATCTAGTAATACTAATACAATAGAGGCCACAAGCAGCATAACAAGGGATCATTTTTAATCTTAAGAACAAAAAAATTGAGGAAAGTGTTCTTACAGCTTTGCAATCTTCTTCTTTTGCTCTTCTGAGGGAGGCGGAGGAACATAAGATGCAGCATCAATGATTGCCTATTTTTTTTTTTCCAAGTAAGATTTATGCAACGAGATTAGACAAGTAAAATCAAATCTCTAAATATCCCGTAAGGTACACAGGATGTCTTAGATGATCCTAACCAGAAGGGATGCAGGACAATAATCTGTTTTGAATGAAATTATCTACAACTGCCAAAGCTAACTCTTATCTATCATTTCACATAGAACACAATGAAACAAAAAAGATACAGGTAGTTATGTCATTACTCCCCTCATTCACACCTAACCAGATTCCCACAATTACATAATGGACTTTGCTATAAGCAGGAGAACACATAATGCAAAACAATTGCAAATAACTCAGAAACTAAAGAGCCAATAATCTCTCACTTATAAAAACTGCAAGTATTCAAATTAGATGAATCTTATCCTCTATAAACTGCTTTATGTGAAGATTGCTTATCCAACACCTTAAAAAGTTACAAGAACAGCACAGAGCAAAATCGAGCTTGATTTTCCATATACTAATACACCACATTAATGCAAGACAATTTACTGAGACATGTCTATCACCATGTCAATCCTCCTTCTCGCAATTTTCAACAATTATTCACTACAAGGACAATGGACTACAAAACTTTGGCAATACTCCACATATCAAACCACAAACACCCACCACCAGAGGACAATAAAAAAATAATACTGTCCAGGGCTTCCAGTTAAGAGAGAAGTTTCATCCAGTCAACATTGCTCCATAATAACTGCCCCTTTTCACCTCCAACATCCATTACAAGGTGTCAATGAACTCTCTATCTAATATTTTAAGTTTCTGTTACAATGAGAGTCAGTTTTTTTCCAAACGTGCAAAACAATGATTACATCTGATGAGCATACATTCTAATCTCTTTTAAACAAAAATTTCTGTACAATCAAATTTTCCTCTATTACCTGAAGTTTTGCCAGTGCATCTTCAATGTTACCCCTGAGATAGTATGTTTGAATCAGGAAAAGTACTCTTGCAGGTGTCAATATACAGGGAAAATGAAAAATAGAAAAATTAATAAAAACAGAGGAAAAGGAGAGAGGTAGACCTTTGTGTTCTAGTTTTTGTGGAGGAAATCACAAGTTCCCCATCCTTGTTAATGCGATTTTTCTCCTGCATAGAAGCATTAACTAAGCATTATGACTAATAAAAACAAGCTAAAAGAACAAATTTAGGATTAAAATTTATAAATACACACATTTGTTACATGTAACAGTCTCCTTCAGGACAACAAGTACAATAGTTCAAGGCTTATGGAAACAGTAAATTGATGCCTCATTCATTACCAATACAATAGTTAAGAAAAAAAACCTTCGTTGAAACAAACCATTTGCATAATCCTTTCCCTGATCTTGTCACTCAGCCAATATGCATTTTGAACATTGAAACGCATGTCTACCTTGGTGTTTACTGTTCATCAAAAGTTAAAATATGCATTAACAATAAGGAGCAAAATCCATACGATGGAATCAAATGAAACCTGGGGCAGAGAAGAATTCAAGATTTGATGATAAAGTAAGTAGGAATACTACTACACAGACCTTTATTCACATTCTGACCTCCAGGTCCGCTACTTCTCGCAAAATTCACTGAAACATGATCTGAAACACTTTTTCTTTCAGATTCCCATATCCATTTTTCAACGTAAACCAAGCAAATATGGAACATCGCATCAATCAAAGTAAGATGATAAGTATCAATTCGCAGCAGAATTACATTTCTTTTCCTTTCCAGTTTGATGTTTATCAAATTGTGTTTAAAAACGAAACAAAGGGCAGAAGAAAAAACGATAACGTGCTACAATAAGCAGATAGCCATGCCAAATTCAGACGCATAATTGGAAAAACAAGATAAACCAGAACTCTATATAGACGAAATTTTGCCGGTAACCAGCCGAGAAAAGAATAGTCTTTGCAGTAGCCAAGTAGACGATGACGACAAGAAACTACGCACCCAAAGTAACTCTAGGAGCAGGACCGGTGTCGGCTGAGAGAGATCGCTCTTCAGCTTCTTGGAGGAGCTGCTGAACCTGAGAGAGACGAGCCGAAACTTTCTTACCTCCATCTTCTGCGGCGGAAGACGCACATCGAATTGCAGTGGAACTAATCCCACGGTCCGGTAGCCGAAGAACGCCATTGCCACGAGCTACCGTAGACAAAGGACTAGAAAATGGCGCTGTTAGAGTCGGAGACGAGTGCAACTGCAGTACCTCCTTCATGATGATTCTCGCAGAGCTCCTAATGGCAGCCATGGAGAACCCGAACCAGAAACTCCGACGTATTTTCCGGTTTATTCTCTGGCTAGTTTTGAATCCCCAATCCGGAAATTGTGATCAGGGTCTTTTCCTTGTGCTATTTTTCTTTCCTCAAAACCCAAATGATTATTACGGGGAAAAAGAGGAAAAACGAATACACAAAACCTCCTAAATTTTGCAACAATGTTAAATTTGGTACATAAAACTTGAAAGTAGACTTGTAAAATGGGCCAATACATACAGAAACAAATTGATCTGCGATCAACCAGATTGATACTTATTAGTCATATTTAAAATATGTTTAATTTTAAAGATTTAAATTTATTAAAACTCATGATGGATATAACTCGATTTGCAAACTTTAATTGTAAATCCGCAAATCCAACAAATGTGAATTGATCTATCACAAATTAGGTTTGTGACAAACCGATCCATATTATTCATATCTAAAATGTGTTCAATTTTTAAATGTCTAAACTTACCAAAACTCATGACGATTATGAACTGATTTGCAAGTCATAACTTATTTGACACCTCCTATATTGAAACCATGTAAATCACCACTTAACTTTCAACAACAACTTAAAAAAAATGGCCTCATTAAAATCTAAAGACAAAGAAAACATAAGTTACTTATACCTTATGTGACATTTGATTTATAAAATATTTTCCATATTTTTTAAAATGTTTAAAAATTGTAAAATTTTCATATTTGATTCAAATTTTAGAAAATTATTGTCAAGGATACTTTTTATTCAATATTTCTCCAAAATATTCCGATGAAAGAGGTGAATATCTACATGCCCATGATATAGAAATGTTTTGATAATACAAATACATTATTTGTTCACTCTTTCGTTAAGACCTTACTACTAATAATACCTTATTTAATCATCATTTACCGTAGTTAACCACTACTTGCTATCATGCATCACTAACCATCACCCACTATAAATTACTACAATTGCTACCACCTATCATTAGTAACCATCATTAGCCGTTATTTACCATCAATGAATATCGCAAGCCACCTACCATCACAAGTAATGGTGAATCCAAAAAAATTTTCTAAAGTGGACACCCAATAGAGAAATTTTTCTTTAGGACTTGTTAGTAATTTTGAAATTAAAATGTCTTATTTTTTAAAATTGATTTTTAATTTAGTTATATTCTTGAGGTTGATAAGAACCTTTTTTATTGTATAAACTTTTCGAAATATGTCAATATTGATCATAATAAAAAAATTAATAGGCATGCACTTAATTTATTAATAGAATTTCTAAAGTCATAATATTCAATCTTAAAGTTAGTGAATATTTTCATAGCAATAACAAAACAAATGCATAATATTATTCACACATCTAGCAATTTTTAAAAAAAATTAAAATAAATAAATAATGAAAAGATATATAATCATAAATCTATCAATAAATAATATTTTCTATATCTTTTTTTTCTCTTTGAAAGAAGAAGCAAAGTCTTCCCAATTCATCTCACAAAAAAAACTTACTAATAGTTAAATTTACTAAAAAAATGAAGTATGAATATAGAAAAAAATAGAGAAAAAGTTCTTTCAGCTTTAAAAAATTTAAGAAGAAATTAAAGTAAAAAAAGTAAAACAACAATCACTTTAATTAAGTGTGTTAATTGGCTAGCAACATACAACCTAAGACATGAGTTACATTTCAAGATTATGGATTATTTGTCTTTGAAATTCAAGATGTTGATTCATTGTACTATAATTAGGGTCTCTACCCTTAGCCTTTGTTTGGATGGGGGAGAAGTAGGAGGAGAAAGAAGTTGGGAGAGAGAGAAATGGGAGGAAAGAAGTATTTCTTTTGTGTTGTTTGGAAAGGGAGAAGTTAGGAGAGAAGTGATTTCTTTTGATTGGAAAGGGAGAAGTTAGGATAGAAAGAAGTTGTATTTTTGTAAAATGACTTTTGTACCCTTACATAATATATGAACTCAAGTGTATACTTTAAATTTTGTATTCTTAAAAAATAAAATTTTAATTATTAAATTAAATACCATATTAACAATAAATCTAATAATTAAATATTTTAATTTAATAATTATAAATAAATGAAAAATTAATACCCCTTTCCAATTTTAATAAAATATCTTAATCTAATTATCAAAAATCTAATACAAATACATATTCAAGTAATTATATAAAAATTTATATAATTTTATAAAATAATCCTATTCTTTTAAAACTATCTCAAATAATTATTATGTACTCCTTTAATACCTATACAAGAAAAATTTTCATTTAAAATAAATTAAAAATGAGATGTAGTAATAATTTTTTATAATTATATAAATTTCCTTATAAATTTGAAATCTATAAGGAATGTTAATGAATATATATTGAAATAAAATTTTTAAATTTTTAATAGAATAAGATAAATCTCTTTATGTGGGATCCACGTAATTTCATCACTAATATCTATTATCTAACTACCAACATGGTTCATAAGTTCTGCATGTTATACATAATAGCTTAATTGTATCTCATAAATGTCCAAATGATGATTCAGGACCTCATGTTCACATACAAAACATAAACATCACAAGTTCACTTTAGTCGATTAATACAAGATTTATTACCATACAACACAAATGATATGAAAATAACTTCTCCCTTCCAAATGGTTTGCCCGATCAACTTGACACTAAGTCACAGCTATGGCAACAAGTATGTCTGCTCTCCTCTTTACCTGTGCATCAATTGAAATAATTATTTTAAATCGCATTGCAACTTTACAATTATTCTATAGTATCGTTATATATGTGTAAAGATATAGACATAACAAGATACTCAACACATACTGTCAGAACTTAGTTTTAATTAGACTCTCTGCTTATGTAAGGACAAAAATTACAATAAGGTTAATGTCATTCTTGACATTAAGATACCATCTGATAACTTTAAAAACATTAGTTGAGAGAATGCATCAGTGTGTACCTAAACTGGTGGATCAACCAAGTCCTGCACTGGCCATAAGCTGATATAGCACCTGTAATTTTAAGTGGGGCAATACCCCAAAAAACTGCTTCTTGGCCCTTTCATTTTCACAAAGGAAGCTATAACACTTCAACTGATATTCTTCAGGTACTCCTATTTTCTCCAGCTCTGTCCAAACTTCTGCTTCACTATAGTGGCGAGGTCTACTACTCTCCATGATGGAAAGTTGTCTTTCTGCTATCCGAGCTTTCTTTTCGACTATTTCTACATGCCTTTCAGCTATTTGCACATGCTTTTCCGCTGCATCTCTCATAACATCAATTAAGTTGTTGATCCCCATATTCAACTTCTCATAACCTTTCTCAATTAGATCAATTGTGGGCGCTTTCCACTTTGATCCTTTTGATGATGATGTTCCTTGAGATTGATTTGAGTTAGGAAACTCTTGAGAGTGGTTTGAGGGAGCACATTCAGGACTAAATGAGTCAAAATGGCCAGTGTAGTTGGGAGTCTCATTTCCCCAATTAATATCAGAGTATGACATGTGTTCAAAGCTATTCAGGTCCAACCTCTCTTTATCCCATCTCCTCAGCTTATCTGTTGCACTCTTAGCATATGATCCTGTGGCCCTGTCTCTTCCGAATAGCTCCAATAGCTTGTCATAGTTATGTATTGGTAAACGCTTCCATCTATTGGCCTCAGGTTTACCCTGCAATAACACACACAATCACATCATCATATACTATATTTTGGTTTAATTCATACTAAGAAATGAACTAAGTATTACATCTATGTATAATGCATGAGTTATTCTATCTTTACCTGGCATATCTCACTCCACACTTCTAGTTCCACCTCGAACATATGTGTGGATGGATTCCAGGCAATCCCACTCCATCTATGAAACAGATCATAACATTCATTGAAGTTTTCCGTCAATGTCTTCAATCGATTCTTGATGTGTTGCTTTTGAAAGAATGGACCTATAGTCTGCTTAAGCTATGCCACCACGCTAGCATAAGCCATAGATATAAATATGCCATCTGGTCGATTGCCTTTTTGCACCTCATCGAGTAATAAATCTAATAATATAGCATCCATATCTGGCGTCCAACGTAGTAAGTCCCTAGAAGATCTATCTCCCCTGCTATCAGACTTCTTATTTTTCGGCATGGTAAAATCTGCAATGAAATACACAACCCAATAAGGGGTGATAGTATAAGGGATGGAAAATGATTATATCATGCACGATACATGTAATTGGTCATAAACTTCTCAAATATAAGTTTTTTAAAATATGTGCAATTCAGGAGGTTTTATGCACAATCACCTCCTCAATAGTAGATATGCAATTCATGCTACAAAAGGGAAGTGCAACAATCCGCTGAATCCAAATTATACATATAAAACTCTAAATATAGTTCTCAGTCACATCAATAGTGCAGGATTCATAAGCATTAAGAGATAATGTACAAAGAATTATTGTATAAATGATAAAAACTATGACAAGCTTTGCTGATAATCACTCCACATATGGGCTGCTATGTTTTCTCTCATGATGAACCCATGCCTATAGTCTTCCTCTGTGATCCTGGATTCATGATCTCCTATATCTTCTACATTCCTCTCTAGGAGCTCACGATCGACCTCATCTATCAATCGTGGATCGGGATCAACATCCATTAGAAAGTTATGCAATATACAACATGCAATAGTAATGTCCGTCATGGTCCTGAAGGAGTAATGTGGTTTCGTGCCTGTAGCAATTATTGGAAATCTCTTCTTTAACACCCCAAAAGCCCTTTTGATTACATTTCTCAATGATGCATGCCGATGGTTATATAGTTCCTTTGCATTTTGAGGTCCACGGGTAGTGTACTCCTTCAAATGATATCGTACTCCTCTGTAGGGTGTAAGAACGCCTCCTTTTAGAGGAAATCCTGCATCTCCTAAGTAGAATTTACCTATTTTACAACAATGATACAAATAAAGGTCAAAACACATAACCATAAAGAGAAACACATTAATTCTTATGGCATTGACCTATTATTATGCAAGGCAACACAAAATTGATACTTACCTCTTGGAATACGCAATTTATCTCCTTTCTTAGTTAAAGCATGTTTTAGGATCCTGGAGTCAGATGCAGTTCCCTCCCAACCAGACAACACATATGTGAACTTCAAATCAAAAGAACACACTGCTAACACATTCTGTGTGGGGTAGTCTTTTCTTCCTCGAAAACGGGGAGCATCCTTACTGGGAACTTTGACTTGTATATGTGTTCCATCCAAAACTCCAACACAATCCTGTAAATAATTAGACATTTAGTATATTTACACAACATGATAAATAAAGAACAACAATCCAATTATTAGCAGTGTCATACAGAAATGAAAATATATTACCTTGAAATAAGGATAAAATCTACTGTTGTTCAGTATTTGAGTAGGAACCTTTGATCCAGAAGGCTGCACAAGATACTCATCTCCGAGAGATATGATAGCCCGTAGAATGTTATGAAAGTGACGACTAACTGTCTCTCCCGACCGATGGAAGAAAAATGACATAGTTCTGTTTTTTACATTATGTGCTAGGATATGCAAGAACTTAGCTACTTGTTCCTCCACAGTCGAATAAGTGGAATCCCTTACTCTACCCGTTGATCTGATCTTTTCACATAATTGTAGGAAAGCGGGAGGATGCATGCGTAGTACGTCATAACTTTTTTCTAAATGTAAGAGGTTCTGCAAGAGTTGGTGCCGCATCTGATCTCTTACTTCCCTGACTCCACCAATGCCTCTAGGTACAATATTGGCTTGCAACTCCAATAGGTACATAAAATAACCAATATAGCATACAAGTTGAACCACACACATTTGACATAATCTGTCTCATTCATTCATCATTTCAATAATAGGCGACTCGTCTAATTCCAATCTGTCTAATTCCAATTGATCTTCATATAATTCTTCCACATTATCCTCCATAGTCACTTCTGAAATACCTCTAAAATCTAACTAGTAAAAATTACAAATCATAAGTTTTAAACAAATGTAACCACATATATCAACTTCAATGTGTATACACTACTTAAATACTATTTACCTAATTTGCCAAAAAAAAAAACACACAAAAGAGAATTTCGCATCCACAAGTATATGCAATGAGATTTATAAAGTTAGTAGAAACATACCTTTGGCCTTAAGCAGGGATTAAGATCTTGACTTTTTTAGTTGCGTATATACGAGTCCTTTGGGAGTGTATAAAATGAGAAAAAGCCTTGAGTACAATACCTATTATCAAGAGTAACATATGAGAAACAACAACAAAGGAATGCCATATTCTATAATTATTCTCTTGAAACCAAATATTTTAATCATTCTGTTTTCCAATTGAAAGCACAATGTTGCAATTGTGTTTTTATCAATAATTAGACATATTATACATTTTTAATATCACTTGAATTATTTACATATTTATGTTTCTAAATTTGAATGTCATTTATCAATAATTAGACATACTATACATTTTTAAAATCACTTGAATTATTTACATATTTATGTTTCTAAATTTGAATGTCATTTATCAATAATTAGACATACTATACATTTTTAAAATCACTTGAATTATTTACATATTTATGTTTCTAAATTTGAATGTCATTATTCATAAACAACTGAATCCCCCTAAAAAAGAAATAACTTCCCAAGTGAACTGCAGCATTCATATTATATTTATTTATATAATTTTCCTTTTCAAAATTTCAAAATAAATTTCATACACATCTATATATTGAATTTTTCCCCCTGAAACATATATGGAACGGACGCAATGTTGTCAAGAATAATTTCCACATTTCTTTAAAAAAAATTGAATTTTAGGCTACAAATACAGCAGGAAAAAAAAGGGGGGATGGGTCGGTTTGACTGGGATCCGGGTCGGGTTGACTTGGTGAACTGGGTTGGATCGTGGGAACCGGACAGCACCCTCCCATAGCACCGGCCACAGTTCACCTGCGACGAAACCGAAAGAGGAGTCCATCGCCGTTCAACTTCTTCTCCACCTACAACCCACAACCAAAACAAGCAGAAACGCCATATTCAAACCCAGATCCGATAGTGTGCACAGTTACCTTACCCAAGAGACAGTGGTAGCTACTGCAAGTCGAATACACGTCGTCTGGAGGGGAGGCTGCAAGTCGTGTACACGCGGGTAGCTGCTGCAAGTCAATTACACGCTGGTAGTTGCGGTTGCTCGAAGGGGAGGCTGGAATCTGAAGAGAAGCAGGCGGACTGCGGTTGGGAGGACCACTGAACGCCGGCAACGGATTGGGGCAGGGAAGCAGGCGGTTGTGAGAAGCAGCCGAACTACGGTTGCGAGAAGCAGGCGGACTAGGGCAAGGAAAATAGAGAAAGAGACAAAAGGGGTAGCTGCTAGAATTTTTGTGCAACGGTCCGAACTTCTCTTCAGTTCTCTCCACTTTGAAAAAGAACTTTGCACAGTAAATTTGGCGGGGCCCACTGTCCTATCTGTAGCAGCATTTCTTTCTTTTCTCACTTCCCTCCCCCTTCCAAACGGGAGAAATTCCACATTCAAACCCCAACTTCTTTCTTCCCACTTCTTTCGCCCCTCATTTCCCTGGTTCCAAACGTAGGCTTAGGGTGGATAAAGTTTAATTTTTTTTTTGTTTGGGCTTCAGCCCATGGAATTACAAAAACAAAATCACTTTAAATAAAATTTTAATAAAAGAAAAAGGAAAAATCATACACTTAATTAACATTGTATTTGTAATCTATTAATCTATCATATAATATTTATTAAAATTAAAACTTGTATCATTGAAATAATTTCATTTTCTACAAGGGCACTATAACTTTTTTTAGAGCATTACACAAGTTTAACATCTATTATTTTATAAAATTTTCAAACAAAGGCTCATGGCCAACATGTTTAAATTTTGTAAAATTAACTCCCATTGAATTATGTAAATTGACAAAATATCACATGTGGATATTAAAATAGTGAAATAACTAGAGTGCTAATTGCATTTATAATTGTGATAAATATCAAACAAATCACAATTTACTCGAGATGATCAACAAAGGTAACTCTTGTTTTAAATCCTACCTATTAGTATGATTTGGGGAGAATGAATATCTAACACTAATAAGATATGATCAGATTAACCTAAGGTTTAGAAATAACAACCCTATTTATAACCTATAATTAGAAGTAAGTTGACTCATTGTTGAAAACTACTTGTTACCATATTTATAGGTTAAACTATCATTTGGCCTTCAACTAAACTATCAATTTGTTTGGGCTAAGCTTTTTTACATTTTACATAAATTATTGAATTAAAGGTCTACAATAAAATTAACTTTAATAGTTTCCCACTTCTAATATATAATTCAATAACAGTGGCCATTTTGATAAAAATACAAAAATAAATTACGGCATCCTTACACTCAGAAGTTTAAGTTAAGATCATAAATATCCAGTAGTGCATAACAAAATATTCAAAAGGGACATCAACATAATACATAATGTACACCCATACCTAATTGACAAAATACAATATTTGATAGGGATTTAAACAAAATTATGCTTAATAAAATTTAGATAACAAATTTAACAATGTGCAAATATCCATACAAAAGGTCAAAGCATTTGCCTAAAATGTCAAATGAAAATCATTATTTTCAATATAGTATTAAGATATAGTCTAAGTGTCTTTATCAATATGTTATAACCAAAAATATACATTAAGAATATTTCATTTATATATGATAAATAATTTATGTCATAGTACTTTGACTAATCCAAAATATCAAAAGACTTAGTTAAACCTATATTAATTATATGATCATGATACATTTCTCCTGCTAAGCTTTTAGTTAGTGAATTTGTAAAAATATGATCTATGGATATATGTTTAATATGTGTAATATGCTTATGTATCTTCTTTCTTACAAATTAGTACTTTGCATTAAAGTGCTTTATATAGGCAAAATTTTTGCTATTTTAAGAGAAGTTCACAATAGCAACATTGTTGAAATAAATGGTTAAAGATCTTAAGATGCTCTCTATAATCTCGAAACTAGTCATAAAATTCTTTAACCACACAACAACATGAAAAGCTTCATAACATATGACATACTCTACTCCTATAGTGGAAATTATTATAAAGGATTGTTTAATACTTTTTCACAACATAACTCCTCCTACCATTACAAAGATGTATCCAAATGTTAATTTATGATCATTTAGATAATTGGAAATCTAAATTTGAGTCACATGTAATCGTGAGATTTTCCAAAATCTTATAGCTCAACATATAATTTTTTATACCTTATAAATATTAATATACAAAATATTGACTATATCATTTTTTCCTATTTTATGCATTTTAGTATGTTTCATATACTTAATTTTATAGATCTAGCTTTGTTATTTGATTAGGTGTTAATTTTTCAATGTTTTTAAATTGTTTAATTAATGTTGAATTTTTGCACTATTTCAAATCTTTGGTTGTAACCTAAGTTTTGGATGTTTAAATTGGGTGATCTTTATATTTTTAAAAATTTGAGAGAAAGCTTTAAAACTTTCACAATTTTGGTCAAAATCTAGTTTAAACATTTGGAGAGTCAAATCTGGTTATGAAGATAAAGTAGTGGTATTATCAGACCTGACTTATTTGTGGTTTTTAGGTGTTAAATGGAGCTCCAAAAATCAAAATTGGCTCAAATTAGTGCCCAAAGTTACATAAGACCTAAATCAATATGATTTAAAAGTCACTTCAATAAAACTACATAGTTTTAGAGGTTTTACAATAATTAGAAGGTAGACATGCTCTCTTGTAATGCCTTAATTTATAATTAGGCTACGAGCTTTTAAAATTAACAATGTTTTATCCTTTGTAACCCTATAAGACATATTAACTTACCCCATTAGGTTTTATTGCATAGGAAATTAGATTTAAGGGTTAATACCTCCAAAAGTAAGAACATACACATTCTAGATAACTTTCTCCTCTTCTCTAAGTTTCTTCTTTTCATTCATAGGAATCTAATTTTTAAATAAATTCAAGAAATTGGAAGCTTATTTTAATTTAGATTATAAGATCTTGATCTACAATATTGTTTATTATTAATTAATTTTCCTTTTTTTCTAATTCCCTATTCTACTTTTTTAGAATTGCATTAATTGGATATAAACTTGGTATAATATGTGTTCAATATTATGATCTATTATTTTAATTTTGTTTTATATTAAATTTTAGTTGGTTAATCATTATTTTTCATGTGATAATAAAAGATTGAATGATTAAATTAGAGATTTTTAGTTTAACCTTTCAATTCTGTTGAATTCTACTTTTAAATTGATTTAGATCTAACTTTATAGATTATTACAATTACTTGATTCTACTAATATAAATTGATCAAATCCTAGATGATGGTATAGTATAAAATTCATGAATCATTACAAGGATTTTAGATGATCCTAAGTTGATAAATCAATTGTAATTATTAAATTTGAATTAATCAAATCCTAGATGGTGGCATAGTATAGAATTCATAAGTCATTGTAAAGGTTCTAGATAATCCTACGTTGAGAAATCAATTATAATTATTAAATTTGAAATGATTTTTGATTAATCTATTAAAGAGTCTTTAATTTCCTAGGATTAATTGTGTTTTTTCACTATTTTTCTATGATATTCTATTTTCAATATTAGATTTTTTTTTAATATTGAAATCAAAAGCCTTAATCTAGTTTTGTTTAAGTTCATGCATTCTACTTGTATACTATTTACATAATTACTCTACTATGCATTCTCAAATTTTATAACTACTTACATTCATTTCTTTTATTTTTCTTGTATAAAAAGCTTAAATAATTTTGTAAATGTAGTTAGTAAATTAATGTGATAGGATTTAGTAAGTAAATCATTAGGGATTTAACTTGATTTGTTGCTTTATGCTATAAGTTTTCTTTAAACTAGTAAATTTTAATTTTAATTGATTTTGACAACCATCAAAATTTTGGCATCATTGTCGAGTATCCACTTCAGTTTATCCCTTAACATCATTTACTAGCTATGATTTGTATAATTGTTTAAGCATACTACTCAATTCTACATCTATTAGTACTTCCTAATATTTTACTATATATGTTATTTTTCTACATTTTATTGCATTCCTTATTTATTGCATATTCATCCACTTGAATTCATCTTTTTCTATCATATATTACTTGATTTTACATGTTTGTGGAAGTTTTTGGGTAATCTTTCTTGGTTGCACATGTATCTGCTCCTACCTCTTAAATTAGGTCTTAAAGTCACTATCTCTGATTGAGTTAAAAATTTTTGTAGTGGTTAAATGTAATTTTCTTATCAAAGCTAATCAATTAGAAACACAATTCATGAGCCCCCATTTTTTAGCCAAACTCCATTGTTTAGATTATTTTTTTATTTTCTAAAAGATTTTATTGTATTTTTAGGTTTTATATAGTTGTAACTTTCATTGTGTAATGGTTTTATAAGTTTTGAAAATGTATAGATAGGTTAACTAGATTTGTTTTCAGCTGGTTTTTAATATTGCATTTGTATTTTAGTGTTTCTTGCCCTTACGGTACTATATAATGTAGTTTTGTGCATTATTAGAAAATTTAGTGGAAAATTGCTTCATTTTAGTCCTCAAATAAATAAAACATTTCATTTCTTTGTAGGAATAGAAATATACCTAGTTATAGCACCCCTATCCCTCATTTTAATTTTTTTGAAAATTTAAAAATATAGCTCATTATAGGACACTTAATTAATTAACTACCCTTAATGTCACTTATTAACCTTTAGGTATATAGTATCCTGATCTTAATGCTGATTTAGAACTTAAATCTAATCTAATCCACTTGCTTCCTAAATTTCATTGTATTATAAGTGAGGATCCTAACAAGCATTTGAAAGAGTTCCATGTAATTTGTTCAACCATGAAACCTCAGTGGTATATTTAAAGTGTTAGTGTATATGTCCTAAAGCTAATTATATTAATTATTGTAAATTTGAATTGTGTTATTTTAATGACAATTTCAATTATCATATTTATACATATATTATCTATAGTAATATATTTAATTATGATAATAACTTTAGAATAATTGTATTCTTAAATATCCTTAGTCATATATCATTGTGGATTGGGTTGCTTTGTATGTTAGGACTAACATGTGTGGTGACTTATATGAGATATTAAGTCTGAACATGAAGTATAAGTTAAAGAACTTGTATACTGGATTGATCCTATCCTAAGAACTACTACATAGATCGTTGTATGAGTGTCATAAGTAATTCTTAATGATCATTATTAATATGGTCCTTTGATATAAGATCGTCAAGGTTCCCTATATGTGAGTTTCATATTTTAATATTACTCTATATCACTCATGGTTGAGTGAATACAAGGATAGTTATTGAATATGTCATATATCATGTAAAGAGATTTGTATGATTAAGATGGAATTTATCCCTTCTATATAACAAGAGTGACATTTGTGAGCCCCTTGATTAAGTAAAGCTAAAAAAATGCATGACTATGCTTAAATGAATTGACATGAGATATCAATTACATTTGCTTCAATTAGCTTACTTAGGAATCAAGAAACCTTTAGATTGAGCTATACGATAATGACATGGATTTATATTTCATGCTCAATCTAAATATCTAGGACAAAAGGACATAGATGATGATCACATGTAAAAGTTCAGTTGAATCATCAATTTTCTCATTACTTAGGTAACAATGATGTGTTGCTAGACACCACTCATTATTTATGATCATTAATGTAATTTATGATTATTATCAATGTAATAAAAACCTGTAAGGTCACATACTTAGAACCTAATGGATTTGAAATTGATGGACCAAATTGTTTAGGCCTAATATATGAGAATTCCATGTTATAATTATAAGGACCCAATAATAAGCCTATAATTATACATAGAACAAAGTCCAATTAGTTAAGGTTTTCTATATACCTAATTAAATAGGCTTATTAGATAATAATATAGATTATTCACACATCTCAAAGCATAAAAATCCTAGCAACCCTCCGTGCTCATAACCCTTAAAGAGGCATAACTAGCATTATGAGGCAAAAGAGGAGAATTCCAATTAATGGTCGTTGACGTCCACTAGGTGATTTGCTAGTTCGTGTGGATATTTCAAAATTTTCGATCGAAAGGAAGTTGAAAAGGTGATTAACTGAATGAGTTCCCTGAATCATCGAAAAGGTATTAACCAAATCTTTATTCTAATATAACGTTTTGTATAGATCCTTTAGATGAAATCAATTAATTTTCATTGCATTTGTTTAGGCTCCCGATCCTAACACAAAGATCATATCAAACTATAGGCATTCATATTCTTATTTGCTGATGCAACCAAAGATTGGATATAATATCTTCAACTTGGGTCCATCACTAACTAGAATGATATAAAGAGGATATTCTTAGAGAACTTCTTTCTTACCTCAAGAGCTAATAAAACTAGAAAGGATATATATGGCATAAGGTCGATGATTAACAAAATATGGTAGTATCAGGAGAAACTTAAGAAACTAAGCTCCAATTATCCATGCCACCAAATTAGTAAGCATTTCTTAATTCAATACTTTTATGAAGGGTTTTTATCAATAGATAGAAGTATGATTAATACTACTAATGGTGAAGCATTAGTTGATAAAACTCCTATGGTGGCTAGAAACTTGAATAGCTAATATGGCAATAAACTTTTAACAATTTAGCACTTAAAATGATCGCTACTACAAGAGGTATGGATGAAATGAACTTCTTTTATGTAGATCAATAGGGAATGGAGTATAGACTAGATCAATTAACTTTTTTAGTAAGGCGAATGACTATACGACAACAACAAATCTAAGCCCCTTCTTTTGACTAAACTTTGTGATATATGCTTATGTCTAAATTATCCCACTGATTCTTGCCCCACATTATAGGAAGATAATTGTCAACCTTAAATCTATGCAACAGTGGTCTTCCTTAGTAATCCTCAGTACTAATAGCAACAATCTAAACATAATCCTTACTTTAATTTTTACAATCTTGGCTAGAGAAATCACCTAAATTTTAGATATGACAATGCTTGAGTTTGGCAACTAGCTAGATAAGCACAATATTAACTAAGTAAACCTTAATTTTAATAACCTTCTAAGCTAATTTAGTAGCAAAACTTTCAAAACTAGTAAACAAGTTCAACTTCAACTTTAACTTCTTAACCATCCTTCGAGGATTTAATTAAGCAAATGACTATCAATAACTTGCAATTTTAGTAGAGAATAGAAGCCATAATTTATGATTTACAAAGTCAAATTGGTCAGTTAGCTTTTTCCTTAAGTGAGCTAAAATTTGAAAGGTCTGATAGATTGCCTTCTCAAACAATTCTAAATTTAATAAGCAATATTTCTTTCATTATGCTAAAAATTGGAAAGAAAGTTCAAAAGCTAATCAATCCTCAGATAGTAAGTAAGCAAGGTAAGCAGAAATAGCTAGAAAATTCTAAGAATTTTGTGAAGTTTTTATAATAAACAAACTAGAAAAAAAAGTGGTGCGAAAAACTAGCAAATTATACCATACCCCTTCCCTTCCTAAATAGAATAACACAATCCAAAAAAAGAAGAAGAAATTGATAGAGATTTAGAAATTCTAGAGACTTTTAGGAAGGTGAAAGTGAATATTCCATTATTAGATGCTATCAAGTAAATTCCTAAGTAAGCAAAGTTTCTTAAAGAATTATGCACTTATAAGAGAAGGCTGAATGGCGATGAAAAAGTAAGCATAAGATAAATTTTATCAACTATTCTTCAACCTAACTTACCTCAAAAGTACAAAAACCTAAGGACATTTAACATACTTTACATTATAGTCAGTTGTAGATTTGAAGCATACCTTAATAGACTTAAAGGCTTTTATTAATGTCATGCCAATGCCAGTATATTCTTCATTACAGCTTAGGCCTTTGAAGCAAATAAGAGTAGTCAATTAATTAACCAATAAAAGCATTGCACACTTTATTGGTGTCATTGAAGATGTCTTAAGTTCAAGTTAAAGAATTAGTATTTTTAGTGAATTTCTACAAAAGGTATAACTTGTACAAATCTTTCCATTTTCTAATTTGATCTGATCCATTTGTTCTCAAGGCTATTTACTTTAGTAGCTTTATTCATGAAGATAATGAATTCAATCACTGTGGTTAGACTCTATTATGAATTTCTGTCCACTCTCCTTTCAAGTAGCCATGCACCTGTAATTCTAAGGAGACAATTCCTCAAATAGTAAAAACTAAAATAGATGTCCATGTTGTCAATCTTTCCATGAAGGTTGGAAATACAATTATAAGATTTAATATCTTTGAAGCTAAGAAATATCTTATAGAAGAGCATTCTACTTTTTAACCATATGTAATTGATATACTTGTTGAAGTGTAATATCCTAAATTTAAATATAAAATATAAATTTGGAGATTTGTGAATAATTATTTTTATCTATTTAGTTAAAATTGGTTTTAAATTTCTTCTCCTTTAAGAAGTTCTAAAAATATTAAAGTGATATTAATAATAATATTTGAAATATATTTTACGATGATTATCAATTTAAGATCAATTTAAAATAATTTTGTAAGAAATTTCCTATAAGTTGGAAAAAAATTTATAATTATAATTGAAAATATTTGTATTTAAAAATTATTTTTAAAAATTATAAAAATTTAAAATAAATTTATTTTAAATAATTATTATTAATTTAAGGGTTAATTATAAATAATTTGTTTGTAGTCGATAAAATCTCAGTGCTCCTTTAATATTCGCTCTCCCTCCCCTTATTTTCGTACGGCCTTTCTTATTTTATGTTTGTCGGTTTCTCCTATTGATACATAATTGTTATTTTACTATTTCTTCAAACTAGTGCAGCAGTTCCTTTTCACTAAATAATAATTAAAAAGAAAAATATGCTGCTAAAAAACATTTCACCGCCCCTCTTTTTCCGTCTCTTCTCATGAGGTACAATTCAGTAGTCTTGTCTTTTTTTCTTTTATTCTGTCTGCCTTTCCATATTTTCGTCACCCTCCACCCCGGATTTTTCCCTTCACATTTTTCGGTTCTGCCCTCTCTCTTCCCTTTCCTCTCCACCGCCTCTCTCTCTTCTACTATTTCTTGCTTCTTCTCTTCGTCACTAGCCAAACGCTGTCACAGTTTTCTAACCAACCGCACAGCAGTTCCTGCGCGTCTCCGTCGCAGCTATCCCAGGGTATCTTGATACTGTTTGGCTGAAGTTCTCAGCCGCGAAAAAGAAATGAGGAAGCGTTGGTAAGCGGTAGCTGTGCGGCGAAGTAAACTGACTGATCCTGCACGTTTTCCGGCCACCGTCGACTTCCTTTACTTGCAGCTGGTTGGGGTTGCTGCTGGCGGTGTGCGAGGAACGCCCTTAAGTGCTGGGTTCTGTTCTTCCCACGGTAGATCGAAAGTAGAAATGAGCTGGGCAGAAGACGTTCCGGCAAGCTTCTTCGGATGTTCCTTCTTCCATACTTCTTCCTCGTGTGGCTGAGACTTGTAAGGAACAGGGCAGAATGGAACTCAAACCGCAATGCTCTTCTACAGTTCCAATAGAGAGCTTTCTCCCTTCATCTTTGTATTCTGGCCAGCCACTTTGGAAGATGGTGAGTGGATTTCATGTTGAACTTTAGCGAATTATTGTTTTGTTTTGTTTTTTTAATTTAAAAACTATTATATAAGTATACGAATTATACACTTAATCTGGAGTTTTGAATATACAACAATTAGTCAAATATATATATATATATATATATATATATATATATATATATATATATATATATATATGCGCGCGCGCGTGATTGGTGGTTAACTCAACAAATTTCTGTTTTTTTTTATTATTATTTGAGTATTATTTGTTTAAGTTTATAAAAATACAATTTTGTTAAAGAGATTCGACTAAGGCATGTGTGAGGAGTTATATTCTAATATTTTGAATTAATGACTAATGGTTTGAGAAAGTTTTCAATTATAAAAAAAATGTAATTTTGATTATCTTAAATCGAAGTTAAAGATATTATAATTAGAGTGATGTATATAGAATCTTCCAAAATTATTAAATATTAACCATTCTACTTGTGTGAGTTTGATTTGAAATATCTATAAATTGGCATTTTAATTTTGCTAGCTAGTATTCTAGAATATAAATGATGACAAAAAATAATAGAGTAAAGTAAATAGATACTTTTTATGATATTAAATTTTAATATTTCAGTCTATATGGTTAACTTTGAGAATCTCTACATTTTGATATATTCTTAGCCTCTTATGATTAATCTAGAGAAAGATAACAAGATGCATTATGGAAGATTAAATACTATGATTAAATTTTGGATAGTAAATTGAGAAGAAACCAAATAAACCTAATATAGGTTATTTGTATATGTTGTGAAAGAAGAAATGGGTATAGACACCACGAACTCCCAAGAATGATAAAATATCTTCATGTGAGTATATATCTCATTATTAATTTTATTTTAATATAAAATGACTTAATTATACTCTTCTTATTAGTAATATAGATTTCATATTCATTTTATGAACTTAGTTTTGTAATATAAGATTATTAGCTATGATGAATGATAATTAATCAGAGTATGCAGTGAAAGCGTACTAGTAGCAATAACTATGAATGGACTGTGATTGAACTTAATTATATTATATAAGAATGCTTATATTGCTATGTGCTTGATATTTTCCAAGTTATGAAACTTTGTATTGCAATACTACACATAATCATGATGTGGGAGTTGAGTTCTCCTGTATTTACTGATTGAGAATTATGCTAGTAGTGGCATTGGATATTGTGAATGATGAATAGTGTGCGAGCTGGATGGAGGATTTCTAGAAACTTTATGAGATTGATATAAGAATGATCAGGAAAATCTAAAAGATAGATACAGACATGATTATTTGAAATGATTATGTGATGTAATAAAAATATTAGAATCATGTTTATGTTTGAACACCATTGTTCAACATGATTATAAAGACTCAATGTGACAAAAGTGATTCGTTTATATTTGACCCTTGATGGTTGTTCGTGAATGTGTTGATTACTCGGAATGGGTGATGAGTGGTTGGCTAAGATTATGATATTTTGTGATGCGAGATATGGAACTTAGTTGTGCATAGGTGCACATTTGACTTGAGGTTTGGTGCTATGTAATTCAGAGATCCAAGAGAAATGGATTTGTTAATAGTGTTTAATTTATTACATGATTAACATACGATTATTATATATAAATTGATTTTCTGTAAGATATTGGTAGATATATGCCCATTGAGTTTTTGTAATTCACTTTATTATGTCTTAAATGTTTTCATGTTAAGGTAAGCATATTTGAGCTTGATGCATCCATGGAAAATCAAGACCGTCTTACCAAAAGATTTGACAATTAGAATTGTCTTGAATTAGGATTAGCATTTCAAATTAAGTTGTGACTGAACTAATAGTTATTTTGTTGAATTCATATTTGTGTATTTATCTTGAGATTTGTGTTATGTGATGTATGTATAGGATTCTATTGTATTTGAATAATACAAGTTTTGTATTTGAAGGTGTGTGACCTTAGAAAATGTTTAAAGGGAGATTTTGTTCATTTTTCTATAAAAAATTATTATGAAATTTTCAAATCTTCTTGAAATTTGGAAACTTCCATTAAATAGAAAGAGTGACAAATAGTTAAAACTTGTAGAAACTAGTAATAGGATTCATGTCAATCACAATTAGGACAAGTTGTGGCATGAAGATACTTTTAATGACATACTTGTCAAATATCTTAAGATTTTTAAGTTTGTAGATTATATTGATGGCCACGAGTGCAATTACTATCATAGTGATAATATGTATCACATATGTGTTAAGATTTTTGCATTTATGAGTGATAGGAGCACTATTGTTTCAAAATGTATAGAAAACAATGATCGTGCAGAAATTCAACTTATAGAAGTGATTTTTACTACTAAATTAATACCTTCTATGGTATAGCTTTCCACCTTGGAACTTTTGCCATTATAAGAACATTTAAAGTATGCATTCTTAGAAGAAGAAAAAAATATGAGAAGTTACAAATAATCATAGCAAAGAATTCTTTACTTGATCAAGAAGATAAGTTATTACAGATTTTAAGATCCTACAAGAGGCAATTGTGTGGATACTTGCAAATATTACTAGTATTAGCCCTTCTACATGTATACATCGAATTTTGTTAAAAGAAAGAGCAAAACCAATGAGATAACCTTGAAGGTGACTCTACTATTTGATCCTTGATTTGATGAAAAAGAATATTACTAACTTATTGGAGGTTAACATTATATATCCCATTTTTATAGTAAGTAGGTTCATTCTAGTGTAAGTTATTCCTAAAAAAATTGGATTGATAGTAGTAAGGAACCAATTAAGGTTTAGAATAGTTGGAAAGTATATATTAACTATCAAAAACTCAACTAGGTAACTAGAAATGATCATTTCTCATTTCCATTCATTAACTAGATGTTGGAAAAATTGGTAGGCGAATCTCTTTATTGCTTCCTGAATTGTTACACTAGTTATTTCCATATTCATATTGCTCCAAAGGACCAGGAAAAAACCACATTCACTTGCCCTTTTCTCATTTTTACTTATAGGAGGATGCCATTCAAACTATGCAATGCATTTAGCATATTTCAGAGATGTATAATGAGCATTTTTACTGATTTCTTAGAGGATTGTATAGAAGTATTCATCGATGATTTTATTATTTATAGTTCCATTTTTTATGCATGCTTGGATAGTTTTGCTAAAGTGTTTAATAAGTGCACTCATACTAAACTTGTGCCAAATTTTAAGAAATATCATTTGATGGTAAAGTAATGGGATAATTTTAGGACATATAGTGACTAATAAGGGTATTGAAGTAAATCATAAGATAGTTTAAGGTATATGGTGAGCATTTTTGCTGATTTCTTAAAGGATTGCATAGAGGTATTCATGGATGATTTTATTATTTATGGTTCTTTTTTTTATGCATGCTTAGGTAGTTTTGCTAAAGTGTTAGATAAGTGCACTCAAACTGAACCCGTGCTAAATTTTAAGAAATATCATCTTATGGTAGAGCATGGGATAATTTTAAGACATATAGTAACTAGTAAGGGCATTGAAGTAGATCTTGCTAAAATTAATGTGATCACCACATTACTTTACCCCACTTGTGTGTAAAAAATGTGTTTTTTTCTTGGATATGCAAGTTTCCATAAGCTCTTCATTAGAGATTTGAGTAAGATTGCAATTTTTTTTTTTTAAGTTGCTTCAAAAAGAAATGAGTTTGATTTTGACCAACATTATAAGGAAGCTTTTGATAAGTTGAAGCAAGCTTTTACCACTACTCTTATCATTCAACCATTAATTTGGGATTTATGTTTTAGTTAATGTATAATACATCTAATTATATAATTGGTGCTATTTTTACACAAACAATTAGCAAACACCCTTTGGTGATTTATTATGCTTCCAAAATATTAGATGTTGCACAAGTTAACACACCATTATAGAAAAAGAATTTTTAATCATTATTTTTGCTTTAGATAAATTCAAATCATACTTGCTTGATTCTAAAATGGTTATGTTTTCTAATCATGCAATTTTGAAATTCCTACTAAAGAAACTTGAGGTGAAGTCGCATTTGATTAGATAAATGTTACTTTTGTAAGAGTTTAACCTTCGAACTAGAGATAAGAATGGTGCTAAGAACTTAGTTACAAACCATTTGGCTAGAATTCCATGAGCTGTAAATACTCTACCTATATGGGACACCTTCCCAAATGAACAACTTTTCTAACTGCTAGGTAAGGATCTTTAGTTTGCTTATTTAATGGATTATTTAGTTATTAATGAGTTTTCCTACATATAATAAGAGAGCTCAATTTGATAAGTTGAAAAGTTAGACCAAATATTATATTTTATTTATGGAGATTTGGTTCTAATCAAATCATTAGGAGATATGTACTTGACTTTAAGTTTCATTCCATACTTACATTTTGTTATACTTATGCTTGTGAAGTCATTTTGGACCTAAAAGAATAGTAAGAAAAGTGCTTGATTCTAGTTTTTATTGGCCTACTTTGTCTCATTATGCTTACATGTTTTCTAAAAATTATGAACAATGTCAAAAAATAGGGAATTTAGCTATGGACATGAGATACCTTAGATTTCTATGCTTTTCTTTAAGGTTTTTCATGTGTAAGGCACTCATTTTATAGGTTTTTTTTCCTCATATTTTGGCTTTGTTTACATTTTACTAGTTGTTAATTATATTTTTATGCAAGTGGAAGTAAAGCTAGCAAGATTGATGATTCAAAAGTTATAAATTTTGTTAGGTTTCAGATTTTTAGCAAGTTTGACATTCCACATGCTCTAATAAGTGATCAAGGAAGTTACTTTTGCAATCAAGCCTTTAAGGCTTTACTAAAGAAATACAAGGCTTGTCATAAAGTTTCTACATCATACTATCCCCAATTAAATGGATAAGTAGAGGATTTTACAGAAAGGTCAAATTAATTTTAAAGAAAATTATGAAGCATAATAGAAAAAATTAGAACCTTAGATTGGATGATGCACTTTGAAGCTATAGGATAACATATAAAACACCTATTGCGATGTCCCTATACTAGATTATCTTTAGGAAATCATGTCATCTTCCTATGAAATTAGAGCATATGAAATTTTAGACTATTAAAAGGTGTAATATAGACTTGAATGTAATTGGAAAGGAAAGGAAAGGAAAATGCAATTATAAGAATTAGAAGAACTTAGACTCAAAACTTATAAGAATTCTAGGATTTATTAGGAGAAAATAAAGACATTTCATGATAAGATTATTTTTAGAAAAAAATTTAATATTGGTCAAAAAGTTTTATTGTATAATTTAAGGCTTAAATTATTGCCATATAAACTCCATTCCTATTGGAATGGACTTTTTATTGTTACTAATGTTTATCCTTATAATGCAATTAAGATTAAGAATTTAGAAATTAACAAGGTGTTAAAAGTCAATAGGCATAGGTTCAAGTCATTTCATGAAGATTTTCAAGAACAAGTGGTAGAGCCAATGAAGCTAAAGGCACTCGTTTACTCATGATAAAGGATTTTTAGTCTTGCTAAAGATGTTAAAGAAAGATATTTCTTAGGAGACAACTCAAGTTTTTTAAATTTATTTTCTCTTTCTCTTTCTCTTTTATTTTACTTATCCTTTATTTTTCTTAATGTTGATATACTTTACATTAAAGGTAATATAAATTTTAAATGTAGAGGAAGGAATTTTAGAATTTCATTTATTTTTTTATTTTAAGTTTTCATATTTCTTTTAATGTTCTTGAGTTTTTTGGGAAAAAATGAAAAGTTTAAAAAATAAAAAAAGTATGTTTCTCACTTGTTTTAAAGCATTTTTAAGTCATTTTAATTGCTTTTCATCGATGGATATTATGCATTTTTCATGAGTATAAATCAATAGAAGTTTAAAGGATTCATAACATGATCAAAAGAATTATTTTACTTCTTGAATTTGATTGATGTAGTGATAAATTTTGAATTAATAGATTGAATTTAGTACTATGACTTTCCTTATAAGATTTTAAGCCTTATGTTGAGTATTTATCCATGCTTTTCCTTTTTTGTGTATAATTTTTTTTATAATTTATTTCTTTAGAACTGGCTTTAATTTTTTTTTATTATATTTACACATACATGCATAAAAACGATAAGGATATTCTTTCTTTGTTTAAGCTAAAGTCAAATAGTCTAATTACCTTTTTTTTATTGATTAGCTTATAAACATTTTTTAATGAAAAACAAGTGTCTTTACTTAACTTTAGGGATTTATAGAATGTTTGAATTTTTTGAAGATAGGTTTTTGAATAAATGTAAAAATTTATGAACTTCATGTTCAAGGGTTAGTTGAAAAAAAGATTAAAGAAAAAGAAAATGAAAAATATAAAAAATGGAAAATGGAAAAGAGAAGAAGGTTAAAAAAGAAAAAAAAAGAAGAATACGATAACAAGAATTAGTAAAGAAAAGAAAGAAGTTGATAAGTATTTGAATTTAAAATTGGGTTGTCATGCTGAGTTATAATTGCTAATAATTTGCTCATTCATTTACAGTTTATGTGCTCTATTGATTTATTTAGTTTCTATCCTTTCACATCTTTAATTTTCCTTTTCATTTCCCTAGTCTCATTATAAAATTTTTTTGATTTGTGTTATGTATGTGATTTGAGTAACGAAGATTAGATGATAAGTAAGCTTATAGTAAAGTAATTTTATGGAATAAGATTGAGTGAAACACTTGCTCTAAACACTTAAAGGTTGGAAAGTCAATTTTGTGAGAATCTATGATGTTGATATATAATTTTCAAATGAAGTTGGTATAATAGTTAATTTCAAGTTTGTTAAGATTTTTGTTTATGATATATTGTGTCTCTTAATAGTTTTGATTGTTCCTTACTTGTAGATTTGTGATTTTGAAGTCTTTAAAAAGCAACAATATATTTGGATATGTTTTTATTTTTTATTTTTAAAAATTATTCTTAAAAGTTATTTTTAAAAATTATTTTTTAAAAAATTATTTTTGAATTCAAGAAAAACAATGAATAAATGATATTCAGTAAAGCAAATAAGTAAAAAATTTATTTAATTACTAAACTACCATTAAGAATAAAAAAAGGTTCAAAAAAATTTAGAACTTATTCTTTTTTTTAATTTTTAAAACAAGAATTTTAAGAATAGTTTTTAAAAATAAAATTTAAAAACAATTTGCCTAGTAGAAAATTCTATTTTTAAAAATTAAGAAATAGAAAACTATTTTAAAATAATAAACAAACAAACCAACCTTTAGTCATTTCTTTTTTAGTTTTGAATAAAGTTTTACTTGCTCAAGGTCATGTAAAGGCTAAATGTAAAGAAATTTGATGTGCAAAATATTAAATATATTATTTCTTTCTATTTTATACTTATTAGTGGATTTTATATGCTTAATTTTATATATTTGGTTTTGTTATTTAATTAGGTGTTAAGTTTTCAATATTTTTAAATTGTTCAGTTAATATTGAATTTTTTCATTATTTTAGATTTCTTGTCATAATTTAAGTTCTGAATGTCAAAATTATGTGATCATTATATTTTTGGAAAGTTAAAAGAAATCTTTAAAACTTTTATGTTTTAGCCAAAACACATTTCAAATATTTGAAGGTCAATATCTGGTTGTAAAGATGAAATAATGATGTTATCTAGCCTAACTTATCCATAATTTTTGGACTTTAAATGGAGTTTCGAAGGTCTAAATTAGCATAAACTAGTGCCTAAATTTGCCTAAAACCTAACAACATGATTCAAGACTCATTTTAGAAAAGCTACATAGTTTTAGGATTTTTTACTAATAGTTAGAAGGTTGACCTATGATGTTTTACTACAATAACTCTTTCAGTGTATTTATTTGTAAATTAGGCTATGAGTTTCTAAAACTAACAAGGCTTCATTCTTTATAATCTTGGAAGGCATATTAACTTAGCCTAAAAGGCAAGATTACACATATTCTGGATAGCTTTCTCCTCTTTTACAAGCTTTTTCTTTTCATCCATGAAAAACTAACTTTTGAATTAATTCATAAAATTTAAGGACTCATCTTGGTTTGGATTATAATTTCTTGATCTATAATGTTAATTATTGTTAATTAATTTTTCCTTTTTCTTAATTCTTTATTTTAATTTTCTAAAATCACATAAATTGAATATAAAGTTGGTATAATATATATTTAATATCATGATTTAATCATTTTAGTCTAATTCTATGTTGAATTTTGGTTGGTCATTAGAAGTTTCTAATTTAATGGTTCAATTTAACTAAATTATATTTTTAAATTTGTTTAGATTTAATTTTATAAATTATAGTGATTACTTGTTCTGCTAATCTGAATTAATAAAATCCCAAATAGTGGTCCAGTATAGAATTCGTGAATCATTACAAGGGTTCAAAATGATTCTAAGTTAAGAAATTAATTACAATTATTAAATTTGAATTAATTAGTGGCTTGACCACTCTTATCATTAAAAAAAATCTAAATTGATCTATGATTAATGTGCTAAAGAGTCTTTAATTTCCCTAAATCAATTTTTTTTCCATTTTTTGTGATTTTTTTTCAGTAATAGATCCTACTAATTTTGAAATCAAATCCACCTAATTTAGCTCTGTTTAAATTCTTGTATTTTGTTTACATATTATCTACATAATTATTCTACTGTGCATTCTTAATTTTCATAACTGCTTTATAATACCCCAAAATAATATTGTTAAATTTTATTATTTAAAATACCTAAGGAATTTATTTTAACTGACAAGAGTAGTCAAATTTTAATTATTCTACTTAGATTTTGATTCAAAATTTTATTTAAATAATTCTTATAGTGATTTTTTCATAATGTTAGAAATATTTTAGTAAGAATGGATATGATAATTTAAGGAAATATATGTGAGTGTTAAATAAATGGCTTTCTTAAATCTATAGAATATCAAAATAGGCATTTTTTATGCTTTTCAATTTACTAGATATTATTAGATTAATTAAAAAAGAAGCCTAAATGTTAAAAAGGTAGTTTTGGGTATAGGTGGTTAAGATAATGTGAGAAAAGAATAATGAAATGAAATAAGTGGTTTGGATTTATTTTAAAAGAAGGCTTTTGTATGTGTGATGTATGGAATCAAAACCTAAAGCTTTATATATCTTTCCCTTTTTCTCTTTACCCATGACACTCTCCATCTCTTTTCTCCTTCTCTCATTGTTTTTATCTCCTTCCTTATTTAGCCATGGTGTCACTGCCATAAGCTATTCTTGTTGTGTACGCCTTTTTTATGAATATCAGCTCATAATCCATGATGGAAAGAGTTTGAATAGAGTAAGGTGATAACATTTTAGATGAGAGTTCTTTCCACCTCTCCTATGTTTTCTTCCACCAATACCAATGTTACCAACATAACCATTCCTCTATGATACTCTTTCATCTAAATCAATATAAGGGATAGTAGATCGAAAAGGCAACAAGTTCAATAAGCTCTCAATTATCTTTGATGTGATTTTATGCTCAGGTCGTTGTCGCTCTTCATGTTTTCTCCTTCGTTCTTCATGGACTATAAGCATGGGAAAAGAGCTGTTGGAGTTATGGTAGAAAGTTAAACATTCCTTCTTCCTTGATTTTCCAATAAGTTGGGTGATCTTCAATGCTAACAAGTCACCAGTGGCCTTCTTAGGAAGAGTTAATCTATTTTTGACAATAATATTTTAATATTTATGCTTACACATGTATAATCTAGAAAACCCATTATTATACATGTTTTAAATACATGATGATGGCTCTTAATAGGATTTTTGTGCTATGGAATGCTATATTAACATGATTAGAGTATTTATGATGTGTTATATTCTCATATTTTGAATGATTCATTCTTAAATTAGGAAACCTTTAACCATGTAATGTAAAGTGCAATATAGTGATTTCACTAAAATGGAATTAAAAATATAAGAAAATGACAATACAAGATAATAGAATAGTATGAATATATACTTTTTTATAGAATCAAGTTTTTAATATTTTTATTTGTATGGTTTTGATTCGAGAATCTCCATATTATGGCATATTTTCAATTTTTCATGGTTTACTAAAACAATAATGGATTTACAATGTAAAAGGTTAAAATATCATGATTAGAATTTAGAATAGCAATTTTGGAAAGAAAATGAGTAATATCAATTTTATAATTTATCCTAGTAAACTATAGGTAGGAAAATAAGGGAAAGATGTACATAAAATACTCTAGAAATTATAAAGAAGACCGATAATCCTAGATGATTATATATATCTTGCCAAAATTAAAATTTTAATTAAATTTTATATTTCTTCTTTATATAAGTATATAATTATTCATGTTTATAGTTTATAGAAATTCAAAGGCTTTTGTAGTAATTTACTTATAATTATAGTATACTAGTTATTCTTGTATTTGGTAATTTATAAAATTACCATTTAATGATATATATTTGCTTGAGTTATATGAAATTATTTATGATTGATGTGAATATTTATGAAATGCTAATAATTGGCCTTTATACATGTGTAATAGTAATATAGCATAGTTGTTGTTGATGGTGGCAATTTGGTAAGTGTGAAATTGTAAATGGTAGATATATGGAAAATCCTTAGCCACACATAAAAAGTGTGGTATGATTGTTGAATTACACTATTGTGATTATGTTTAATGTGTGTTGAAAATTATGTTATGAATCATATTATGATACAAGTGGATACTCGTGGCCATGTCAAGAAAGCACTGTTATTATTGACTATTATGATATATCTTAGGAATTATTTATGACGATGATTTAGTTACTTTATGTTATGATTAGATTTTAATTATGATATGTAGAACTTGAGCTTTAATGTATAATTTATATGGTGAATTATCCTATAAGTGGCATTGAAATTGAAAAATGTGATGAGGGATGATATTATAAATAGTGAATGGGAAATTCTCAATAAAAGTTTATGGAAGGTATAAGGTTAATCCGAAAGTCACAATATGAATGTATGTATATTGTTATAAATTGTGAATTGTGTTGTAACATTAAGATCTACTTTTTTTTTAATACTTTTGTTTGATATGATTGTAATTACTTGATTTTGATGAAGTTTTATTGGTTATCTAAAATTTTGATGATTACTTGGAATGGATTATGTGTGAAATCAAAATTGTAGTGTATAAATTGAGCAAATGAGGCTATTATAGATTGTGATATGAAACAAGAAACTTGAGTTATGTATAAGTGAATATATCACCTAGAGACTTAGTACTTGAAGCTAAAAATCTAGAAATTAAGTTTGTGATCGTTTTATATCTTTATTGCATAATCTATATTTAATTGTTCTAGTTATTGAAAACTAATAATAAACTAGTAGATATATACTCACTAAGTTTATAAAACTAATCACCTTTCTTTTTATCATTTTCAGAACTCAAATTAAGAATATCAAGTAATGTAGCTCGTGCTAGAGTCCAAGGAAAATTTGATAGTTGTTATTCTGTTGGAATTGAATTTTTAAGGATTAGAGATATAGAATATGTTGATTATGTATTTGATATGCTGAAGAGTTTATCTATATATGTGTTTTAAGTTGTTACTAAGTTGTATGTAAAACAAGTTGTATAATTTAAGGCATGTGGCCCTGAGGAAAGTGTCCAAAAATAAGGAAGATTCTATTTATTTTTTTTTCATAAAATCTATAATAAAATTAAGTCACCATAGAAATAAAGGGATTTTCATTAGGTAGAATTAATGTAGATAGTGTCAAGGCTGGTGAAAACTAGATAGCAGGATCCACTTTACTCATGATCAAGTTTGGGTTATGACATACTTACATTCACTTCTTTTATTTTTCTTGCATAAAACGCTTAGATAATTCTATAAACATAATTAATAAATCAATATGATATGATTTTTAAGTGAATCACTAAGGGTTCAACTTAGTTTGATACCTTGTACTACAAGTTTTCTTTAAACTAGTAAATTTAAATTTTTGATTGGTTTCAACCACCGTTAAGTACTTTGTAATTCTTCTAGTAGTAATCCAATATATTTGGCTAGGATCACTTAGGTACCTTTCTAGTACACTAATAACATAAGCTATATTAGGATATGTACATATCTAAGCACATATCAGGCTATTTACAGTTGCTACATATGGAACATTTTTCTTTTTCTCTTTTTCAACATCATTTTAAGGATATTAGGACATTGAGAAAACTCACCCTTTGAAATAGGTTTTGAAACTTGAGAGTATGTGAACATGTTAAACCTCTTTAATACCTTTTTAATGTACATTTGATAAAACAAACCAAGTAAACCTCGAGATCTACCACAAAAGATCTTCTTGCCTAAAACATATAAGGCATTTCTAAGATCCTTTATAACAAAGGGCTTTGACAACATTTCCCTTGTCCCAATCAATATGTTCACATTATTGTTTGCAAGAAGAATGTCATTTAGCTATAGTACTAGTATTACAAAACTACTTGCACTCATCAGCATGTAAATACAATGATTTGTAGCATTCTTTTTGAACCCAAGAGAAGTCACTATCTTATCAAACTTGAAAGCCATATATGGACTTTATAAGTTTATACACAAGATGTTTTTTTGACTTCTTTTAGAAATCATTTAACTAATTCATATAAATAATCTCCAATATGTCACCATTCAAGAAAGTTATCTATACATATATTTGATGTAACTCTAAATCAAAATGAGCTAATAATATCATCACAACTTAAGAAAAGTATTTAGTTGAAACTAGCAAAAATATTTTTTTTATAGTCTTCTAAATGTAGCCCTTAGCTACCAATGTAACCTTATACCTCTTAATTTCACCTAAAGCATCCTTTTTGGTCTTCAAGACTTGTTTCCATCCAATTAACTTTCAACCTACAAGCAGCTCAACTAGACCTTACACCTAATTCTTATGCATTGAAGTTGATTCATCATTCATAACACTTAACCATTCAGAATAGTTTGAACTTGATACTATTTATGAAAATGTTTTGAGATCAATGTCATTATTAATGTCACATTCATGCTCTTATAGATATATTAAATAATCATTGGGAATTGTCAACATGTGAACTTTATGGGATCACCTTAAAGGAATCTTTTCAATTTTCTTATCAGTCTAGCATCTTCTGTCATTGGTTCCATTGGATCATCTTATGGGATAACAAAAGATGACTCTCCCAACATAAATGCTGGTGGCACAATTGTGTTATTTTCAATAAGATCTATGATATGTGGTACTTGACTCCCACTATCCAATTTATCCTTAAAGAAGACAACTTGATTTGATTTGATTACTTTAGTTATATAAGTCAGATAGTAAAATTTGCTAACTCTTAAGCCACTAGAATACCTAATAATGTATCCACTAACTATCTTTGAATTAAGTTTCTTTATGGAAGGAATATGCAATTTTACTTTAACCCCAAACTCAAGAATGCCTTAGGTTAGGCTTTTTACTATACAACAAATTTTAAGAGGTTTTACACACTAACTTATTGGGAGCCTAATTTTGAATATAGGCTATTGTTTTTAACATATTACCTCATAAAAAATTTAGTTATGAAGTATAGGCTAACATGCACCTTATTATATGATAAAAAAAATATTTACTATCTTATTTTTTCCTATATTATGTCTCTTAGATGCTATATTTACTTAATTTCATTGATTAGACATTGTTTATAATTTGTGGTTAATTTTACAATATTTTAAATTTATTCGGTTAATGCTGGATTTTGACATTATTTCTATTTTTAATCATATCTTAAGCTTTAGACATTAGATTAAGGAAAACTTTATATCGTTAGAAAGCTTAAAAAGATATCTACAACTTTTATGTTTTAGAACAAGCCTAGTTCAGATGTTTTGGCAGTTATATATGGCTGAAAAATTGAAGTTATGTTTTTATCCTAATTACGCTCGCCTTTATTTTTAAGCCATATCTGGAGCTATAGAGGTCCAATTAATCTAAAACTAATGCCTAAATTCTCACAAGATGTAGACCTACAAGTTTTATGTTCATAATTTATCCAAATTACATTGATTTTATGATTAAAAATTGATTGGAAATTACACTCATGGGAATTCACTGATGTAACTGTTGGATTCAATTGTCTTGTTAAAAATAAGCTTAGGCTTCTAAAAATTAGAAAAGCTCCATTATTGTAATCCTAAAAGTCATACAATCTAATTTCAGTAGTGTTTTAGCTTAATTAAGTTAAATAAATAGGGAGAACTCATTAGACTATTCATACTTTTACACAGCATTTAGTAGATAGTTTTCTCTTCTTCTTGTTTTTCTCTTTTATTCTTTAATGGAAGCTTAAACCTATGGTTGATTCAAGGAGTTAGAGGCTCTTTTCATCTATATTGTGAGATTATGAATTATAATGTTATTTTATTTAATTAATTTTTTCTCTTTCCATATTTACTTATGCTAAATTCTTGAGATTACATGTGTTAAATATTCATTTAGTATAATTGATGTTCATATTGGTAATTTCTAATTTCTTTTCTATTTTGATATTGAATTATGGTTTGTAGATCATGGCTTTATACATAAGGGTAAAGGGTTAAGGAATTTATTTGGAAGTTTCTAATTTAATTTTTCAATTTAATTGAATTCTATCTTTAAGTCAATTTTGATCTAGCATAAGGATTATAGTGTTTGCTTAATTAGCTAATCTTAATTAATTAAATATTATATGGTAATCTAGCTTAGAATTCATGGGTTATTATAAAGGTTTTGGGTAATCCAAGGTTGAAGAATTAATTAGAAAAGTTAAATCCTAATTGACTAATGATTAATCTAAATTAGAACTTTTAATTCCTTGAATTAGCTATTTTGCTACATTGGTTTTCTTACTTTCTATATGCCTTGTGTTTTTATTTTGCTTAATAGATTCAATTCAATTTAAATTCACAAACTCCCAATTTTGTATTTTGTGTTCTGCATAATTTTCCATATAGCATATAACATATTGCATCCATTCTGATACAACATTCTATTTTAGTGTATTTGCATTCTATTTTGCATCGTTGCATTAGTTTCTTATGTTTTTATTGCATAATAAATTAAATAATTGTGTGGATATTGTTAGGAATTCAATTAGAAAAGATAATATCGAGGGATTGTTAAGGGTACGACGTGGTTATGTCATTTTTCTACATTATTTCTTCAATAAACTAATTTTAACTAATTTTAGTGCATTGTAATGTGCTCACCAAAATTTCAATGCCTTTGTTAGGGATCCACTTGAGTTTATCTTTTCCCACATATTTCTAACAGTATATTACACAATTCTTCAAGCATTTCAGTTAATAATTGCATCTTATGTTTCTTGTATTTTATAATAAATTTCATTTTTCTATGTTTTCTTGCATTCATGTACGTTCTTTGATTTTTGCATGTTTCTCCACCTCAATTTTTCATATTTTATCATAATTAACATTATCAAATAGCTAGTGAGACCTAAGTACCAAACTCGGAGGAATTAAGTGCAAAACTATGTAAAATCAAGTTTCTTGGGCTAAAAACCTTTATTATATGATGTTGAAAAATGATATACTAACAAACTCTTAATGGTTAGACACTAGTCCAACTATTCATGTCACATTATTTTCAAGTGCTAACAAATCTAACGAAGCTAAGTGAGGGAAAGCTGATTATGTGATTGGGAAATGGAGACAAAGTTGAAGTGGAGTACATTGGATCAATGAAGTTAAAATTGAAATTTAGACATGAGTTATTATTGAATAAAGTAGTTTATGTGCCCTCCATTAGAAGGAAATTAATTTCAATTATTGCTTTGAATTTTATTGGACATTGTTATTTTAGTAATGGAAAAGCTAAATTACTTTATAAATCATCTATTATGGACACTAGGGCACATTTCTTAAGAAAAAAACATATAGAATCGTAAAGGAAGAAATATTACATAATTTGAATTTCTCAAGTTTTGGAACTTGCATAGACTACATCAAGGGTAAACTTTTAGCTAGAGCTAGAAAGAAAAAGAAATGTAAAAAAGAAAGTATTCTAGAACTAATTCATACTAACATCAATGGACCTGTAACATTTAGTATTATAAGAGGCTATAATTACTCCATCATTTTCATTAATAATTATTCCAAAATTGGTTAGGTGAAGCTGCTTAATGAGAATTCAAAGTCACTAAAAGTCTTTAAGTCATTCAAGGTAATAGTTAAGTTAAAACTAAGAAAATAGATAAAGTGTGTCGAATTTTGATAAAGGTAGTGAGTATTATGTTAGGTATGATGAGACAAGTAGAACCCTAGCCTTTTGTAAAATACTTATAGTGGTGTGAAATTTAACCAAGTTACAACATGCTTGGGACACTAGAGCAAAATGAAATTGCTAAAAGAAGAAATTGAATTGTCATAAACATTGTGAGTTGCATGTTGGGTTATCAAAATTTTTATAGGGTGATGTATTAAAAACAACATCCTATATCCTAAATTAGGTTTCTAATAAGTTAGTGCCTAAAACCCTTTATGTGTTGTTATATGGTACGAAGCTTAGTTTAAGGCATTTTCGAGTTTACAATTACAAAGTTAAAGTAAAGTGATATATTCCATCCATAAAAAGAAATTTGAATACTATTAATGGACACTTCATTAAGTATTACAATAACTTAAAAGGTAACAAGTTTCATTATCTGACTCATATAATCAAGTGATCAAATCAGATTGAGATATCTTGTTTAAGGATAAGTTAGAAAATGAGCACAAAATATCATGCATTATAGATTTTACCAAAAATAGCAATATTATTCCATTAGCACCAATATTTCCACTAGTTAATCTAGTATGGCCAATGGCAGAAGATACCAAACTAAATAAGATAAATGAAGAGATTCTTTTAAAGAAGTCTCATAAAGTTTGTAGATCAATAACTTCTAATAATTATCTTATATATTAGTAGGAACATAAATATGGCATTAATGATGACTCTGATCCTACAACTTTTTCACAAGCTATATCTAATTTAAATTGTTTTAAGTGGTTAAGTGTTATAAAGGATAAAATGGCTTTAATGTATAAGAATCAAATGTGAGATCTAGTTAAACTATTTGTAGGTTGTAAATTGATTGGATATAAATAGATCTTTAAGACAGAAAAGGATGCTTAAGGTAAAATTGAGAGGTCTAAGTGTAAATGGGTAAAGACTACACCTAAAGACTATAATCTATTAGAGACTGTATATACGAACCAACCATATAGTTTTCAAAAGAAGGGAAAAAAGGATTTTATGTCTAAATTTAAAAAGTTCATATATGGCTTAAAATAAACATCTAAACAATAGTACCTCAAGTTTAACAAGGTAGTAACTTTTCTTAAGTTAAGGAAGAATATAGTAGGTGTGCATTTACATGCCAATAAATGTGGGTAGTTTTATTATATTGGTACTGTATATGGTGTCATTCTCCTTACAAGCAATGATGTGAACCTACTGAATAAGACAATGTAAATGTCGTTCAAACATTTTGGTACGAAGGATTTTGGGGATGCCTTATATGTTCTAAATATAGAGGTTCATCTTTAAAAAATTCCAAGATTTGCTTAGTTTATCTTAGCATATGTTCCTTGAGAAAGTACCAAAAAGGTTTAACATGTCTACTTACTCTTAAGTTTCCACACACATTTCAAAAAGTAAGGTTTTCTCTAAGTCCTAATATTCTTAAATGATGTTGAAATAAAAAAAATGAAAAATATCCTATATGCATCAGTTGTTATTAGACTAATGTATGCTCAAGTATGTACATATCCTAACATATCTTATGCTATTAGTGTACTAAGAAGGTACTTGAGCAATCCTAGTTAGAGAGATTGGGAGATCTCATAATTACAAGCTACTTAAATTTAGATTTTGTCGATTATCCAAATGAATGTAAATCGACATTTAGGTATATCTTTATAATGATAAGAGGAGTTAGGTTATGGAAAAGTATTAAGTGATCCTTAATA
Source organism: Sindora glabra (assembly GCA_020226215.1). Classification (NCBI taxonomy): domain Eukaryota; kingdom Viridiplantae; phylum Streptophyta; class Magnoliopsida; order Fabales; family Fabaceae; genus Sindora; species Sindora glabra. Next base: position 53,408,028 of record CM035236.1, read on the forward strand.
GCAATATCCATTATAAAAGCAAAGTATGTCGTATGTTATAAAACATCTTATGCTACTATATGATTGAGGAATTTTATGGCTACTTTCAAGATTATAGAGAGCATTTTTAAATCCTTGACCATCTATTGTAACAATACTACTACTATGACCTTCTCTTGTAACAATAAAAGTTTTACTTATACAAAATATTTTGATGTGAAGTATCAATTTGTATAAGAAAAGGTATGCGAGCATATCATATGTATTGAACATATGTCTATAGTTTGTATACTCACCAAAGACTTAGTGATATAATAAAATTATTAGTACTTAGTGAAAGTTGAAAACCCCTCCTAATAAAAAAAATGAGAAATAAAAAATAAAGAAGTACCAATATACATGCTTTAAGTTAACACATATGCATGTTTGCTCATATCACAAAGCAGTAATTGAAGAAATTCGTGAACATTTTGATGAAGAAATACCTTTAATAATAGAACTCGTGCTTTATCAAGTATCTTATTTTCAATTAGTTTATTCTGCAATAGCAAATGCTAGTCACAATATGGGTTTTTAATAAAGCAAATTAACTTATTAGTAAAATAAAAGGTCAATGAATATATCATGATAGTGTAATCAATATAAGTTTAGCTAAGTCTTTTAATGTTTTAGGTTAATGAGAGTACTATGATGTAAACAATTTATCTTGAGGTGTATTAATGAAATATTCATAATAAAATATTCATGTTTGGCTATATATTATACACATTTTTGTTTATGACATATTGATAAAAATATTTAAACCTTGTCTTAATACTATGTTGAGAATTATAATTTTTATTTAGCATCTTAGGTAGATATTTTGACTCTATATATAAAGATTTACTTATATTGTCACATTTTGTTATATAAAATTTATTAAGCTCAATTTTGTTGCAAGCATCCTTATTGGATATTGTATTTAGTGAACAAGGTATAAATACATAATGTGTATTTTGTTGATGTCCCTATTGGATACCAATATAAAGACACTATAATTTACTTTTACATTTTATTAAAATAGCCACTATTATTATATTATATAGTTGAGGTAGGAGATTATTAAACTTTTATTTAAAGTCGTTAATTTAGTAATAAAATTAAATATAAAAGGATTGAGCCAAATTAAAGTGACTATCCAATCAAACACAAATAATAGTTTAACTCATAAATGTAGTAACAGATGATTCTCAATAATAAGTTAACCTATTTTCAGTTACGTTCTATAAATAAAGGATTGTTACTCCTAAATTCTAAGTTGATCTATTCACACCCTATCTATGACAAACTCTTTTCTCAAAATACTTTGTTAATAGCTAAGGCTAATAGGAAGAATAATCCTTGTACAATGTTCATGGTCAAAGTATATTGTAATTCATCTATTTCTATCATTACAATGGATTTAACAGATATTACTCATTATTATCACATCTACATTTATTATTGTACTTTTTCACATGATTTAGTGAAAATAATTTGACTAAAAAAAATTTAACGTTAAATGTATCTTTTAAAAATTTAGAGAAGCTTATGCATATCACCTAAAGTTTAGAAGGGTTGAGTGTATTTTACTCAATAAAAAATAGCCAAGTCATAATTTTGTTAGTTGAAGTAGTTAAATGAACAATCAAATCAAATTATATTATAAACATAAAATTATCAAAAAAATTAAATAATAGTTAACTTATATTATAAATATGAATTTACAACTTTTAATAAGAATAAAGGACTAAAAAAAGAGTAAGATATTCTCATTTCCACTCAAGTTTTGTCTAAATATGCTCTCTTCTCTTCATTTTTCATTTTTGACTTTCACCTTCCTTTGTGATTTCATTTTTTATGCATTCTCTACCCTTCACAAAGATTTTCCACTAATGTTTTTAATGGAAGTGGATATAAATGTTAAACGATGCTTACCTTCTATTATTTCATTACTCTTTTACCCCCGAGTAATAGGCTCAAATTTTTGAATGCAAATTTTGGAAATGAAGAATTAATTTCTTTAAGTTAAATAATTTAAAAGGGGCTGTTAATGGTTCACAACTAAAGTGATTTTTTTTAATTTAGGGAGAAATTTATAATTTTATGATATTTATTTATGATATTTTTTTATAATTTTTTAAGTGTAATTAATTTGATTATAAATTTAATGATAAGATATTCAAAAGCCTTACTTTTATTGTATATCTTTATGGATTTAAATTTGATTGTTATTAATATAAATTAATTTTACACAATCGCTTTTCCATACATTGGCAAGTGAATAAAAATTATCGAAACTTTGTTATTAGTTAAAAAATATTAATTATTATTGTTTATTTAATGACATATCATTTTTTTCATTGTCAATTTAAAAAAATTTACATTGACAATAAATCATATTTAATAACTAGTTTTATTAGTAAGTATTTTAAAAAAGAAAAGAATAATGAATAAATTATTTATAATTATTTATAATAATTGAAATGTAATTATTTCTATTATTAATTATTTCACTTACTTAATGATTAAATTTAAATTACAAGTATTGTTAATATTTATTGAATTCAATTTAAAATTTTGATCTAATAATAATACATTTAAAATATTATGTTAGTTACTCTATTAATTTGTTTAAGTGAACTCCAATTTTAAAGATAAAAAATAAGTATATAAATTTGATCCATCATTAATGTAATTAACTTTTACATTATTATTTATTCATGTTTTATCAAATCATTTAAAATTCTTTTATTAAGTCTTGAGGTTTTCAATCAAGGTTCCTTAGGATTTTTTCTCCAGGCCAATGTTCAATGGTCTTTGAAAGAATTTTTAACTAATTCAATTTCAAATGTTTCTTGCATTTGATTTTTAGTTTGTTTGCTTTGCTTTCTAAAATTTGTTGGATCCATCCCAATTGAGGACGTAATCTTACCCTTTATAAAGATAGTAGATCTCCTTTATTGTTGTGCTCATTGAGTTCTTGTAAAATTTAGTTGTGAATTCGTCATTGCAAACTTAATGAAACAGTTGAGAGATATATGAAAGAAGGCAATTTTGTCCACAAAAAATATAAAATTAATTCCCTCTAACTTCATTTATTTCAAGGGAGATGAAAGCAAAAATGAAAAATGAGGAGGGAGGAAGTGTATTTAGTTCAAACTTTAAGGGAAGTGAGAATATTTTATCTTTAAAAAAATCAAACAAATTAGTAATTTTATAATCAATTTAAGTGTTAAATTTTTTTATAAAAGCTCTACACATCTAATCCTTAGGGAGGGTCCCATATATTACAATAGGAATTGTCTAACATTACAATTAGGAGTCCCATTGCTATTTATAGTCGGTAAATGGAAAATGTGAGAGTAGGACTTATAAGGATATTCTAGATTACATTACTTGAACTGTTCAAATTTGATCACCTAGTGAGGATAGGATACAGGTCCCAGGTAGTTAGTCCAATGCCATTGTAAATCTATGTAGATCTCAATAGCTATGTTGAGGTTCTATGGCTTATCTCCTAGGTGAGAGTCTTCTCTCCTTGACATAGGAGCTTTCCCTGAGCCTAAGTATCAGCTCTTCGCCTTTTTTTCCTTTTTCCATTTGAAACCAAAACCTTTCTTTCATAGCTTATTCCCCATTTTTCTTAACCGTTTCATTCCTTTTGCGAAATCAAGGGAAACTTAATGTCCCTATTTTTGCTTTGAGAATCCTAATCTTCCCCACCTTTAACCCCAAAAGGTCTTATTGTTCCATTACAAAGTGCGATTTTGAGGGGGACTTAATGCCCCTATTTTCGCATGAAAAATCTCAATCCTTCTCACCTTCAACCCCCAAGGAACTGTCTAGCGCCATTGTTGGATGAAGAAGTTCTCAATCTATCCTCATATACTCCTCAAGTTAATTTGTATTCTAAAACTGTGTTGGTAGGACATATTTTAACATTAAAAAACTTTAATTGTTTTATTACCTTAAATATGATCAAGAAAGGTTAGGGAAATCCATAAGGGCTTACCATTGGTGAATTAGGTACGCATATTTACATTTTTAACTTCCTAAATGCATACTTACTAGCTAAAATCTTATAGGAAGCACATTGGCATGTGATGGGAGCTCTTTTATGTCTCTAACCTTGGAAGCCTCAAATGGCAATTCATGAGCTAGACTTCTTAGAATGCCCATTTTGGGTTCAAGTTCATGACTTGCCTATGGAATTCTTGAATCAGAAGAATGCTTGGATGATTAGTGCACGTATAGGGAAAATCTTAAGAGTAGAGGATCTATTGTCTGGAAATGGCTTAAGTTATGGCTTTCTACCAATAAAAGTATCGGTTAATATCAAAAAAACCTCTCCCTACTGGTTTTTGGATACAAAGACAAAATAACATCCATTCATGGGCTAGTATTAAATATGAGAAGTTGCAAGATTTATGTTATAAATGTGGTATCATAGGTCACGACTAGAAGTTTTGCAATAAAGAAATAATGATGTCAACTATTAATCCATCCCAAGCTCGATATTCTTCTCACCTAAAAGCCCTTCCTAGGAAATCCTTATCTTAGGATGACAATTCTCCACCGTAGAAGGGTCGGTTAGGAGTGTTAGAAGATCACAATGCGGTGGCACATATGGATACTATGAGTGATCAATGTACAAATTCTCAAGAAGTGATGCAGGCAATGAAAGGTAATGTACGAAGGTACGATACTCAGCACGAAAAACAAATTGAAATTAGCCATGGTACTGGAAAATTGCCACATGATCATCAGCAAAAGGACGGTCCTTCCACTAACTTTGTCCAAAAGGACCCACAATTCCTGATTTTTTACAACTGAAAGAACTCTGTAAATTGGGCCAAAAAGCTCTCTCTTCCAAAAAAAAGGAACCAAGCCTAGGCCCAGTTAATCTTCTGGATCTTCATATTGAAAAGGAGCATGTTAGACTAAAGGAGCCAATAATTTCAATTGATATGCCTAGCCCACCTTCCTAAAATAGATATTCACTTAAATTATCATATCCTATCTCGGACAACTTGTGTGTCTAACTGCAGGAACATGAATTACACAAGTGTCAAATGGTTATAATTGATAAACAAGTGTACAAGGTGGATTTTCCTAATGAAAAGGAAAATGCAAACTTAATCCAACTATTTTCTAATGAGATAGAATTTAAAGGAGCTACTAATTCACAAGTTGAGGAAGTGGTTCATCATCTTAATAGGCTTGAATTAAAAAGAAAGGCAAAAGATCATGAAGAGTACCTAGTTACTAAAAGAATGAAAACCAATGCTAGAGACCAACAACAAAAGGTGAAGAAAACATGGAAACGTAAAGGACATACTCAGATTACTACTGATTTAAATGTAACCATTTCTTCATCCACAAAGATAAATAATTCAATATTAATGGAAGTTCCTATTGAATTGACAAATCATTTAGAAGCTAGAAAAAAGGGTGGTGGTGGCTGGCCTATAACAGCTACAAAGTTCCAATAAATGCTTTATCTTTGAATTGTTAAAGGCTGGGTCCTACCCTAACACTTAGAACCTTGAAAGAGCTCATTAAAAAATATAAGCTCGAGATAGTTTTCTTAATGGAGACTAAACAACATTCTCAAGACTTTATGAAACTACAGATATCTTGTGGATTTACAGCCCGCTGCTATGTTGAAGCTTTAGGAAAGGGTGGTGGATTATGCCTTTAGTGGTCTAATACTGTAGATTGTTTTGTGGCAAAGAAAAATCACCATTTTATGGATATGTATGTGAAGCTTCCCAGGAAAAACATTAGCTTCAAGTTATCTTGTATCTAAGCTCTTATTAAATGTGAAAAAAGAAGAGCCTTATGGTCCCATCTCAAATCCCTTGTGATCTTTAACCATGAACCTTGGGCTTGGATTAGTGACTTCAATGATATCATGCATCAATCAGAAAAATGAGAGGGAGCTCTTAAAGCAAGTACAAAAATCCAATCATTCCATGAGGTCATATTTACTTGTCATATGATCGATCTAGAGGTTAAAGGAAACTTTTTCACATGGAGTAACAATAGAACAGGGGAGGCTAATATTCAATAAAGACTAGATAGGGCCTTATGCACTATTGAATGGAGAACCTTTTTTGAAAATGCCTAAGTCTATGCAATCCCTCCTATTGGCTCGGATCACTCTTCGATTTTTCTCAAATTATATCCATCTAAAGCCAGAGCAAGGAAAAGTTTCAAGTTTGAACTCTTATGGGCTTCTAAAGTTTCCTGTGGAAAAGTCATAAAAGATAATTAGGGGAGTGATGATTTTAAAGATCTTTCTCTTGTATTGCCCAAGAGACTAGCTAAATGCAGACGGACTTTTATAAAATAGAGTAAGATTACCTTTCCCAATAATGTAAAAGAAATTGATAAACTACTCCATAGGATTCAAGAACTGCAGGATTTAGCTCAATCAACATCGATTACTGAAGAAAACCTACACTTAATAGCAAAGTTGGACAAATTATGGCAGGTTGAGAAAATGTATTAGTGCCAAAGATCCAGAATTAAATGACTGTGTGAAGGAGATAAAAACCCTAAGTTTTTTCATTATACTACTATCTAAAGAAGGCAGCGAAATAAAATTCAAAGACTAAAAGACTCAAATGGTTCATGGATCAAGTTAAAAAATATCATCCATTGCACTTTCAAAGAACATTTTCGTAGTCTTTTTAGCAAGAGGGTTGTCAATGATGAATGCTCTCGGGAAATCTTAAAGGTGATCAGGCCTTCCATTTCCCCAAACATGAACTACAGGCTATATGCTCATATTCTAGAAGCTGAAATCCAGCAAGCAGTTTCAACTTAGTGCACTCAAAGCTCCTGGTCCAAATGGTTTTTCTGGAATCTTTTATCAAAAGTTTTGGCATATAATACAAAGTACGGTGAGCTAAGCAATCCTTCAATTCTTCCAGGATAGTACCTTACACCCTTCTTTTGGTCAAACAACTTGGTGTTGATTCCAAAGGTGGAAATTCCTAAGGAAGTTTCATACTTCAAATCCATAAGTCTTTACAACTTTTGCTACAAGATTATTTCCAAGATCTTGTCTAATAGACTAAAAATAATTCTTCCAGCATGCATCTCTTAATTCCATAATGCTTTTATCGAAGGAAGACAAATCCAAGAAAACTTGCTGGTTGCTCATGAAGCCCTTCACTTCTTGAAAAACAAGAAGATGGGGAAGAAGGGATATGTAGCTATCAAATTAGACATGTATAAGGCTTATGGTAGGCTTGATTGGCAATTTATCAAAGCAGTGATGATAAAGATGGGCTTTGATTTAGTTTGGGTGAAATGGATTATGGCATGTGTCAAATCTGTGCATTTTAACCTATTGATTAGTGGTATGAAGATTTTATCCTTCTCTCCTTCTCGTGGCATTAGACAAGGGGATCCATTATCCCTTTTTCTTTTTTTAATTGCCTCTGAGGTTTTATCTCAAATGATTCAACAAAAAGTGGACAAGAAGAGCTTATCTGGTTTAAAAATAGCTAAAACAGCTCCTATACTATCTCACCTATTTTTTGCTGATGATTCCCTCATCTTTCTTAAAGCTTCAAATGAAAATGTTATTACTTTATCTAGAATCATATAGGAATACAATGATGCCTCAGGACAATAATTGAATATTCAAAAGTTTACCCCATACTTTAGTCCTAATGTTTATCTAGAATTAGTTTATTCCTTCTTGAATATTCTTAATATTCAAGTTATGGAAAATCCTGCTAATTATTTAGGCATTCCTACAACTTGGGGAAAATCTAAGAGACGAGTTTTTTCTTATGTTTGGGACAAGATAAATCAAAAGCTCCAAGGATAGAAAATGAAATTCCTATCTCAAGCAAGGAAAGAGATACTCATCAAATCAGTTGCTATGGCCATTCCCTCTTTCCTTATGACTTGCTTTAAGTTTCCAACATCAACTTGTCGACAAATTGAATCATTGGTGGCTAAATTTTGGTAGGGAAAGAATGATAAAGATAACAGCATTCACTGGATAGCTTGGGAGAAATTATCTATTAGTAAGAGAAATAGAGGACTTAGATTTAGGAATTTAGAGAATTTTGACAAAGTTCTATTGGCAACACAATGCTAGAGGGGTATCCAAAATCCTAAGGCATTCTATATTTAGTAGTTACAAGCCAAATATTTTCTTAATGGTTCTCTATTATCTGTTACCAAAGGAAACAAAGCTTCTTAAGGATGGAGTAGTCTTCTTGAAGGCTAAGACTTACTGCTTAAAGGCTCATGTTGGCAAGTTGGAGATGGTCAAAAGACTAATATTTGGAAAGACCCTTGGATCCCTGACTTACACGACTATAAATTATCACCTCCTAATCCTAGTGTTGAAGGTTTTATATCTTAAGTAACTAAACTCATCTCAGTAACTAGGAATAAAAGGGATCTGAGACCTATAAATCAATGGTTAAGTCCTTTGGAGAGATCTACTATACTAAACATATATATACCACAAAGACCTCAATCAGATTCGTTAATTTGGCTTCATAATTCTAATGGGTGCTACTCAGTTAAGTCAGGCTATCACTTTTTTATGTCTCAACAAGTTTCCCCTCTCAGATAGCTTTATCCACTATTATTCCTCCCAAATTATGGTTTGCAATCTGGAATATTGAAGTTGTTTCAAAGATTAAGTATTTCATATGGAGAGCCCTATCTAACATACTTCCAACTTCTCAAAACTTATATAAAAATAAGTGTTTCCAGTCTCCCTTATGCCATATCTGTGAGTTAGCAAATGAAGACACTTTTCATTACCTCTTTGGATGATCCTGGACATCTAGAATCTGGTTTGGTTCCTTTTTTATGTCTAAGAACCCAAAATGTAAACTGCCCATCCTTCGGAGATTGGTTAATGTAGGTTTGCTCTCATCCAAGCTAGAACTGTTCTCAAGTAAAGAATCACTTATCTCTGGTGGCTAATATTGCTTGGCAAATTTGGAAGACAAGGAATGATTACTTATTTAGGAAAACCCCCAATGGTGACCCTATCAAGAGGTTTGGCTTGCTTTAACAACTACACAACTATAATGAAACAGGAACAAATTCCAATTCATCATCCTCCTCCCTCTATGGAGGTAGGATGGAAAGCTCTTGATAGAGGCCAAATCAAAATCAATGTGGATGCTTCATTCCAATCATCCAACAAAAAAGCTTCCATTGCAACTATAGTTAGAGACTTCTCTAGGAATCTGGTATTTGGAAATGTCAAAAGAGTGTGTGCCAGCTGTTCAGCAATAGCAAAGGCCTTAGCTATTAAGGAAGGAATCCAGATTGGTGCTTTGATCTCATAAAGTCCTTTTATAGTGAAATCGGATGCAAAAGTTGTTGTGGAAGCAATCCATAATTCGTCCTCCTCTCAGCATTGGATTTTAAGACATCTTATTCATGATATAAAAGAAAGCTTGCAAGAAAATCCAGGCTGTTCTCTAGCTTCTATCTCTCGATCTAGCAACAAGGTAGGTGACTAGCTTGCTACAAATTTTAACAGGAGTGCGTGTCTAGTGGACTGGATTTCTAATCCTCCACCCCCTCTCAGGTCTATCATTCTTCAAGACAAGCATTGGTTTCCTCCTTAAATCAGTATGATGTTTTCATCCTTCCCCTAGGTTGTTTATCTTGTCTTGTTTCTGTCCTTTCCTATTTTCTGGTTTGTTGTTTGGTGAGGTTCTGTCCGTTTCTGGTTTGGTTCTGTCTGTTTTCTGGTTTGTCTTCCTCATTCTGTTTTGTCGGTGTTCTTGTTTCTGGCTGGTTCCCTGTATCCCTTTTATGGCCAAAAAAAAAATCTATGTAGATCTCATGCAGCGTAGACTTGTCTGCATGAGTTGGTATAGCCAATCGGCTGGAAGGGTAGAATCAATGCAGCAACTTAGGTTCATAGTAGCAATCACCTGGTTGATTGGCCCTTTGTTGACATTGTGAGAAAGGCTACTATGATCGATTAGTTGGCTTATGTCTGATCAGATATGCATAGCCTGGTTGGAATATTTATATCAATTTCGCTATACTCATCTTGCTCAAATTCTACTAGCAAAAACAAATCAATTCAACTAATTTTTGAAAATCAAAACCAACTTTTTAATTTTTACAGATTCAAATTGGTTTGTGCTACTACTTCCAATCAATTCGTACCAATTCACCAAGAAGCACAACAATCAACAACCAGGAGTATTCAATTTTTGAAAACCTTGGTTAATAATCACTTTTGTATTCAAAATTTTACATTGTATCCATTAAAAGCTATTGATTTTTTTTTCAAATTAACTCAAATATATTTCTTGCTCCATTGGAGGTGAGACTCTTTAACAGTTTTTATGTATCATTTCGCCATTCATTTTGTAGCTTCATGAATCGTCTTATTTTAAATAATAGAATACCGTAATAATCCAACGCCAAATATAGTAAAAAAGCAAAGATTTCAATGATTCGAGCAATAAACTCATTCTCTAAAACATTTGCAAATTCCCAACAAATTAATGACAACTCTATTGGACGAGATTATTATCAAAATTATGAAAAATTATATATGATTTATAAACAAAAAAAATTCAAAAGTAAGGAATGAAGCATATTTAATATTTGAACAAATTACATTTACTTTTTCTAGATATAATTTAAATACATATAATGCCCTCTGATTTTAAAAAATATATACTTATCCGGGAAATTCTAAAGTATCCTAAGGGGTTTGAAACTTAGGGTGATGTGACCAAATTCAAGTCATTGAATGAGATTATCAATTCTTCTGATTATCTCATTCAATGGCTTGTATTTTATCACGTTATACTAGATTTCAAACCCCTTAAGGAACCATAACAAGCACCTACTTATCTTTTCTGTAATAAACATTTTGCTAATTTTGACGGGGTGCCGTAAAAATAAAAATGAAGCTCATACAAAAAATTAGTGAAATAAGAGAGAGAAAAAAATACTGCGAAAATGAGCACTTACTTGCAACTGGAGTTTCGATTGGATAAAGAAACTCCTTCAATCAGAGTAGAGACCGTTCAAATAGAGTAGTGTCCATGTTCTTCAAAGTAAGGATTTTTCGTTTTTCCCCCAAAAATAGCGTAGTGGTTAGTGAATATTCTCTAAGGAGAAAGAGAAATAGCCGCTTTTCTTGCTTCGTCAATTGCAAACCATTACCCGAGCAACAATGGTTTTGATTGCTAACTGCCATGCCCACTCTCTCCCCTCTCACCGTTAATAGCATGTACAGATACTGTTCGTCACGAAAATTTTCCGAGAAAGCTTGAGTAATTAAAGGAGTTGTTGGCGTTCATGGAAACCACAATCTTGGGAATAGGAAGAAAATTGAAATCAGTTGTGTTTCCTTTGTCAATCCTCAATACTGCACCTTTTTTCTACACCACTCTTGTAATGATTAATTTGTTCTTATCAAGTTGGATATCTGAACTTTTCCTTTTTGAATATTTGTTGAACAACGGCTGATCATATGATGGCGTCTCCTATATTTCCCTTTTAGATACTATACACCTCGAGCATTTGATGAAATACCCACTTGTTTTTTTTAGTGGGTTTTCTTTATAAACGTATGTGCATAATGGATATTATAGAACCATTATAGAAACAAATTTAAGGGTATTAAAGTTCTGCTAAGTACAAAGGAGGTAAGTGTATACTTTTCAAAATGAATGAGTATTACATAGGAAATATTATTTGAATTTTTCTCCGAATCGTAACCCTAAGATTGGTTAGAGGAAAAATAAGAAGAAAAAGAAGAAAACTTTAAAAGTTAATTAAAAATAGGAAAAATGAAAATTGTGACATACAAAAATAATAAAAATTATTTTTCCTTTCCTTCTTTTTTCTTCTAAAACAAGTAAGAGAATAATTTGAATTTTAAAATTTTCATCCCAATTTCATTCCTTTCATTGCTGCCAAACTTAGGGTAAAATCTATTGATTTTTTATGTTATGAATATATTTGATCTTATTAGAACCATTAAAATAAGTCAATCCAATCTTATCAGATTAATATTGTTAGCCTTAAGGCTTCATATGATGAGTTTTGATAATGACAAATAAATATTGTAATAACATTGTATGTCTTGTGCTAAATTGATATATAAGCTTTAATAGACATACTATATTATAGTAGATGCATATATATGATATGATGATTATGCTTGTTGTTATATATGCATGATAACAAATGAATGTCATAATAGCATTGCATGTCTTCATACTAAAGTACTATAAAATCTTCAATAGACATGTTATACTATGGTTGAAATATCAATGCTTGATAATATGCTAAAAGAATGATATTTTATATAAGCATCACTAAGTATATGATTAGTCAAGATACATGATATAATGATTATGCATGCTCTTGTGCTAGTTTGTTATATACATGAATATTACATGTCAATATCTTGATATATTAGATTTGACTAACTATATTGTTTGCAAAGTTTATGAACTTGTATATAGGAAAGTCCAAGATAAAGAAAAGTGAGCATTGAAGCAAGGAAATGAAAGATCATATTGTGCTCAACTCTAGAACAAGGAAGAAAGACAAGAAAGGAGATGTGATCCAAGTATTAAAGATTGAGAAAACTAAAGTGTTTGAAAGCTTGAAAGCATCAAGAAAAGCCAAGGAACTTCATTAGTATAGTATCTCACTTTAGGCTTAGGTTTTCTTGTAAAATAGAGTATTTCATGATATAGAGCTCAAACATGTTTTCATATTCTTAGCTTGATCAAATTCTTTAAAAGATAACCCGTAATCATGTTTTTACAAGATAGCCTATGGGGATATTTCAAAAATAAATGAGACATGAGTTTTTTGATATTTTCAGTTTTGACATTTGGTCATTCTCTCAATCATATCTCATAAAATACTTGTGATTTGATTGCCAAGCTTTTTCCATATGAAAATAGACTCAAAGATATTTTCATAGACATACATTTACTTAAAATGATCAATATATGAATGAGTTATAATCTCTTCAAGTTGAGTCTAAAAATCAGCTTTCTGCATGATAGTCATTTCTGATGTGTGCTCAATATTTTGATCATATCTTGGAAAATACAAATGATATGAGTACGAAATTATTTTTATATAAAAATATACTCAAAGGGATTTCCATGGACTGGTCATTTTCTTAAAATAACTAGGATATGAAAGAGTTATGAATTTTACAAATTGAGTCTTAAAATCATATTTTCACTGATTCACTATTTCTAACCTTTTCTCATTGTTTTGAACATATCTTAAAAATGACATTAGATATGAGCATGACACTAGTCCTATTTGAAATTAAACTTAATTAGCTTTCCAATGATAGGTCATTTGGTTAAAACGAACTTAAAATGAAGAAATTATGACCTTTTTAAAGTTGAGTCTGCATTTTTGTTTGAGTGAATCAATTCGGCAATCGATTTAGGATGTCCTGAATCGATTCATGACTCGATTCCAGCCATTCTAGTATACGAATAACAGCTAGTTTTTATTCCTAACAACCTCAAACGGTGATAATATTTCATGGGCTTCATATATAAGCTAAGAAACATCAAATACAACTAAGAGAGAACCTGAACATCAATTGTAAACATCATTTTACATCCTTCTTCATCCAAATCATGATTTGAGCTTAAATTTCTAAAATTCTTCTATTCTTGGTGCTTTATTTGTATTATCCACTCTTTAAGAGAGTTTGTATCAATTGTTCTTCATCACATATCTTTTCCTAATTGTAAAAGGTGAGGTATCCCTTGGAAAAACTTAGAGAGGGTGAGGAATTCCTTGTAAGAGAGATTTTTACTCAAAGAAGAGTAAGGATTGTAAGACTTCTTTAAGTGCTAATTAAAATTTGAAGGAATAGTGAATTAACACAAGTTTGGAGAGCTTGGAGAGTGGATGTACACCTTGGTAAGAATATCTAAGGGAAGAACCACTATAAATCCTTGTGTTTGATCTCTTTATCCTATCTCTCTATTTTTTTATGCACTACATTCTGTTTCTCTAATTTTTACTCTATTTTTGTTGCTGTATATGCTCTATTTTATTGTTATCATTTGTTGATATATTGTGCTATAATGCTTATGTTGTTGCTTGGATATTTGAATGATTAAAAGAGAAATTCATCTCTATTTTGCTATTATTATTTATTGAGATATTGTGCTGAATGCTTTATTCTTGTTGTTGAATACATTATGCTTCAATGTTAATGTAGTTGGTTCAATAATTGAAAAAGAAATCAATATATGCATTAGCATCTTAATTCTTGTTTATGCATAATTGATTGAGTTGCTTTGCACAAGTATATTGAATTGTTATATGTTATGTGCAAACTTCTCTATTAAATTATATTGGATTGATTTATTGATTATTTATTTGTGCATAGTGAACTAAATAAATTTGCATTGGTTCTTTGAATTATCAAATATTGAGTGCAAACATATTCATAAAACCTTCTTGAAAGTGTTTAAATCAAAATCATTCTTATGACTTCCCAAAATTAAAAGGCTTTCAAAAAGAATTGTAAAAATAAGAAAAATTTTAAAAACACTCAATTCACCTCCCTTTTAGGTGTGGGTTGCCAAGTTCAACAAATACGATGAGTAAAAATTTTATGATGGATCAATCTTAAGTTAAGTTACTCTTTTACTAAGTCAAATTAGGTTGGATTGTTACAGTATTAATTTTAACCCTATTCCTAAATCAACTTTTATCAAGTGATCTCAAACAAATACTTTATTATTATATTATTATTTATTTATTATTAATTTTACATTCTTAATTAATTAAAATCAATTATTATTAAATATAACTAAAATAATAAGAAAATAAACTAAAGTTCAATAATTTTTAATATGAAAAACCCTCGATTAAAACAATAATTAAAAATTACAAAACCAAAACTAAAAAAAATCAACATTAATTAAAATAAATGCAAATATTTTATTAATTAAATTCATAATATATATATATATATAAATATATCACTATTTTATTATACTAATTTATTACTTTAATTAATATATTTATTTAGTTAGAGTAATTATTTTGTATATATTTAATTATAATTATTTTTATTAATTTTTAAATTTTATAATGATAAATTAAATTTCTCACATAATTTTTATTAATTTTTTATTTTTCATATAATTATTTATTTTAAAAAATTTGTATAATACATATTAACAATATTAAATATTTTTAAATTTTAATGTAATTATTTATTTTAATAAATTTATATATTTAATATTAATATATATATATATATTTATTAATTTTAATATTAAAATTATTTAATATTACTCATACAATTTTAATATTAAATATATTAAAATACAATTTTAATATATCAAAATTATAATTATAATATATATACATATATATTAATAAATTATTTATTATTTACTAATACTAATATATTGACAATAATTCAATAACTCAATCAACTAATATTTATTAATCCAAATTAACTAATCCTAATCTTTTATCAAATCCAATCACTATTATTATTTTCTATACTAATTTCATCTCCAAGTTAAATCAATCCATTCGGCTAAATCCAATTACTACACATCAGTGCAATCTCACCATGTTTCCGACCAAAACAAATGTAATCTCACCATACATTGCGTTTAATATATTTACGTGGTCAGTGTATGAACTTATTTCAATCTATAAATCAAGGTGCTTGCTATGGTGCCCCTTGGGTTTGGTATCCGGGTGATGTGGCAAAATACAAGCCATTGGATGAGATTACAAAAATCTTAGCATTGACTTAGTAATCTCATCCAATGGCCTGTATTTTGCTACACCACCCCGGGTTTGGTACCACTAGGGGCACCTTAGAATTCACCATAAATCAAATATGATAAAATACAATAAAATAAGGACCAATTATTATGAAGACAATAAATCCATTGATACACTTCCGCAAAAGAGCACGATATACCACGTCTTTGTATCGTATGACTAATATGCGAAATCGACAGCGTAGGATGTCCTAAGCCGTGAGAAGAAAAATGAATAGGCGAACCAAGTAAATATATTTCCCAAAAAAAAATGATGCATAGGAAAAAGTGAACTAAATATACAATGAAACCATGCGTTCACCCGACCACGGGTATCCACACTAAAAACCCACGTCGAAGCTCCGTCTGTTTTATCAAAAACACATTTTCTATTTAAAGACATCATCCGATTATTTAAAAAAAAGAAACATATCACCTTCATACCTTACGTTTGGAAAAAAAAATAATACCTAAAATTATAATAATAAAAATAATTTTCTCTTAAAAAAATCTTATATCAAACTTAAATATAGAAATTTTATTATTATTTTAATATTTTATAATTATAACCTTAGGGACGTTTTTTATTTACCAAAATAGAGCCTTATTGGCATTCGTTTTTCACATTGATGACCCCAGAACCCAATCAAGACTCACCATATCCAAACGCCTCACCCTACGCCAAATTTGAACACACCTTTAATACACTACCCAAACCCTCAACTTACCCCTTACCCACATGAAAGATCAAATTGCACCCTAAGCTTCAAAATTCAACCAGTAAGGACCCAATTCTCGTCTCTCAGTATCTGAGAAAGGCGCAATACAAAAACATCACACACAAAGTGGAAAATGCTATAACTAAGGTATTATTATAGGACCAAGTCACAAATTAAAAGTGCCGCGGGTTTTAGCCCTACAACCACCACCGACCTCCTCAGACAATTCATACTACTAAGATATAAAATCCTCGGGCAAGATCATTTTTAAGGACCTATCGCGTAGGAATACAGACATTATAATGTGAAAGATAGAGAATCCAATGCCACCGCACGAAAAGCTTAATTTTGGCCCTTTCCTCGGAGATGATGCGCACTGTTCGACCACTTATTTGTGCCAGACGATCCTACTTTATCCTTAATTTCAGGCCTTGTTCTCAAGGGATGAGGACGCTCGGTAGAAGGAAGAGCCCAACCTCCCTGTCTGGCCTGCTCAGCTTGTGCGCTGCTGCTGGTTCCTGAAAGTAAAACACAGACACCCAGAGAAAAAAAAAATTAAGATGATGCAGACAATAATCTTATTTGGAAAAAGATATTTGCCCAGAAACACAAGTTCATGTACAATGCCATGGTATCATTGGCTTCCACACATACTTCAAAACTCTTCTGATTTTCACCTAATTAAGAAAGATGAAACTGTATAAAATTCTAAGAGAAAGTAAACAACTTACCGCAAATTACGAAAAATTGTAGAGTAGCAAGACGTAACCATAAGAAAATTTTACTTACCCCCAACCCTTTCCCTTTATTGAGATGTTAAATAAGAATACTTATTTTCATAAAGATGTGATGTCCCGGTTAAGTTAGAAACATGGTGATGGAAAATTAAAAAAATAAATAAAATAAATTATTAAAAAAATATATATATTTTTTTTGAAGTCACAATTAGTTGTATTTGATCAATTTATTGCATTAGTCTCCCAAGCCATTGGATCTCTTTCTTGGTAACTAAGAGGGAACTTTCCTAGAAATCACAACTTTATGTATTTCTACATAGCTCATAGAATTAGGCCTTCGAGTCAATGAATATAACATTTATTTAGTCATCAAAAGTGTCCTTGGTTTAGATGCCTAAAAGGTTATAAACAGGAGCATGGAACATCTCTATGTAAGTTTCAGAGTTGAATGAATTATTAAGATTTATATCTCAGATTTAAAGGTTGTTACCTTCATTCTAGGATCAAAATCTAAATTATCAAATTTCTATCCAAGGACGTGAACTCCTTGCATTTATCCAACCCCTTTTCTACCTAATTTACCAACAAAATTTATATCAGAATTTTCCATGAAATTCTGACCTGCATCACATGGCCATTCTTAAGTGCTTAGTAAAAATCACAATGTTAAGTCCTGCTAATTTTGTTGTCAAATACAAAAATCTCACTGACATGATTCTATAGTCCCCTTGTTTGTCTAAAAGTACCATCTGTGTAATACACCTCACTTATAAAATGTAGCCTACAACAAGCAATTACCCCACTGATAAAAGCACATAAAATACATTCTAAGAATATAATAAAACGCATCATTCCACAGATCAACCACATCTCACTTTAGGAGGCATGTTTGAATATTCACAATTGTTTATTTTCAACATGATACAAACATGTATGAAAATAGAGATTAACCGTTCATTACCAAATTAGCAAAATAAATACTCACCAACAGTCCTTGACCATCCAGGCAGATGCTTTTGAGCATTTCCTTTCCATGCTTCCTCAAAGCCGGCAAGCTCATCTATGAAGTCAAAATATAGATCCTTTAGCCATATACTCATCATAGGGAACCCATAATACAAAAAGTGTGAGATCGATGATCTACCTTCATGTAGATTGTGCAAGGTCTGCATAGAGTCCACCTTACCATCCGAGTTGAGTTTTCTTGCAAGGGAATGGCCCTAAAAGTAGATCAGTACATTAGCACAGTAAAAAAAGATAGAAAAGAAACAAAATTAGTAAGGCACGTTGTAGAACACAACTCCATCGTATTTACACCAAGAAACTGAGCGTTTTAATCCAATGTTGCCACCAGAAAGAATATTAAATTTATACCTGGTTGTGAAGACCTCTAGAAACCCTATGACTAGCTTGGCCTGTGGAACTATCAGCCTCCTTAAACTCTTCAAAAGTCAGCTGATGTACAATGAAGAAGGCATGAGAAACAGTATAAAACAAATCCACAAAGCAATCTTAGCTTGTTATAAGAACTGTGACACTTACTCCATCACTTCCAGACCTCCTTGTCCTAGAGGAACCATAATATGTTCCACTAGGACCACCGTAAGAAACAGTAGAGCTATGGAAGCAGAAGCTGCCACCTTGAGGTTGAGAAACTGTTTCATTGAACCTGTTGTACTCATTTCTACACCGCAAAGATCTACTCCTCTTCTCTGCAACATGGAAATAAAAATTCAACCCAAACAAAATCCAAGCTAACAGATGCAAGGGAGAGAAGAAAAGCAGCATGTCATCCACTTCTTATAGCAAAACAGACTTTACCTTCAACTTCATCATCAGGATCTTCAACATAGGGTTCACGACTAGACCTACTGTGCTTTCTAGGGTTTTCTTTCTTCTCATCTTTTGAATCATCTTCATCATCAGAATTTAATTCCTCAATAATTGGTCCCCTTGATTTCCTAGGTTCTGGAGCTTGATGCTCAAGAAATCCCGTCGGATGCATCTCTGGAAAAGGATTTGCAGCTGGACCAAAGACACCAGATTCGAACATGCCACCCAAAGGACGAGTGAAGAAAGGGTCATCAAATGGGTCCCTTCCCCCAAAGAAGTCTGAAAGTAGACTCCGGGGAGGTCCAAAACTACCAAAGCCTCCAAAAGCTGCAAAAGGGTCGGAGAAAGGACCTCTACCACCTCTGCCTCCCTGCATTCTCCAGGCGTTATTAACCCCTGGAGGTACAAAAAGCAACCAACAACATGGTATCAAAGTGCATTAGTAATGCTTAAGACGAGAGTAATGTACAAATGGCAAGAAAGTATCAGCATCTGCAAACGTCAGAATCAATAGGCTATCTGATTCTACCAACATCAAAAATAAAATTAAAAAAAAAAAAAGGTGTATAATTTCAGAAAACACTAAGAAACCTTCAAACAACACTAGCCGCATCACCGTAAGAAATACACTAGCAAATGTTAAACCGAATTTAATTAAAAAATTAAAAATAAAGGAAGTAATTAACCCCAATAAATTCGGGCTTTTCATTCATGCCAATCATATTACAGTCCAAATTTTGATGGAATGATAATAAAGCACAAGAGCGAGCAAGAATGCTTGCCCAGAATGAACCAGAGCATTCCTACCGGGAGGATTTCATACGCAAAAATTCAAGACATGAATCAGTATTTCGGAAGCTTCATAGAGAAAAGCCAAACCAAAAATTAAAAAAAATGCCAAAAAGAGAAAGGAATTACAGAATGCGGCAGGGAGAAACAAATTAAGCATGAATCAACAGCAAATTTATATTCCAAAATCTATAAAAATCAAGCTAATACTATTTCCACCAACCCCTCTACAAAAATCAGTACAAAACGAGATCATAATAATATAAAAAAATTCCTTAATCTAAATCATTTAAGGAAAGAATCAACGAAGCACAAAGCCAATCATATTAAACAAAAATATATCACTATCAGTTCACCCACAACTACGGAAAAATTTCATTCGAACAGCGCAACACACAGAAGGAATAAATTACAACTAAGAGAAAATAAGAATGAAAGGAAGCCTTAAACCAGTTGAATTCAAGTGAAAAGTGCAGAAAAAGGAGTACCCCAGAATATGAGATACGATAAAAGATCACGGAAAATCGCGCCGGCCTTCGATCGCGTCGGAATAGTTCTTATTGTTGGCAAGGAACCACAAAGGTGAATCTACTCCTTCCGTTTGCGGTGGATTTATTAGGAGCAGAGGTGAAAGGGGCAAAGACGGTTTTTTACTTTTCTGCTAATTAATTAATTGTTTTCTATTTCCGGGGGGGGCGGAAGTTTCTAGTATAACGAAGAGTCGTCCAGATATTTAATAAAAAAAAAAAAAAAGGAGAGAGAGAGAGAGGTGTATCCAGATATATTGGCCCCCTATGGCAAAAAAAAAAAAGATATATTGGCCCCCCAGTTCAGAGCTCCGAAAGAAAGCAAGATGGGCTCATGAAGTAACTAAATGGGCTAACTAAAGCTACAACGCTCGATCCATTTAAACTCTTTTAATGTGTACCCAGCAGTACAGCACAATTTGGTCAGCACGGAATTTAAATTCTTTCTTTTTTTATATATTTTATATGATAAGAGTGATTAAATTATAGTATATAAAATTTTGAAATTAAACTTAAAACGAAGCGGAAGGTAAAAGCCTCAAGTAATATTATATAGATTTTTTGTATTATGTTAAAAGAAGATAAACACAAAATTTTAAAGTGTAATAATGCCCAAAAATACTTTTTTTTAAATGCAATAAGACCTATAAAAAGAGTTTCATACTTATCTTTCTTTGATATCTTATTAAAAAGATCCAAAAAAGATAAAGAACATTAAAAAAATAACTAAAATGAAAAAGAGGGGATACATATCCAATTAGTATCATATGATGGGAAAAGTTTCACGTGGATTTAACATAATTTGGATCCCATCCTTCTTTTTTATTATTTCCTTGTTATGTTGTTAAAAAATGTAGACATGATTTTTATTTGCGATGAAACCAATCATTTTTTCATATATAATGGAACCAAAAAAATATAGTGTGTATTTCATTCTAACATGATAAAAAGAAAATATGTTTCCAACTCAATACATCCAATCATTAATTGTTTGAGTTGTATAATAATAAAGTTTTACCTAGTAAACTTTTCTCTAATTATAATTCAAAATAAATTGGTTTAAAATTCATTATTCACATAAGAATTGTTTAAAGCTATTTAGTTAATAATAAATTTTAAAAATTTTTATAATAAGGATTGCTAACCTCCATTAGGGATGAAAATATGCTAAGTTGGATTAGAATTTAGCTTAAATAGATCAAGCCTGTTAATTTATATAAAACTAAAATTCAAACTTTATTTGATTTATTTAAAAAGTCTAACTTAGCCTATAAACCTATTTAAAAGTTTGTTTATATAAATAAACATTCAACTAAGTTAACAAATATAGGCCATCAAGATTAAAAAATAAATAAATTATGTATATATTTATAATTATATATATATATATATATATATATATATATATATATATATATATTAGAATTTGACCAATGTACCTTATAGCTTATACTATTTGTTGATCATAATTCATGAACCCAGTTATCATAAGGGTGTTTACCATGGGCACAATAACGGGCACGCTAGGCGTGTGTCATTTCTAATCGTCTCGTACCAGGGAAAGGTCCTCTCAATGCTCTAATGCCCACATTGAATATAGACTGGACCTATGAATAGGGATACTCCCAAAACTCACAAAGAAAAAAAGAAGTGAGTTAGACAAAAAGAGAAGAAACTTGGACAAAAAAAGAAGTAACATATATATATTGTGTATAACATTACATTATCTTATATATAAATAAATTAACTATATAAATAGCTTGATCTCATAGGCTTACGAATCGAGCTTATAAAATATAGGGTCTACCTATTTGTTTAAATAGACTTATTGATCAATCTTAACCTAACTTATTTAGATAAAAAAGTGAGGCTTGGGCTAAGTTTGAACAGAAGTAAACTAAGTTATAAGCCCCTAATATCCAGCTTGACGTATTTCTAGCAATAACCTCTACATTTATATGTAGAGATTAGTAAGCTCTACTCATTCATTTAAATAAAAAATCATGTTATTAATTTAATGATAATAAAATAATAAAAAATATTATAATTAATTTCTTAATTTTATAAATGCATTTATTGTGGAGATAATAAGTGAAGCTAACTTAAATATTTTAAATTAATATTTTTTATTAAAATATTATTTTATTATCATTAAATTTATAATATACATTTTTTATCTAATTGAAAGAGTGAAGGTTACTAATCCTCACATATGGATGTGAAGATTAGTAATACTTTTTACAATAAGTTCTTATTTAGGGAGACATTGATAAATAACTTTTTACATTTTATAAAGAACAATACTTCTTAGAAGTCATACTTTTCTCATTTAATAATTAAGTGCCAATCAAATAATTTATCTATCTATTACTCTTAGAAACATTTGCATTTTTATATAACCTCTTACAAATTAAATGACTTTAATATTCAAAACATTTATTTTATATAATTTAATGCAGAATATCCAATACATGTAAGTACTATTTAACTATAATAAAAATACTACTTGCACTTACTTTTTAAGGAGTGATTATTCATTCCCTTCTAATAGGCAATACAGTCCACAGAATTGTAAACACCATAATTTATGAGCAGAAACTGAATGCATGAGACTGAAAGTAGCATTACCCTAGTTTTAATATGATGCAAGTGTTCTCTAACATGTTACTGATGGTATTTTACATGAAATTTAAAATTAAGAGTATAAACTTAGAATAGAGATAAATATAAAAAATCTTTTTATATTGAAATCATTAATTCCATAAAAAATTATCGATTTCAAAATTAAAGATTATATTTTTATCTATTTTAAATTAAAAGAAATGATTAAATGAAAATTTGTGAAGATTCATGTTCATTATTTCTAGATAAATGAAAAGAAATTAATTATCACTTAAAGTTGAAATTTACTAAAACAAAAGTAAGCACTACTCACAAATGAAAGAGTTCGCAAAGTAGGCAATTTAAACTGAAGAAAAAGGAAAGAAATGAAGGCATTATATAGCAAACAACGATAGTCTAATAATTATGGAACACAAGCTTCACGCCATTTTAATCAAACAATGGATCAATGGACAAAATGCTTTGAACTAGAAAATAGCTTGTTAAAATTATCATTTATGATTATGTGTGCATTAAAGTAATGTCAAAATGAATCATTATTATAAATAAATGTGCTTAATTGCAATGATAAAATGGTGGTGCTAGGAATTTTTTATGCATCTCTTACTTTTGATGTGCATGACTTTTTTATTTTCAAAATTGATTGGTGGAACTTGTAAACTTTTAGCAAACAAGAAAAAATGCCCAATAAATTGGGCTAATTAGGGTTGGATATAAGTTAAGTTGTAAATCAACTTGGCTCAACTCAAATAAATTTAATTCAACTCAAAACTCAACTCATATTTAAATAAGGTAAAATTTTTTTGCTTGAATTTAATTTGTGAACCATTTAACTTAATTTGATGGCTCATTTGATCTAATCAAATGGACCAAAATTCCAAATAATAAAATCTATATCAAAATGAATCAAGGCAGCTCATAATAGTGATTCATTAGCTTAATTCATTTAGTTTATTAGTCTTAAGTCATTTTAAAAAGTGTTATATAAATTCATTTAAATACATTATATTTAATATCATAATTTATTTCATAGGTATTATTAATATATATTTGTACATGACATTATATAATTAAATGGTCTTGTATTGTTGCTTTTGCTATAGGAAGTTAGAAATGCTCTAGCATTTCAAAGTGTTTTTCTTGATTTGAATCATGTTAAAGTGTTGGTAAAAAATGATCTCCGAATGGAAATGTCCAGAATTCATAGCTCAAAACTACAAGTTACTTATTATTAGGTTCTTTCATGGACTCTTGCACCTAGGGACACCTTAAAGTTAATGTTAATGTTAGGGGAAGGATGATGGAGTTGCAATAGCAGTGCTAGCAAGAGATAAGATCAAAACTATTCAAGGAATATGGTCAGAAAAATTCAAGTCTCAAATAGTATTAAAGGTAGAAACATGAGTTATCCTCAAAACTTGTCAAATTGCTTTTATTTAGCCTTTATCCTAATATCATTATTGAGAGTGATTATAAGATTATTGTTGATGCCATTATAGGGTTCACTGATTATCCTTAGTCTATGTCAGCATTAGTAAAAGATATTAAAATGTTTTTACAAGATTTTTTTAAACTTTCTTTATATAGGATTAGTTGTTTATGTAATATAGATGCTTATGAATGTGCTCATTAGGCATTTACTATCATAAAGGGTGGTTCAAGTTCTATGTCTCAAGTTGAAGCTTATAGAGGAAGTTTGTACTCCTGAAATATCTGTTATTTAGGTCTTCTATATTTCTTGTCTATAAATGAAATGATGTTTATTAGCAAAAGGAGAAAAAATTGAGTTAGTTTATGAACCAAATAAGTTAAATTACTCATAAATCGAATTCGGTTCATTTAGTAATAAAGTTAATTTTCTAAGCTAACTCATTTGGTATTACACCCCTAAAGTTTAAAATTTTAATTATTCATTTATTCGTTACATTCGTCTTAGAATTTTAAAATTTTATGTTATGAAGAGTATGATTAATTAGCCAATTATTATAGTGAAAATTCAAAATGAAAATTTATGGAGAAATAAATAACATTTGATATGGAAATTATGAATGAGGTATTGCTAAAAAGAGAATTGATTAATAAGATGAGTTTAAATAAAACTTTTAGGTAAATAGAAATAGATTATTTGAGTGGGCTTAAAGTGAGAAACTTGTATGATTTAGATGGAAAAAAATGAGTTAAATAAAGAAATTAAGGATTATAAGTGTTTAAAATTAAGTATGTGAATATCAAAGAAATTGAGAATGAAATGATAAAAATGCTCATATCCCTTTGTAAATCAATTTCAGCCTAAAGGGCCTTAATTTCTCTCATTTCCTTCAAACCCTAGCCTTTTTATTCTACTTCTCCCTTAAATCTTTCTTCAATTAAGCAACTAAGGAGTCAGTCCTTATGAAATTCTTCCTACAATTAAGGTAAGATCTTCGTGGTAATTATATTTTTCTTAATTGTCTTTAGATTTGAAAGGATTTGAGTATTAAACTCAAAAAGGGAGAAATTAATCCTAACTTGAAATCTTTGAAAATTTTGTATAATTAAGGATAAAAAATATTAACTCTAGCTGTCCAAATCTTTCTATATACTAGATGAGTAATCATTTTAGCCATATTCAAAAGAAAAAAATGGTTTTATTTGATCTAGCTTTAAATTTAAGATTTTATTTGATTGTATGAGAAAAAGTAATGATTTGTTTGTTTAGTTTGGTTTGGTTTTAAAGTGAAACATGGCATAAATATTGCATCCTTGATGTGAAATTATGATTTTATATAAATTTATGGCATGATATCTACGTTTGGATGAAGAATTCATTGAGTGAATAGTAAAAAATTGAGTGAAATTTGTTGAAAAATTAAGCTATAGTCGACTATACCCTAAAATGTTTAATCTAGATAAGTACAGTCAACTATGAGCTAAAGAATGATTTTTGGATATTGATAGTCAGCTATATAATCAACTAAAAACATCAAAGTTATTCTCTAGACCTTATAGTTAACTATGGACCCTCAAAGTTGCTCTATGAGCTCCCATAGTAAGGTATATAGATGATCATCCCCTATTTAACCTATGACATCATGTTATACAAAGAGTCACAATGTATTCTAGAACATTTAAATGTTAAATTAGTAGGTGATGAATACATTTGGGATACATGGTATGAAACCATGAAAGAAGGCATGGTAATATTGCGGTAACATGATATTAGGTTATGTATACATAAATATTTAAATGAAAATGAACCAGTAATGTGTTTTTGTCTATAAAGAAAATAAAATTTTGTAAATATGTTTATATTTACATAGGAAATATGTTTATCATTAAAAAAAATATTAATTAGCGATAAAAATATCTATTGCTAAAATATTTAGCAATAAAAATAATACGGAAATAGAAAGCGTTGGTAAATAGTGCCTTAGTAAATAAATTAATGATAAAGTAACAAAATTTGTTCATAATTTTTAGCACTAGATTCATCCTCATTCCATGAGGCAATAACGACAGGCTTGCACAACAAGTGAAATTAGCAATAGATATTTCTATTGTTAAATTAAAACATAATGACAAATTCTCTATCCTTGAAATTTTAATTAGTAATGG
Source organism: Sindora glabra (assembly GCA_020226215.1). Taxonomy (NCBI): domain Eukaryota; kingdom Viridiplantae; phylum Streptophyta; class Magnoliopsida; order Fabales; family Fabaceae; genus Sindora; species Sindora glabra. The sequence continues at coordinate 53,434,667 of CM035236.1, forward strand.
AGAAATTTGTCATAAAAAATGGTCATCCTTATTTCCATCGCTAAATTCAAATTTGATGATGGAAAAATCTATTATTGATCTTAATTTGTTAGTGAAGCCATTACTTAGTTTTAAACCCTAATTCCATCTATTTGACTCATTTATTAATATGCTATTTATTTTTGTAGCAATCTAAATAGTATAAACCTTACCTTATGAAATTTCATAAGGCTTACAACAACTAAATTATCAGATACTCTAATCAAAATTTATGAAATATAACTTATTGGTAAAATAAAATTAAATGTGAATATTTTATTTATATTAAGTAAAAATAAAATAACGTCAATAGTTTTTAATATATATCCTAAAAAACATTAATGTCCAAGTTGTATACATATAAAAATAAAAATTCTAAATCACTATATCTCGAATGACACATTAATGTTGCACTTATATTGTTCAATTATTAATTATTAAGATGTAAATCATTACTCCTAAACTATCATATTCTCTTAAAAAGCCTATGTCAAAATGCTAAATCAAAATAGGCAAATTAGTCCTTTTTTAATTTATTTACTATTAACTTAATAAAGCAACTTTGATAATCATATTATGAAGAATGAGCAAATATTTGTACAAAGGTTTCACTAAAACTAGTCTTAAGGATTAAAATGGTTGCCATGGTTTTAATGAACCATTTTAATCCTTAAGGCCAGTTTCATTAAACCCTCATAGATATACCTACTTATCATTCCTAACAGTACTCTCAAACTCACTTCATTGAACTAGATGTAAATAAATTGAAAAATGATCCTATTGTTGATTATGAATGAATTAGAAGAGGGTTTTTTTTTTTCCTATTTCGATTTAATAACTGCCAACATAATGGAGTAAATCTCAAATTACCGATAGGAAAAAGAACTCATATTTTAACAAAATTTCATTAATTAAAGCTTTACGAATTAAACTAGTTGTAGAGATATGAAAGTGATGAACTAATTCTAGGATACCATAATGTAATGAAATTTTCATTGTTATTCATTTCCTCTATTATGCGACCACCTCTAAATACCTAGTTAATTGCATCTTCTCTTCAAAGTTGTGAGACCTACACTAAGTTTTTTAGTTACTTATGCTAAAAATCATCAAATAATCATAGTGAAGTAAAATAAAAAAACTACTAGGATAAGTAAAAAAATATGTTATCCATAATTTACATATAGTGCAAAAGAACTCTAACATATAAAAGCATTACTTTCTTTATCCTTACTTGAATGCATTGTTCCATATCAAGCAATAAGTCACTTATTTACTATTACTTCCCTCACTACCTCATTTTGCTAGGAGAAGTTCTGTTAACAATATCTAGTTTCCTGCATCTGATAATATAGGTTCTTTTTTATTTAGTTCTCTTGAAAAAAGAAATTGCACCTTTGCTGATTCAAGTGGTAGTAGGGAGAAAAACTAGCCTAAGATCCACTTTGGGCCGCTTACGGATTGCATTTAACAGCTAACAATGTAATATTATTATAGTTTTAAAAAGTAAATGTAATCCAAAAGTAAGCTAAAGAGAAATTTGGATTAATTCTTCTTTCTACCACCATTAAAATCAACAAAGGTGTAACTTTCTTTTGAGGAGAACTAACTAAGAGAGAACCTATAGAACTAGATATGGAAATACTAAGTTAGATTAAGATAACTTCTCTTACTAAAAAAAGAAGGAGTAAATGAAGAAATAGTGACTGAAGTAACTCACCACTTGATATGGAACAACATATTTAAGTTGAAAAAAAAAGGAAGTAATACTTTTATGAGTTAGAGATCCTTTACACTTTATATCAACTATAAATGACATATCTTTTAATTACTAATGCAATTTTTTATTTTAGTTCATTGTGATTATTTAATGGCATTTTTAATTGTAAGAGAAAGAGTCACTTTTACATGCTTATAACACAAGCAACTAAGGAGCTTGTTATAAGTATTACAAATTTGAAAAGAAAGTGTAGGAAACTGGGTATTTAGAAATGACTACATAATAAAATAAATAAATAGTAATGAAAATTCCTTATATTATAGTATCATCAAAGAAGTTCCTCACTTTTATATCCAAGGCAACTAGTTTAATCCTTAAGGCCTTTATTAGCGATCCCTCAATAAGATATGGGTTCTTTCTTCCTATTGGCACTTTAAAATGCACTCTAGTGGGTTGACATTAAATGAATTGAACCAAAAACTATCAATAGATAATCAACGGGTATTAGTGCTAGTAAGGAACATGTTATAGGTTTTATCCTAAGGAACTAAACTTGTAAATACAATAAACTCAAATAATGTAAACCTTCCATATCCACTAGCTTTTACAAGCATGGTTTTCCTATTTAAGCAATTGTTACAAATTAAACTAAAAATAAAAAACACAAATGTATTTGCTTTCCTTTTCAATTCATTCTCTATTACTTCCTTTGCTCCCTGTATATTGCTAGAAAAAGTTATGTCACATTACCTAGTACTTTCACATCGGACAAAAATAGATATTAGTGACATAACTTCTCATAACAATATGCAGAGAGTGAGGAACTGAAAATAAAACTAAATGCAATTAATGTCTTATTTTATTGTTTTATCATAAGTTACATGTTGATTCAATTATTATATGCAATTATTATCTTATCTTATTATCTTAGCACAAATTACATATTGACTCATTCACTAAATTGTGAGATAATTATTATTCATTAATATTTAAAACAAAACATAAATATTGTGAAAAATAGGAAAAAAGTTGTGTTTGTTAAGTAGATATTAAAAAATTGATTATTATTAAAAAATAAAAATTACCATAATAAGATATTTCAATTAAAGAATAGTTTTTCTATTTGCATTAATAATAAAGGTAAAATTATTAACAATATTTGTAAGGAAAATTTTATACTTTGTGAAATATTTATTTACTGTTAAGGCAAGGCATAGATGTTTCATTTACCATAATATTACCCTTAAATGTATCTCATAATCTTGAAACATATTTCTTAAGTTTAACAATACAAAAATAAAATAAAATAATTGCTTATTAATTCACTACAAAATATAACATACTTTCATCTAAATTTGATATCAACTCATAATCTAAACTCTAAATAAAATATAAAAATTTTATTAAATTCAAATTATGGTGATATATACAACTTTAGTAATTATATATGTTCATTATGTACTTTCTAAAATATTATATTCAACATCTTCATTCTTAATTTCTTCAACAACTAAAAATAATGATTCAAATTAAAAAAATGATATGAATCAAACTTATTATAAAAAAATCATTCATATTTTACGAATTGTAAATGAATGCTATAATTTGAAGAATATAAAAATATCTTTAAATCTCCTTTTTGAAGATCTAGAATGTTAATTTTTACTTAGAGCTCTAAACAAAACATTTTAAAGAGGAAAAAAAAGAAAAATAATAATAAGTTCAAAGAACTTAATGACCATACAAATTAGCATAATTTGAATAAAAAATTAGGATAAAAATTATTATTAATTAACAATAACTAGAATTTAAATTAAATTCTAACTAGTAAACAGTTATGACTTGATTAATAAAGGTTATATTTAAAATATTTTTAATTTTAAATAGAACTAAAAAATATTAATAAAAAAATTAACAAATACAAAAGTTAAAAAAACACACATCACATACAATTTTTTTCAAGTAAACCTAATTAATAAATATAAAAATATTTTATGGAAATCAAAGAAATATACATCACATGCAACTTTTCTAAGTAAACTCAAAATATAATAATAAAAAGAAATACATGTTCACCATGTTTGCATTGCGATGATACTATAGCAATAATGATGATGAGGATATAGAAAATATAAAAAGCATAAAATTCATAAATGTCCAATCAAGAAATATAGAAGATAACATAAAAAGCATAATACAAAAAGCATAAAATTCATATGTAAAAAAATTTAGCATAACTAAAAAAAGAAAAAATGTATAAAATTAAAGAAATTAAAGAAAGTAGATATATAATCAGTAATAAAAGCATATTAGAAAGTATAAAACTTACAAATACATAAACAAATAACAAAATGTTGAAAAATTATAGATTAAATCTCTTTGCAAACGGCGACAACAAACAAGAAAGAGGTACAAGGAAATATTGATTTATGGAGGAAAGGAGAAGAGAGGAGACGTCACAACCCAAGCTCAATCGTGATCAGCGTAGATCTCGATACCTCATGTCCATCAACCTTAATACTATTTAGCATAACTCTACTCAATAGAGATCTTCCCATTCCTGTATAACTCAAAATCCATTTTAAATTTTACTATAACTCGATCACGATTAGTGTGGATCCCAGTACTTAGTTTCCATCAACCTTAATACTATTTATCATAACTCTACTCAATAGAGATCTTCCCATTTTTGTATGACTCAAAATTCATTTTAGATTTTATAAGAAAATGGACAAAATTTCTGCTGTTTCTAGATATTTTCCAAGAGCCACACGCCTTAAATCATAAAATTTATATTCTTTATAGATACAATAGTATCATTAACTTGCATAATACCATATAATCTCACTATATATACACAGATAAATAACTCAACACATCAAATGTTGAATAAATATAATTTCTATATGTATATCTCGATCTTAATCTAATTGTTAGAATTATCAATCAGGTCATTTTTTATTCTCCATGAGTGCAAAAAAGCTAAAATACTCTTATCTTAACATAAAAATATTGAAAAATAAATAGAATGAGTTATAAGAATTCAGTAAGTATATATCTACCACTTCTAGATCTCAATTCAATTATATCAATTAATCACAAGCTAATTAGATATTTGATTAAAGGAGTAAATACAATCCAAACTTCTTAAGTCTTTAAGACACATGGAATCAAGTCTCAATTTAAGCATTCACTTACACATAACTTAAATTTCATAGCACATATCACAAGTCTTAATTATCTCAACTATTCACTAGCACACATTATCATTATCATATTACACACTTATCCATTCTGAGTGGTTATCACATTTACAATAGCCAATAAAGTTCAATTACATCAAATTATCATGCATTTCATCCATAAGTGATATTCAATCATAAACAAGATTCCATGTCACATTACAAGTGCATATCAATCATAATGTAAACCCATGCATCCACCTTTTATCTCTCGATTTTATCTTATATCTTATTCACCTTTCCATCTTTATTCTTCTCGGACCAACCTCATACCCTACCCTACCTTTATATCAGGGATTTCCTATCTAATTTTCACATCATTGCTAGTCACATTTCTCATTTCAAATGTCATTCATGGCATAATTCACACCATGATATGTACAATAGAGTTCAGCTCTACAAATCACTATTTTAATACAATCTCAATACAAATTAGCTATTCATCATGAGGGGAATCAAAGCACATAACACAACATATAAACAGCAGCACCACCATGCCCTTTCATATAGTCACAACACTTATTCACATTCTAATATAAATCATACCACAATTTTTAACATAGAAATAACAATGTAGTTCCAAGCACAATATAAACATCATTTATCATGTCATTTCAATCATAATCAATCAACATTTGGTAGTATCATTACCATACCTCACTAGCTTGCTTAAATAAAATTCTCTTAAGTAGATAGGTACTAACTCATCACACGTATCATTTTTTGAATTTCTCATACATAACTACACAATTGATTTCATAATATATATGTGGTTCACAATTACCTTATTTAAAATTCATAAATGAATAGATATATGATCTACATTATTTATAAGAAGGATTATAATTTATGGCATTTAAATATTTTAATATTAAAACATTAATTTAGAATGGGATATATACTCACTTAGAAGCATCCATCTCTTTTGTTCACTTTGAAGCATCCATGTTCATCTTCCTATTTATAATTCACAAGAAAAGTCATAAATAAATAGCATTCTTTATTATCTTTCCCATCTTCTCAATTTCGATCTCATATTGGGATATACTAATAATCTATGGTACTAATTTTAAAGTCAACCATGTCATGACTTAGGAATTTCCAAATTTAAACTATATAGATAAAATTATTATAATTTAAAACTCTAGATCTATTTTGTTTCATTTAAGAATTTATGATTATTTGTTTTCCTTATTTTGACTACTCACTCCTAGAAGTGGAAATATGTCCAAAATAGTAATTTCTTGGATCCATACAATTTAAATATAATACAGGACTTGATTACTCATAACATGATATCCTCAAACTATTGTCATGTCCCTTAAAGCATATATATATGTACTTTTTTTAATTCAACTTTAAATCACCTAAGAATATTAGAGTTGGTAACATAAAAGACTTTTATTATGTTACTTAATCATCTTACAGCATAGAGCTTTCATTTCCAAAAGCACTATTAAGAATCTATGATATATAAAAAATAAGTTTTACTTAAGGCCAATCGAAATCTTGCAGAATATTATCATCCAATGTTCCATAGTTACTTTATCTATTTTGTTCTAGCAACCTATATCATAACACTCATATTTTCTTAAACCGTCATCATATTTTCAAAATACCCGTAAATGGATTTTATTCAAAACAGGTACAATTCTCTCAAAATAATAGCATATAAGGCTTTGTATATACCTTAATCATCTTATCCTACCATTTTATAACATAAAGATCATAATTTTTTTCAAGTATAAATGGGTCTTTCTTGAATCAACGAATAAAACATCATAAATACTAAAATTTTGTTATATGAAAATGCTCACAGTCATCCTTGAAGGTTAATAGCAACTTGTCGACACTAAAAATGACCTCAATTAGCTGAAAAATGCAAAACTATAAAAACCCTATTTCACTATTATTTTTACCTAATTTTAGCCCATAAGCTGATGCTAAATTGCAACAGAAAAGAAAAGGAAGGGAGTAGCTCAACCATGTCCCAACAATGGCGTACAATGGTTTTGAAAGCTGACCTATAATGGGTATCCGAACTACTGCTCGACATTTTTTTGGAACCAAGCCGCAAGATCATAGCTCACACTTGTCGCTAACTTCGCTTGTCTCCAACAACAATAAAAAAGTGCGATCCGACAGTGATTGGTGACAACAGGAGACCAACAAAGAGGAAAAGCAAGATACCATGTAAATTAAGATGACACCATGAAAGAAAGTAAAGAAGAATAAAGTAAAGAGAAAAAGACTCGTAAATAAGAAAAGGTAGCAACTAAAGTAATTTTAGTAAAGAGAAATGCACAAAAACCAAGAAGGGTAGCTACCCAAAAATGATAAAAGAAAGAAGAGAAAATCTGTGAAAAAAAGTTGAACTACGGGTATGGTAATTCTCACCCTAAGATAAACTTACTTTCTAATTAAATCCTAACTATCCTAGCCATTAATTTAATTTAATAACTTATCTTTATAAAACTAACTTTCATTTATATATATATATATATATATATATATATATATATATATATATATATATATATATATATATATAATTTAACTTTCCTCTTCTATTAAAATAAATATTTACAAGCCTTTAGTAATAGAACTTTAAATATCACCACTAGATATTATAAGAGAGGAGAAAAGCGTCGTAAGAGAAAAGGAAAAATAAAGGTTCTAATTGCAACTATTGATATATATATATAGTCATTTAGTGATGGAATTAGCAACTGATTATCCTATCACTTAAGCTCCAAATAAAATGGTGCATTTAAGTTACTAATAGAATTATTGATAGGTAGAAATGCTTTTGTAGGTACTTCCATTGTTATTTTTTTTAAAAAAAAATTATTTAATTGCCAAACAAAACTTCAAATTTTCATGTAAAATTTGTCATTGATTTTGTCAATAAAATTGGAATTAGTGACAAATATAGTTTTTAGCTATGAAAATTCTAGAAATTTGAAAAACTAATGATAAAATTAGCACTGGATTTAACAACAAGTTGAAATATTTGTCGCTAATTCCATCATTAAATTCAAAAGAAAAAGATGACCTATGCAATCTCATTTACCAACGGAAAATTTGCTTCAAAATTTGTCGCTAAAGGTTTATTACTAATTTTTATCACTAAATGTGGATTTTCTTGTCATGTATGATTATATATCATTGAATGTTTGCATCTTGAAAATGGAATGTGATGAATGAAAGTTGAATGCATGATGTGTAACTATGCAAAAAAGCATTGTAGAGTTATAATGTATAAATGATATTGTAAATAAAATTATTATGTTTTCAATAGAATGAATTGAATTATGTAGCCACACAGTAAGGCATGGATGATATTGAATTGTGAATATGATATATAAATAAGAAATATGATGTTGAGATCATATAATATGTGATATGAGTGATATAATATATGTAATTATTGAATACCAAAACTCAATTACAACTTGTGAGAGTATAAAATTGATTAAGAGGTATAAGGATGAACTTGTGAGGATATGAGATTGATCGAAAGTCACAAGAAAATTTATATTATTTTTTTTATTTATTTACCTTGCATATTGCGTAATACGAATGTGGTGTGGATGAATGTATGCATTTAGATGATGGCAACAATGAGCGCAAATAATTACAAGTGAATATATTATTAATGAAAATTGGATGTAATATTATTATGTAAGTATTTGATGAATGTGGTTGATTGTGAGCTTGAATTATGAAAATGCCTAAAAATGCCTCATTTGGAATCTAAAGAAAATGTATGTGCTTATATTAGATTGTCTATTAGACAAATAGTTTATTGCAATTTCTCCTTCCTTGACAAAGGTAACAGAATATTATTTATCTTAGATACAAATGTGAAAGTTCCTTTTAGGATTCAAATTAAATTCCCTGTATTCTAGTATTGGTATATAATTTAATAATCCTTTGTTGATTGATGTTCACCATAAATTTTATAGAAAACTATATTTATTAGACTCTTTATTTTGTATTTTTCATTTAAATTTAATGTGCTGAATTGTATGTAATTGTTTACTCTTTCCATGCACCTTTATTTTTAGATGATCATTTAAATTTATTTTTTTCTTGAATATGGACCATGATTAATAGTTATTGTTGATAATTAAAAAAAGCATAATTGTAACTTGCTAAATGTATTTTACAAGTATGATATAACTATCATAGACTCTTATAATAGCTTCACCCCTATATAAGGATCAAGTTACAATGATAAAGCAAACCATTAATGTAATGACATTAACCTATATATGTTTACACCAAGGGGAACAAATTTATTAGGAGAAGCAAAGTTGATCAAAGGTTACCGTATTCTCAAATCTTATTTACCTTTTTATAAAATCCTTAGTATCTATTAGATCATTTAGACTTCAATTCATTTAAAGTAGATTTGAACTAAACTCTTTTTAGAGGACAAAACTCTTATAACAATAATTTTCTATGTTCATAAAGCTTGAATTCAAAACCTTCCTTTAGAGATACTGAATTCTCAATCATTTAGACCAACTGTTATTAATTTGTATTCTCAAATCTTAAATCATTATGTACATTTTTCCCAAAATGTGAATAAGACAATATAATGCCAAGCTTCACATTTGTACTCATGCTTATTCTGAATAGATAGTAAAACTATTTATTTTGGCTTGTAATATTGACGATATATAAATTTGAACAAGTAAATGAACAATGCAAATAATGATAATTCTTCTTGTATTCTTTTACTATAAAACATATATCTTAATTTGAAATTCTAACTCCTAGTGCATGCATTAGTATATCTCATAGGGGTGCTTAATAGGTTCAACGAATTGGTTTGCCAACTTTTTGCAAACCAAACTTACCAAAAACAAGCCTGTATAAATACTACTTAAATAGATTTGATCTGTGCAAATACTACTTAAATGGGTTTGATCTGTGCAAATTAAATTTATGTAAACTACAAGCCAACCCGTAAATTTATGAATTTTTATACATATTAGATTAGCCAAAATAAACTCATATAAAATACGAGCCTTAATAGACTAAACTTAAATGAGCTTAGTTTGCACAAGTTATTGTTTAATATCTCATCTAACCCATTAAGCACCCATAATATTTTATATTCCTAGCTCTTTTATTACGAAAGTTCTAGTTATCATAAACACTATTCCAAATTTGCCTCTAGTAGCTCCCAATTTAGAGGGGTAAAAAAGGACAAAGAATGAAATGAGAATTTCAATTTTGAATAAGAGAGAATATAGAAGAAAAAAATTCAAAATTTAAATATACCAAAAGATTTCAACCAGGGGTAAAAAAGGACAAAGAATGAAAAGAGAATTTCAATTTTGAATAAGAGAGAATATAGAAGAAAAAAATTCAAAATTTAAATATACCAAAAAATTTCAACCAGCCGCACATTTTACCCTTAGATTTCCTTTCCTCCTTTCTCACCTGGAACTAGATAAAAGATTAGATATCAAAATTCTCTCCCTTTTCAACCATAACCTTCAAGTCCCAAGTCTATCAACTTTCCCGATATATCAAAGAGTTGTTAGAAAGACTGGGGAAAAAAATCTTTATTATATCCTTCTCTTGCCTGCAGATGTCCGTATGTCTAAATATGATTATCAACCATAAATACATTATGAAATATTAATTGATAGTTAAAAACGAGTAGAGTAGGAGACTAATAATCATTTTGGAACATCCAAGAGCATTGGATCCAACAAATTCCCAGCTAAACAACGGCATACCTAAAGCAACCTCAAGCATTCAAATGATGTGAAGAAACCTCAATGTATCTCTTCTTCTTCTCCCCTCGTTTGGAATGACAACAAAAACTAAAATTTCATATATATAAAATTGGTTCAAGAATAGTTTTACATAAAAATCCAATTCTAAATGAACACGACCCTAACCAACAGCTAATTAAGGATCGGTGCATACTAACAGCGGAGTATCCTTTTCTTTTCCGATAACAAGTTTTCAGCCTTTCTCTTCTTCATTTCACCAACTAATTTATTGACATATGCTATATATTTGTCGACATCAAATTTCCTTTTGCAGCCTGCATAGTTCATGTAACGGATTTTTCCAAAAATTGGCCGCTCCTGCCAACCCTGAACAAAAAACAATATATATATATATATATATATAACACCACCTGTGAATTCTGAAAGAAAATCTCATCCTAAAGTTCCCATTGATCTCCATAGGACCTCTTGCGAGATTCAATTTTACGGTTTATTTGGTTATCACTTGATTAAAAAAGGAGTAACCCTTCAAGAGGTATGCAAGTTTAACGAACCTCCCTCTATTTTTATCTGTTGTAACACGTTTTTCTCCCTCAGCCAATAGTCAATTTTATGGTTTAATTGTTAGTTTTATATGACCTACATACACTAAAGGGTAATTCTATAGAGAACTCTACCTCTTAAGAGGTTGAGTTTTCTACTGTTAGATTGGTTTTTTTTTTTTTTTTTAAAGCTCAAAGTAAGTGAATTGAGATTAAAACACAAATTTTAACGTATTAAAAGCCATCCAATAGTGGAAACACTCAACTTCTTAGGAAGTCTTACTCCCTATAGCATTACCCCACACTAAAATATGATTTAATTTCCGAAATGTCAAAAATCATTTGGCATTCCATCCTTATTTGTTGGGTGGAGTGAGAAGACGTTATATTTGAAGCATCTAATAAATCCCTATGTGGTTCATAGCAAACGTACAAAGATTAAGAGGCTATTAAATAGTTGCAGTTCTAGAATGAAAGAGTTGCATTTTACTTAAGTATCTTTTATTAAAAGTCAAATAATGTGTGGTTTGGTTGAGCAATTACTAGGGATAACAGTGATAAAATTAGGAAAATAAAAAAAGGATAATAAATGCATTCCTAGTTTTTAAAAGAACAAATGATAAGGACCCTAAAAGAAATGTTGACAAGATCGGTAGATAAAGGAATGGAGGGAGTAGGGAGTACACGTCACAAACATAATAATAGAGATTAAGTATAATCAGCAGACCTGATCATGGACCCCGCATATAGACCACATGCAGCCAACATAACCATTTGGATCCCTCCCATCAATCTCATACTGCAATGAGAGATCATGGCGTGAAATCTCTAGCATTTTGGCAATAATCCCTATCTCATAAAAATGAAGGCATAAATTAACTAGTTTACCTTATTGTTTAAGTATAAGGATATCTCAAGGGCTTCTTCAGGTCCTCTTGTCCATTCAAGTATCTTCTTTGCCCAATACATTCTGCATTAAAAAGTTACTAATTGAAGAAACACATGTATGAGGTGAGAAGAAGAATAAAGAAGATGAGTTAATCCAACAACACATGAGCTGCATCACTCTGAAAGCCAAATGCAGAACAGCTTTTAAAAGTCCTAAGATGAGATGGTAATCATCATATATCAGCATGAAGCTATAAGATAACTATGTGTAGCACACCAGAACTCAACTCAATGCCACTTTCAAACATATAAAAGATAAAAACAATTCAATCATATGCAAACATCAACTGGATTAAATTCTTCTATCCTGCTGTCAAACTCAAACTTTTATAAGGATGGTCTCAATGAGCTCTTCACCCCCTAAATTCAATAGAATTCTTCCATTCAATAATGACTAATAGTGACAATTGACACCCTTAATTCCACGATGGCATACATCATGAGACAAAAAAAAAAAATAATACACAATTGGTAGCTAATAAAAAGGAAGAAAATTTTTCTTGACAAAGTACTTGCCTCATAAAACCATGCATTTTTCCATGGTAGACCATCTCCAGCTGAGAAGCATTCCAGAGCTGATTTATGCAAAAAAAAAAGCACATACTAATTGTTAAAGCAAATGATGATGAAGGAAACCCATAGCAATTCATAAAGAGGTTGATTGCACTAAGGGAGTATCCCTAACTCCTCGAGAGATTTTGAAATTGAGGCCAAACAAATAACAAGTACGAGACAGGGAGAGGAGCTTTGAAAGTATCTGGCGGTTTTAGATAGAAATCCATGAAAGATCACTTACAGTATCAGCAGTTTGTGCCTTCTCCAATTGCTCCCTCCTGGAAATACAAAAGTAAGACAGGCTTGCAAGCAATAAGAGACAATAAACACAAACCAAGACCACTCACGAGTAAATATGCTCTCTCGTATCTTTGGCATGGTCCAATAAGGTCTTACGAGCCCATTCCCATGCTCCTTGCAATGAGTCATAATGCGGCTGGTAAAAGCAAAAGTTATCAGCAAGCTCTCTCCGCACGATCAACTCCTCCAAGAAAGCATCAATTGCCTTCAGATCATAGCCAAGAATAGGATGATCACATCAAGTCATATGAGAGTAATAGATATTATCACCATCTAAAGGAGAGAAAAATCAACACAAGGAGATATGAACTGATTGCATGCAGCAGTTTGAATGACGGATATTTTACTAAGATATATGGAAAGAAACAATTGAGTAAGATTCAAATTTACAAACCTGAGGTGATGAATTTCGCAGCTTTCGTGCTTCTAAAGCACAACGCTGAGCAGATATCTGTCCAAAATGCAAATAGGGAGACAGACCAGAAAGTGCAGAAGGCTTTGATGGGTCATTCCGTTCTTTGGAATAATTTTTCAATCTTTTAGTCAAGAATCCAGTTTTACTTCCCATCAACACCTGCACTGCAGCCATTTCTCCTGGCTCACACCACTGTACTTCAGGAACCTCAGCTCCTCTCCTAGTTAACAAAGATTATCATATCAGTAAAATGTTCTACAGTATTTCAAGCAAATTGAACAGAAGTGCTAGAACATAACCTCAACACATCATCAATGAGTTCATCCCAATTGATCAGCTGATTTTTATTGATCCATTTCCTGGTTGGTGGTTCAATTGTGGGAAAATCAATAAGATACTCAGAAAGCCTTTTGTTTATCTTTCCTCTAATAGTCTTAGCACTGTACTCTAACTTCTCTGATGCTTCCCACAGGGGTACTACATTGTGAGCATCTACTTCATGTATAATAACTGAATTGCTTACTTCCTTGCAAATCTCCTCTTTGCATCTCCTCACTTCTCTTAAGGGTGAGAAGTCAGTAACTAATAGCGAAGCTCCACATTCCTTAATAAAATTTGGCACAGTCTGTGCTGCCTCTCCCTATACACATAAATGCACACTAAAACTTGGAAGCAAAAATGTTCAATCGATACAAGAAAGTGTTCCTTGGTTTTGTCAGGAAACACTGGATGGGAAAAATCCCTCACTTGCTTATGTTTATAGTTACAACTTCTGCTTTAGAGTAAAGTTGTTTTCCCTACTACAATGGCGTTCAATGTTTTGTTAATCACAAAGCATATAGGTAGTTTGAAAGTCTTTTTACTTATACACAATACAAGCAAATAAGAGATCTTTCCTATGCTACAGAAGATATTTTCTGGCAAAACATTCAGAGCTCGATTCAGGTTGTTTTCATTTCATTAGCAGAAATGAGCAAGCTAGCTATGAGAAAATCTGAAGTTTTGAACATCACGGTATTTGAAGTCTGAGTATAGATATCCAAAAATATATATATATAATGAATGCTAACACAGGTTATCCTCATACATGAAACAAACAGACACATAATCTTCAAATCCAAACATACCCTAAATTCCAAGCATTTGCAACCAAAAGGAGGTTGAGGAAGGGGGGATCGAAGCTTACCCGAAACAAGAAAAAGGGTATTTGAAGTGTCTGTTCAATTTCATGGGACAATTCGCGCAAACCCCTTAACATAAACCCTAAATGCCGGGCTTTGGCACCCAGAAACTGATCGAATAAGTTGAAAACGACAGCAATAGGAACGTTAGCCTCGTTAGCCTGATGAACGGCGTGAATTAGAGCCCAATTATCTCTCACCCGTTGATCTCTGAACATCCAATATACAACTGGACCCAATTCGCCGCCCAATTCCCGTGATCCTTCTTTTAGAGTTCGAACGCGACCGGGCTGGACCGACATTGGGTGTGACGTCGGAAAAGCCATGGATGAAAAACAAGCTAAGCTGAAACGACGTTCCGAGTATTTGCTAACATGCACCTTGAGCGGAAGGAAGTTTGCGTGGTAGCGAAGGAAGCCAGCCACGGTGGTACGGTGTCGTACGTAGCTGACTTTGGCTATGGAAGAGGGAACATAGAACCGGGAGACGGTGGGAGTCTAGGGGAGAGCTCTGAGTAGGAACCAGAGGCCGACAAACAGGGAGTTTAGGAGTTAGGAGGGAACCTCAGCAGTTGAAGTTGTGGCTTAAAGCGCTGGCACGTAGACCAGTTGGGAGCGCGACACGTATACATTGCTTTTATCCTTCGCCTGAACACCGGAACTAGGTGTAAAATTAAGGTTATGGTTGAATGGTTGAATATATTTTATTTTTTATTTTTAAAAATTATTATTAAAAGTTATTTTTTAAAATTATTTGTTATTTTTTAAAATTATTTCTAAATTTAAGAAAAATGAATAAATGATGTTTGGCAAAATTAATAATTTATTTAATTATAAATTACTTTCAGAAAATATTTTGTTCTTTTTTATTTTTTTAAAACAAAAATTTCAAGAATAATTTTGAAAATAGGTTTTAATAACAGTATATCAAATAAAAAAATATTTTCAAAAAATAATAAATACATATACCCTAATCTTTTTCCGGTGCTACGTACGGATTAATGCTTAAAAAAGAATTTCTCCTCGTGATGTTAATCGATAACAATTTATCAAATATAATGTTAATAGAAAATATGGCCAGTTTTTTTTTTATCATTTAGAAGAAGTTGTTGGCAGTAGCTTCTTTCACCAACATCTTCCATTAAAATTGCACTTTAATGGAAGACGCCTGCTGCCAACTACTTGTTTCACCAAGCATGCTGTCGTTTAATCTACAGCTGACAAAAAATGGTAAATGTTGGTTGCAAAAATGTTAATCCAATTTGAATAAAATAATGCAACGTCTTCTTATCTAATATACGATAATTCATTATAAAAAAATAAAAAAAATGTGATTTCGTTTCTATATATTCCACGTTTTTTTTTTCGGCTTAGAGATATCAAAAACCATTACTTCCTCCTCGCTATTTTGATTGTGAAGGCTCAAAAGTTTTCTCCATCATCTATCATTGACATATTGTTAATCTGCCTTTGGTGGAATAATTTTTGTGAAGTAATTTTAAAGGTGAAATCAAGTTCTATAACTTGATGAAAAAATTTATTTTTATATATTATTTAGAATTATAATATTATGTATGATATTGTTCAATTCTATTTGTATGTACGGTGAATTTTTTATTTTGACTGCAATAGTTATTTTTTATTTATATCAAAATTTATTGAATAATTTTATTTAATTTTTTTAGGATTTAAGGTTGTGCATAAATTTCACATGCTTTATATTATATAATTTATTTCATACATTTTATTTTTTTCTAGTTAATTTTTTTATATAAATTAGAATTTGATGAACAGTTTCGCTTCATTTGTTCGGTCATAATTGTGGCATGCAAATTTTACATGCGTCGCGTTACTTAATCTATTTAGCACATGTAGTGAATCATTCTTTGCTTTTATGGTTACTTTTTATACATGTGAGAATTTATTTAATAATTCTATTTTTTGTGTAGATTAGAATTACAGTTTTTTTTTAACATTTAATTCATTTGGTTTGTTTATTCATTATTATGATATGTGAACTTCAGATATATATATTATTTAATTTATGTAGCATGTATGAGTAATTTATTTTTTGATTTTAGTAGTTAATTTTTATATAAACTAATTTTGCTAAATAATTTCATATAATTTGTTCATTTAGAATTGTAGTATGCAAATTTCGAATGCACTGTAATATTTTATTTATTTAATACATATGCTATTTTCTTCCTTCCAATTTGAGTGGTTAATTTTTATATAAATTAGAATTTATTCAATATTTTCGTTCAATGTGCTAGTCAAAATTGTCTTATATAAATTCCATATACATTGTGTTATTTAATTTATATAATACATATCAATTTTTCCTTGAATTTTGAAGTGCACATTTATTAATGTATGATAAATGTTTTTACAATTGTCTTGTATCAACTTCATGATGAATATATAGATTAAAGAATGTTCAAACAATCAATTGTAATTGTTTATAATAATTGAACAATGTATGATGACCATGAGGGACTAACCTTTGAATGTTTGGATCCAAAAGTATTTTAAATAGATAAGAATGCAACATTAAATGATATTGAGAGAAAAAATTGGCAAAATTGAAAGTACAATCTACGAACATGTCTTGTCTATCATATATAGGCATCCAACTACACACCACCATATTATGTTTTACTAAGGGTTTAAATTGCTCAACAATGATGATGTGAACACCACATAATCTTGTCACGATCAATTTCCCAGCCTTGGTGCATTGTAATTGTACGTTGAATTTGAAATGGAAAACACAATAGAAGAGACTAATATGGTATCCCAGCATGACTATCATGCTCATAGGACAATAGATTTGAATCATCAATCTATGGAAATATTATCTCAACAAAGTTACTAGAACACTCTCTACAATATTGTTAGCCCATCAAATCAAGGTTCTTTGCTCATGTTACCGTATCTAGATAGTGATGTTCAAAATATTCATAGGATTAACGAAAATTATGAAAGGATAGTTAGTGTCATGGGTGCTATAATGCAAAGTGAAAATGAGCAGTATCAAGACCCACCATGTATGGACCATTTTCATGAAAATATAAGGGTTGATGATGAATTAGCATCCAATGATAATGAAGATGATAAGGATTAAGGGGAGATGGGTTGGTTATACCATTATCACCATATCTTCCACCATCATCATATATCTCATATGTGAACTGGGAAGAATTAAATATATGTGAATGCTAAGTGCTTACAAATCTAACTTAGATTAATAGCCAAGAGTTTTATGTTGGTTTGAAATTTAAGAGTAAAGATGATCTCCTACTAGTGTTGAAACAATATTTAGTTAGCAAACACCAAAATTACAAAACCTAAGAATTAAAACCAATATATGTCAATGTACAATGCATAAAATATGGGAAGGAATGCAATTGGTGGCTAAGGCAAGCAATAGTCCAACGAAAGATTGTTAGGTTGTTAAAAAATACAATAACCTCCACCCTCGTGTCTTTATTAGCATGTCACCAGATTATATGCAATTAAACTATGATTTTATTACTGCCTATTGTATGGAACAACTACAAACCACATCAAACCTCTCTATCATGAAGATAATACAACTGATAAAATCACAATTTTCTTACCAAGGTTCTTCCAAGAAAGCTTGGTTGAATTTGCCCACAACTGCTTTGGTGTAAAGTACTTTTTATCCATTGACAACATACTTTGTACTATGATCTCAAAAAGTTGAGGAGAGGATTGTAGGTGAACATATCTATTCAAATAATTTAACAATTGCTTTTTAGAAAAATCTTGAAAAGGCTAATTCTTTCTCAGTGCATACATATGACAAGATTATGAGATATTTCAAATTGAGACAAAATTTAAGGCACACACAAGCAAAAGAGGTAACACTCATGTTAACCTCACCAATAAGACTTGTAATTGTGGAAAATTCTATTATCTATATTTTCCATGCTCTTACAGCTTGTTATATTGTTTGCATGGACTTCTACTAGTACCTATACCTTATCATATGGACTCTTCTAAATACATATCAAAGGGTGTGGTACCTAACATCCCACCAAGATTATTGGCCACAAATGGCCAACCTTTTTTTAGAGTCCAAGACAAAGCTTGACTAAAATCTATTTGTATTTGGAATGAGATGGATTGGGAAGAAATAGAGGGAGGAGAAAAGGAGAAATGACAAAGATGCGCAAATGTTATCTAACTTGTACTGCCATATCAAGAGAAAGCTTTGGTTATAGACAATGAGACTGTAAAATCCCTTCACTTGAGTTTAAAATAAATTCAAAAGTTTCAATGTGCTACTTTAATTTTTGGTTGCAATGTAATTTCTTCTCTTGTGTCTACTTAAATACATGATTTCATTGGTTGCAACATCAATTGTTTTCATGTATATATTTTAATAGTTATAGTATATTTTGATAAAAGCTTGATTTTTAAATTTAAAAAGCAAAATGGTTGAGAAATCAAACAACAATAGGGATTAGAAATATTGTAACCTTAATAAAATAAAATTTAAATATTAAAGCATCAAATTTTGGCATACCAAATACCAAAAATAAAAAATAAAAATTACTCTTACAGTGACATTTTATGCACTTATATATATATATATATACACACACACACACAATAGTTTAGCAATATTATACGATTATTTAAAAGGCTTAAACATTTCTACGTAGAAGTGTGTGCTTGTAAACTATACGTAAGATTTCAAATGTTTTTATTGTCGTGCATTTCACAAACATTGTTATTTTTCCTCGTTGTTGCATTTTTCTTTTAATTTTTAATTTCTTTAATTAATCAATAACGCACTTTTCACCTTTTCATTTTTTTTGAGTATTTTCATTCTTAAAAGTTTTTCTTACCAAACTATAAAAATTAATCCTTTTTCAGTATTGCTAGTTATACACAAGTGCAATGTGCTATTTTTAATTTGACATTTTTTTAATGTTCCATCTTTGTAATGAACTATAAATTTCTTTAATTGTTACTTATAAAAAAAATGCAAGATGTCAATTTTTTTAAAATCTATTATTTTAATTTCTTGATAGTTTGTATCGTCTTAAAAGAACTTATTTTTCTAATATATATATATATATATATATATATATATATATATATATATATATATATAGTTAAATTTGAAGATTTCATCCTTATCATGTATAACTTTAAATTACAATAAAAAATTTATAAGTGTTAATAAAGACATTACTTATTTCATTTAGTAACCTTCTTCTGTAAATAATATATTTGAAAAAAAATATTTAATTATATATTATAAATATAATTCAAAATATAGAATCCTAAACTTAAAATCGGATGGGTTTCAAATTTTCTTTTGGCAATTATTTTTTATAAAAAGATTAATTTTTGAATCTTATAAAAACTTAAAAAATTTTAATAAATAAGAAAAACTAAAAAAAGTGTGCAGCCAATTAGTTAAAGAAATTGACAAAAAATAAAATAATTATTTAAATATGATATCTTAAATATAGATAATTAAGTATGGGACATATAGTAAAATTTAATGCCCCGTTGGTGTAAATGAAACTGACAATACATAAAATAGAAATCTTAACATAAAATCCTAAAACATTTTAATAAAGGGCTAAGGTTGCTATCAAGTAATGTCATATTGTGTCTTTTTGCATTTTTGTGTGTATAAAATGTCAAATAAAATCAAAATTGTTATTTTAACTTTTTTTTAGCAATTTTGCTCTTTATTTTGTGTGTGATTCCTTAGAAATGTCATTCTACGAAATTATAATTACTGTGATACTAGTTAAATCTAAGTACTATACTTTTTAGTGTTTTATATATTAAAAATTATAAAAAAAATTTGTTGTGTCATATTTTTTAACTTACTGCAAAACTCACTTCAAAGTATATGAATGTGTCATAACTAAACTACCTAGTTGCAAACTAGACAAACAAAGAATAAAATTCACATAATTAATAAAGACTATTATAATAATTTTTATTGTGCTAAGCAACTAAATAATTATTCCATTTATTTTTTAAATATTTACCTATATCATGTCATTATTTCATTTTACTACCTTACACATTTTATGGAAATAACTATCTAACTAAAATAATGAACAATATTTATAAAAAGTCATTTTCTAGACAATATTTAACTTAAATAGTAATTTTAAAATTATCAACCACTAAGTCTTCAAATTACTTGACAGTTATTTCAATTCTTAAAATAAAAAATATATAAAAACTATTATATCCTTAAAATAATGCACGGGAATTATTTAAAATAACTTTCAATAATCATGCAAAAATAAAATTCTAACAATACATAATTATATTTAAATATTTTAAATAAGATATATATGAAACAATAAAAGATAGTCAATAAATAATTTCTTATTTAATACTACAAAACAAAAATATTAACTTACACCGTCTAAATTTTGTGGGGAAAAGAATGCAATAAAAACTTGAAGATAGAGAAGAACTAGAGGACTAGAGAAGAGAAGTTAAATAGCAAATGTTTCAACTCTTCTTTATAGAGTGAAATAAAAGGAAAAAATGCGTGACTTCATATAAAGATAAGAATAGTTGAAAAAACTTAGTAAAATTATTCACTTGTAATTTTTACATCCATACCAATTTGTATCAACAAGATTTTACATTATAAGAGAAGTACAAGATCTTATTATGCCTAAGTCTTCGTACCATCCCATCTTAACACGGAGTGCCAAGCCTTGGTAGGCACGCAGAACTTTATCATGGTAAAATCTTAATATTATTTTAGTAAAATATTTTGACAACTCATTATTTTGGGAATTTGTTTTGGGTTGGACATTAGCCTAAGCAAAAAGCTACATGCGGGTTAGGATTTGAAAATAATAAATATATTTTTTAAATAAAATAAAAATAAAACTAATTTATTGTAAATAAATATATTAATATGTATTTATATTCTATCCTATACTTTTTTTCAAATTTTTATCTTTAATTTTATACTTTATTTAAAAAATTAAAATCTATTAAATAATGATATTGTTTATTATAATTTTTAATTTTATTGCAAAAATAAATTTATATATTCTTTTTAAAAAATAAATAAAATAAAATTTTAATTTGTTATAAATAAATACTTTAACATGTGCTTACTTTTAATCATTAGTTTTAAAAATAAAAACAATGTAAGATATGAACCCCATTTATACCTTGCACCAATGTCTACTTAAAATATTGAAGTAATTACCTAAAAATTTCATAAAGAATAGCTTACTATTAATAAAAATCAAATTAAATAAATATTGTTAAGAAGTAATAATTTAAATAGTGGAAGAAAATTATCTATAAAAAATAAAAAATTTAAATAGTAAACAAAAAATTAACTTCATAAAATATTTAACAATTAATTTCATGTGAATAAAAAACATTTTTTACTTCAAATAATCTCAAAATGATACTTAAAAAAATATGAATTATCCATATCCTAAATAGCTGAGCTTTTTTATCAAGAAAATAATGAATTATGAAACCTTTTAATATAAAACTCATGCAAATTAATGGGTATGAATTAAAATTATTTACTTTTAGTAATTAAAAACAGACATATTTAAATACCAGATATTATTAAATTTTATTTATATATTTTTAATAATGATAATAGCAATAATTTGCTTAATACTTATATATGATTATGAATTCAAAACTCAAACATGATGGCACTACCTATTGCAATGATATGTTGGAAAATTAATAAATTTATTTTTAGTCATTTAATTTCATTTGCTAATTTATAGATTGTTGATGCATACATGTCGCACCCCAACTTTAAGTACATGATTGACATTGGAAATCACCTTCAAACAACTTCCCTAACTTATAGATAATACAAACTCTAACTTAATAGAAATCAATTAAATTTATATGAAATATAATTACTCAAAATACTTTTAAAGTTTTGGCCCAAAAAAAGGGGGGGGGGGACAAAGCTTTCCCTTTTTTCCAAATACTAGTTAGAAGCCATATAAAATCCATAAATTAGAAAACCAGGATATACTAAAACTGCATAATCAAAATTGTATATATAAATACCTTTAAATAGACACAAAGATAGACACGTGAACATGCATAAACTTTCTACTCTAACTATCAAGTTTTCTTCAGATAGTGCCTTTAAATTCCATAACTTAGCAAGATTTTACTTGGTTACACTTTGAAGCGTAGAAAAGAAAGGGACATGATGGGAATAAGTCCTAAGAATGTGAGTGAAATAAACTACTAATGACTGCAACTTAAAACATAACTTATGAAAATAAAAAATCAAATTTTCTGAAAATATGATAAATACTATACATTTGATATGGTAGGAAAAATGAATTCAACTTTTAAACTTACGAGCTTACGATAATTGATCTAACTTCAAACCTTCAAAACGGAATTTCTTATGTCTTCTTTTAAAAAAATATATAATAAAGACAATAATTGCATAATTTAATTTAATTTTTGCATGAACCCTAAATTTACAATACTAAAAAAATACATTTTACATTTAATAAATTATATAATATAAACAAGCAAAATTCAATGATAATTTTAGTAGAAAACTAATAATTATAATTCAATATTTAACATCTCCCTTGACCTAATCTCCTCATCAATTTCAATTCTCACGATATAATTCTAAGTGCATTTAGCATCTGTTAAAGAAAATTTTTTCTAGGAATTCAAATTCAAAAAACATAATTAGTATAAACTATTTCACAATTTTAATAGAGAAAACATTCATTCATTACGCTTTGTACAAAAGTAAACAATTCATGAAATTTCAATTCCCATTAAGAAATTTAAAACATATCAAGTTCCTATATAATTTTTTTTTTTCATATGAAATCGTCCAAAGAAGCCCAATACAGCATTTTCATATAAACAAAGTTTTCGAACATACATGCACGATAAGCATTTTTAATAAAAATTATCACTAAATCATAAATTTAGAAATAAAACATTTCAACTATATAAATATATACAATAATTATAAGTTGAAACAGAATATCTACCCACCTTACCAATAACTTCAATATTCCCCCCTTAAATTTGAGTCATTCAATTAGCCACGCCCTTACAAATCATTCTGATCTATAATC
Organism: Sindora glabra; assembly: GCA_020226215.1. NCBI lineage: Eukaryota > Viridiplantae > Streptophyta > Magnoliopsida > Fabales > Fabaceae > Sindora > Sindora glabra. The sequence goes on from CM035236.1 coordinate 53,458,483, forward strand.
CATAAGATCAACCATGAATAAATTTCTCTAACCTGACCTCTATCATCAAGGTATCACCGCACAACTCACACCCTAATTAAAATATGCAAAAAAAATCTAAATCACTGAAATATTGCTAAGATTGAACATATAATGGGAGTATTGTTACAATGGAATCGTACCCAAACAGAAATGGAAACATGGAGCTAATAAGGGCTAGTTTCGGAGACTTACTTTGGAAGAAAGAAAGAAAGATTCGAGTTTAGGGAGGTTGGGTAGAGTTCTGCTTTCGGTGATGATGGTCCCGGCATGCTGATTACGATGGAATGGAGCCTATCTTCGTAGCAAGCAAAACAGCCAGCGACGGTACTACTGCAGTCCATTTTTCCTAGTTTCGTGAGATGCTAGCTTCAACTCGACTAGTCCCCAGCTGGCCGAAGTGAACTTCTGAAGCCCTTGAAGATGAAGAAATAAAGGGCTGTGGTAGCACTACGGAAGGGGGGGGGGGGAGATGAAGAAGATGATCGAACGGTGTCATAAGGAGGAAGGTGAGATAGCTGTTGGTGGTGTCGATGAGGAGGGAAAATGACAGTGAGGGGTGGCGGTGGGATCAAGCTAGTGTTGGCCTTCTGTTTTCGGAAGCGAAGGGAGGGGAGGAGAAATACGAAAAATATAAGGGAAAATGGAGAGAGAAGCAGATATTTTATTTTATTAAAAAGTAAGGAGGTTTCTAGAGTTGTATGTGAGTGGGGTTATCGAATTTCGGATAGAATTTTTTATATATAATTATATAAAATATAATAATTTATATCTAATTTATTTAATTTTAAAAAATTTAATTTGGCCCAATCCGATTAAATATATAGAAAATTAATTCAAAATTTTAATTAATTTTATTTTTATTATTATTTTAAGTGAAAATAATTTTTGTTTGAAAATACACATTTAAAAAAATATGGCATATTTAAATTCTAATTAAGTATTTTATATATTAAAATAATTAAATATAATTATTATGTATAAAATATAATTATATTATTAAATAAAAATTTATATAAAGAGGTAGGCCGGATCAAATCATGTCCTATTATCTCAATTCGAATATTAATTAAATTATGAGAAAAAATTTAATAAATATTTAAATTATTAAAATTTTAGATTTTATATTTTTTTCTAGCGGTATACAAATTTAATTTCTAGAAAGTACAAAAAAATTGGTATAAAAGTGTACGAAATTTGAAATAAATTAAAATTTAAGAGAACATATTTAATTTACATAAGTACAATAAATATGCACAAATTTTGAATTTTAAATCATTAAAATTGGGATATACTAAATATTATAGTATATATATATATATATATAATCATCTAGTTAAAATTGAAGAGAATACTATTTTATAAATTATAAATTCTGTTAGACGAAATTTTAAAAATATTTAACTATATTTAAGGAATAATTTTATTTACAAAATGAAGTAAAAAATTATTTAATAGTTGAAATAATAATGTTTTAAGTATTTAAATCAGCCATAAATAGTATATCTATTTTCAAAATAATTTTTATTAAAATCGTACTTTAAAATGATAATTCAATTAACATGCTTTAAAAAAGTTGATTTAATAAAATTATAATATCATCTAATAATTATTCATTATTGAGATATCTTATTATAAAGTGAACTACTATAACTGTTTAGTACTCAAAACAAATAATTAGACAAATCATCTAAACTCAAACTATTAATTTGTTTGCTTTTCATAACAATTATTAAAATAATTTAATAATTTAAAAACACTTAAAACAGACACCCTTAATTATATAAGTTTTCCGACAAAATTATTTACTAGAATCACTAAAGCACATATAAATTCTATATACTTTAAACTATATAAAAGAAGTTTTGTAAGGATTGATCAAATAAATTTTGCGTGTTACAATAAACTATAACGGATTTTCTAAAGTTTTTTTAGTATTTTTTTGTTCTTCGTTATTGATTACTAAATTCATGAACATGTATAACAATAGAGTCACATATCTACAATATCATTTTTTTACGAAAATAAATAAGTAAATATAAAAATAATATTTTTTATGATAACCAAATTATACTATTAAATTTGATAAAGTTGTATGTTATATATAATATGACATGCAATAAGATATATATAAAAAAGTTCAAATTACAAAAAGATATCATTATGTGTTTTTTCAAGTTGAATATTTATTTATTAAATATGAAATAGCCTTCTTACTATTGAAGTTAACAATAAACATAAATTTTTGTAATTTAACAAATCTAAAAGCTTTAGATATACCATACTATTATAATATTTATCCAACCAAAACTGTTAGGAAAGTATTTTATTAGTTATATTATTTACATATAATTGGATCCAAAAATTTTAAGTTGAGGAGGCAATATATATCTTAAATAAATTAAATATATAATTATTTATTATTTTAAAATAAAATAGTTTTGAATAAAATAATAATTAAATTTGATATTAATTATTTAGGTTATAATAAATAATTATTTTTTAATTTAAATATAAAGAGATAAATTTGAATTGAATTTAAATTTTTTCAACCTAATAATGTATTTTCTATTATTAAAAATGTTAACTTCAGGAAAGGTAATAAAGAAGAACAATTTTTTAATACCAGAAGTTGAAGGTTATGTTTGAAAATTCGTTTTCAAAACGCTTAACTAAATTTTTCAGCACTAAATTTGATTTTTTGCTTGTTTGACTAAGGGTGCGTTTGACGTGTAATTTTTTATAAAATTGATTCCATTTTATTATTTATTTATAAATAAATTTTATTATTTAAAATATTTATTTAAAATAATAATTTTAATTCATTTGTAAATAAATTATTTTATATATTAAAAATACATAAAATTCAATTGAAATATAGATTTTTGATAGTTTCATAACAAATAACAAATATAATATTAGGAAGAGGATGAATATTTTTTATAATATATTTCATAGATAGTATGAAATAAATTTTAGTAAAATTTTTATTAAATTGGATAGATTTTATAGTAATACAAATGTAATTAAAATAAAAGTTATGAATGAAATGAAATTCTTTTCTTATTTAAAACTATACATCATTTTAAAAATAAATTTATTTTCAAATGAAATAAAATATTATTTTTAATAGTAGAAAACAAAAGAAAAGCTTTGTCAAATTTGAATTTAAGCAAGAAAATGTTGCACACATTCAATAGGTGGGATTACGCCGATTGCGTTAAGAACCTCTTTTATTTACAAAATATTAATATTATAAAAAATATATATATAACTTATATCATGCACATTTTATTTTTATAATATTATTGTTTTCATCAAAACTATAACAGAATGATTCAATTATAGAACAGTGTTAATTCTATACTCCTTTTTTGGTGTAATATTCTTCTACAATTAAAATCGTAAAATTTAGAATCTGTTTATTATAAAGAGTTGTGGCTCTTATATTGTAGTGTGTAGGAATAATTTAACTAAAATTAGTATAATAAATATTTAATTTGAGGAAGTGTAAATCGACATCAGTATAATTAATGTTACTCTAGTCTTTCAGAGTCACTGCCAAATTACGATTTTATTATTTTTAAATTGATTTAAAATAATAATAATAATAAATAATTCTAGCTAACACCTCCACAGTCCATAAAATGATAAAAAAAAAGAGAGAAGATAACTTAATTTTAAGATTAATACGTAATTTAAATTCATAATTACAAAATGTTCAAATATTTAATTGAATTTAGTGCCCAAAATAAAATATTATCCAACATAATAAATCTAACACCTAAGATTTCAGCACTTAAAAATTTAATGCCAAACTTTTGTGCTAAAGTCTTTAGTTTTATCAAACACACTTTAACTTAATGTAATAAATTATTTTTAGGGATAACTAAAAAAGTAGCAAAAAACTTTCTTTAAAAAAAAAGTGAGAATAGGGGCAACTAGCATCGATCACTCTTCTTAAACATGACTATAGAAGTATTCTATCATTGTAAAATGCTAAATCATAATTACTATTTAAAGAATGAGCTCATCAACACAACCTCACCAAAATATTAATAATCTCATGAGTCTTCAACTCTTTTGTTAATCACAAATTGACACCCTCTATAAAAATAACAAAACTTCTAATTCAAACATATAAGATATCTTAAATTTAAACCTAAGACAACAAAAAATATTAAACATAAGGTGTTACTTTGCCAATAAGAGTGAAAAATGTAATACATTTTACTTAAGTGTGTATGCACACTTATCTTTGATATATGAAAGAATATAAAAAAAAATAAATTCAATTAAAAGGTAAGATAAATCTAATTCAAACTTTATCAAATATTTGATGATAATAATTTAAAATTTTACAAGAGAAATTGAATAGGGATTTTTTTCTATTTTAAATGATTTATTTTAGGTTAAAATTATTTTATTACTTCTGTAGTTTTACTCCATTTTTACTTTGGTACTTATAGTTTAAAAGTTATGAATTAATTTCTTATGCTTATTTTTTATTTTTAATTGGATACTTCATATATTTAGTCTATTAAATTTTATTAGCAATTAATTAATATATAATACTCTTTGTTTAATAATTGTTGATGTAAAGGTTTCATATAATTTTTAGTTGTATTTAAGTGACAATTAACTAAGAATAATTATTGTAGAGAAAATTTTAAATTTTTTGTAGGGGCAACAAACACATTTTATATGAGTACAACATTATAATTTTATTATGTTAAAGTGGTGCTATAAGTTGGCACTTCTAAGATATAAATCATCAAAAAACTTAAGTATATGAAAATAAAAATTTACATATATTATTACAATTAATCACCACTCCAATTTGCCAAAAAAAATTAAAAATACAAAATGAGAATAAAAGGTTTGCATTAATTATAAGAAAATATTTATCTTCAAACTTAATAAATATGCTAAAAAATTAGCATAAATATAAAAATGAAAAATTAGAAAAAACTCATGGTTCAATCAATGAAAAATTAGATAAGAATATAATTAGTAAAAATATAAAATAATAAAGAGAAAAATACACTAAAATCATGCATACAAATCTAACTAAAAATTCTTAATTTTGTATATTAAAATATGTAACAAAATATAAATATATAAAATAATATATTATAATTTATTTTTTGTTAGACATAATTTACCATAATTATTGTTATTAATATATTATTTATCTGATTTTTTGTTTTTATATAAAAAGAAGTAAAGTGGTGTAATAGGAGGAAGTAAAAAGAAAAAAATAAAAATAAAAAAATGAAAAAGTAGCTATTGGACAAGACACACTGATATACAAATTAGAAATTAATATTTAGATGATAATGATGATGGTAATAATAATAATAAATTGATTAAAATAAATATATATAAATTATTGGCCTCCAAAGATAAAAGTTCATAACATAAACAATCAAAACAAAACTAGACTCATCACCCAAAAAAAATATAAAAATATCAAAAACCTATTTTAACTATTTTAAGATTGAATTTTTATTAATTTCATTATTAACTAAATGTTTGTATTAATTTAATTTTTATAAAATTAAAAGGCCAAGTGTATTATGCTTTGGTGAAAACCAAAGCAAATTTGCTTTAATTGTCAATTTTATAAATAAAATTTTGAATTTTTGTAAAAAAAATACAAATTTTATGCAAATAATTTCACAACACTTTTTTTTCATATGATATAGGTTACATAAGATACTATTATTCATATAAAATTCACAATTTTTTTATAAATTTTTATAATTTTATTTATAAATCTCATCATTTACAATAGATTTATCTTGGTTTCTACAAGGATTTGCCATATTTAAAATCAAAAAGTTAAATAAATTAGAAAATTAGGGGGAATAGATCAAGCATGAGATGGCGACATGGCAACTATCATTATAAAAATAAAAATAGTAGAAACCCCTATTAGATTAGGCTCCAAAGGCAAGGGGTCATACTAAGAAAGGCTATCACCTCTCACTGGTCCAGTATCTTTCAATTTAATTCTTAATTATTTTTTAGTTTTGATTTATTCCTTATTGGATTTAATTTTTTTAATTAAATCTTCTCCATTTATCTTAAATTATATTTATTAAAATAATGTTGTAGAAGTTCAAATTTTGATTTGGTGTCTTTGGATACTTGAATGGACACTAGATATCTATCTATTTATGTTATTTAAATTATTAAAACAAGGTTAGTTCCCTCCTGCATGACATTTTATAATGGTTGGTCCATGCCATGTGGTGTCATACAATGAATTGTTTTTTCACTTCTTTTAATTTTACAATATTAGAAAAAATAAACATTAAAATCTTCTAGAACCCATAATCTCTAACACAAAACCATAAATCAATACCACTAAATTAATGATCTTAACAATTATTTTATTCTTTAATTTAATGTGATGAATATGACCAACTATTTGGATTGCAATTTTATAATTTTTCATACTAATAAATATATAATAAATAATGAGTTTAAATTTTACTCACCATTAGTGTAAAATTTTTTATACTATCAATGAATATAAAATGACATCTCATTAAAAAATCAATATTGATTAACAATTTTTATTAATAGTAAAAGAGTTTTAATAATTTTTAATCATATGATAACACAAGGATGGGGATAGTGTAAAATTAGTTTACATTGATAATTGATCAAATTTAAAAGCATAAATGGTATATATATTTTATTAATAAATTTAAATTCAAATACATAATTATTTTGTAAATAAATTTTGTAATAGTTAATTAATATTAATAAATATTAATTTTAGTTTTAATCTTATGTAAATCAAATGTTTTAAAATCCAATCTGCTGATTGATTTAAAAAAATGAATGAGTCAAGGTTGAACTAATTTAATTAGTTAAATCAAATAGTCGAATTAGTTGAAACATTTTTGCATTATATATATATATATATATATATGTTTTTAAGCCACCAAGAATAGAATTAATGGAGTGAAATTCAAATAATTTGTGAAAAATTATAAATTTATTTCTTTATACTTCCAAATAAAATTATACAAATATAAAATATTTTCATAAAAATATTCTAATGCTAATGCTTATTTGAAAAAAAAAAAAAAAGGAAAGCATGCCTTTAAAATAATATACATAATGAATAGTACAAACAAACTAAAAGTATTCAAATAGTAATGTTTTTAAATCTAGTTTAGACAATGCTCCAAAAAAGTTAATAAGTTATTATTCAACTACTTCAATTAATTAAATTAGATGTGTATCTTTTACATATTATTTTATGAATATATTTTTTATAATTTTAATATCATACTTCATTTTAGTATGTTGAACATTTAAAAGTTTAGTATTATAACTTATCAATTACATTTAATAAATAAGAATATGATTTACTGACAATATACATAAAATATAAATATTTAATATAACTTTTTTAAAAAATACAATTTAAATGCTAATATTTATTTTGAAAACATTAAACATAGACTTCAAACATATTGTAGTGGTTATATATAGTGAATGATGTTTATATATCAAAGATGAAGCGTGTATGAAGGGTTAAGATTCTCAATGCGTTGTTTCAGTATTGGTGTTTTAATATTTTGTTGAAACAACTTCAGCCATAAATCAAGCAAACTTGTTTAGACAACTTCTAATCGGTTCAATGGATTTTTAATGGGTGTATAACAAATCTAGGAAGTCCAGAATGGTTAAATCGCTCAAATGGGTTTAAGCTATAACTTGAGCCAATTTTTGGTTAGATTGGTTGAACTGACCATTCGAATTTGAAAACCTTACATGGATTGATATAAATTCAATCTTGATATTATTTTAATAAATAAATATAGAATAAAGTAGCATATTTAATTTTCAATGGTTTATGGAAAATTCTTTTAATGAAAGAAAGATATTTAACAATTTTTATTTAGATGATACTAAATGTATAATATTAATATTACTAATATAATTGAAAAATATTAATTATTTATTAAGATTATGGTTAATATTTGATCTACTAGAAATGTACTACTCTTTATACTATTAATAAATAAGAAGACAATATGTTAGTAAGAAGGTTATAATATTAATAGTGAATTAAATTTAAATCTTATAGTTATTAATAAATATAGTAGTATTAATTTATAAATTTTTCATTCATTATATAAAATTCCATTATAAGAAAAATAAATTTAGTGAAGGACTAAATATCCTTTGTTAAATGGGAAAATTTGCAAGAAAACAATTAGGAACTTATTAGGAAATTTGAAATATGCCTATTTTGAATATATGCTTATTTTTTACAAGGGTTTAACATGTGCTTTATCTGTTGCTAATTTTAGTGAGAGACAAAAGCCTCACTAATTAATCATAATTAGGTTATAGGAATGAATCTTTTTCAAATAATTTTTTTGGTGGGCTTTTGGCCTATATAGCAGGGGATGGTTCATGGACTTGTTTTTCACTAAAATTTAATGACAAATAATCCCTTGTTAACTTGCTTGCTAAATAAAAAAAATTAATAACTTGCTTTTCTACATTTCATTTTGCAAGTCGTAAGAAAGCTTCAAATTTTAGGTTGGTGTTAGGTGCGATCGAAACAAGGTTCTAGGTGTTAATTGGCTAATTCCACTAATGAGAGCTATCTTCTAACAAGTTGGTGGTGGTGAAACATTGATGGCAGCTGAAATTATTTCTAGGAAGTCTAATCCTTTATTTTCTTAGACTTTTCATCATCGTAAGTAGTTATGAATCCGCATTTAAGTTAGACAATTTATGTTTTCTGTTGTATTTTTGCTAATTTGAATAAATTAGCATCCTTTAATAAGTCATTGGTTGTAATAAGATTACTCTATTCCTAGAATGATAGGTATTGTTGTATCAATTTTTTTATATTTCAAAACTTATTTTGGGTTGTTTATTTGGGTTTGTTAGGTTAGTGTTCTTAGTTTTGTTTTCTTGTCTAAGTGTTTGGTTATTGCTGGGGTTATTTATTTTTAGTATTTTATTTAGATAATCCAAGTTCTCTTAGTTCACTTCACTTATAGCTTTTGAATCCAATGTAGAGTAAACTTAGATGGTGGATATGTTGATAAAGTTATTGCCATTTTTAGTTTAATGATAAAGCATTCCAAGTTATATACATTAAGCGAACTTCTTCTTCTTGCATTTCACACATTCTTTTTAAATGTAATATGAATTTTTTTTATATCTCTAGTATGATATTTTCTACATTCTACTTAGTTTTAGCTTATAGGGTTTTATGTTCTTTTTCTAATAAGCTATAGTTGTTCCTAAACTATTAGATATGGCTATGATTCTTTTATCTCTATTATGTCAAGATTATACTAAAGTGATTATATAATTGACTACTTTATAGGGTTTATTTTTATATTAGAAGTTTTCTCACTAATTATATATGGTTGTCTTGGTTACAATAAATAGTTTCATGCTATGGATAAGTTTATATGTATATTAAGCCATTAAAATATTGAGTTTGGTTGGATGACATACATGCTTTCATATAAATGGAATCATATTCATGGGACACGAGTCTCTTTCAATGTCAATCAATTAATTAGCCCTTTTATGTTTATAAGATGAGACTACAATTCTGAATATTTTTAGTTACAAGGTTCATTTTATATTTAGTTTTATTTTCATCATAGCTAGTTATGAAATATGATAACAGACCATCATTTAGAAGTTTAGTAATTGATGTAAATGGACTTGAAAATGTGATACAATTGCATTTGGCTCACCTCTATTTGGTTTTTATATTCAAGATCTATAAAATTTTCTTAACGCCAAAAATATTATTTCATAAATTTAAATTTAAATAAATACTTGTACTAAAGATCATATAATTTTTTGAATTCAAGCTAGGTATTGATTAATTTTTTTAATACTTGAACAACATATAAATACTATTTGCATATATAATTTCTTAGATAACATTGGTATCTTCTTGGAAGTGTTTGTTAAAAAGTAATTTGTTACTACGACCATATCTTTTGACTTCATGTAGTTTCCATTTTAGCTAACAATAGTAAGGATAATTACTAGTGTTGTTATGACATTTTTCTTATGTATTTTTTATCCTAAGATAAGAAAGATATTATAAGTGGATGAAGAATTAGATTGAAGTACTATGGTTCATTTCCTCTTTGCCTATTCCTAGATTTTCTTATAATTCTATGAATTTGAATATATGATGAACAACTTTGATCTTTTCTAAGGGTATAAGCATAGAGTTCCTTTAAACCTCTAATCTTTAGAGTATCTCCAATGTTTCTACTAACTGACCGCAATCCCGCAAGTGCACGGGTTAAGTCGAGTTATAGTATAAAAAATTATCGTCTCCACAGGGATTGCACGTTGAATACTAATTGAATTTCAAGTAAAATTATCTAGGCGTATCAATTGATAGTGTGAATTAAGGATAAAATGTAAAACATAGCTTAGTTATCAAGAAAAGGTTTAATTCAATGAAATGAAAGCGTACTCAGCTTAAGGTTCCCTTGTACATTTCATTATGGAATGAATGTAATCCTCTAACTTGGTTTACTGTTAATTTAGACTACTGGATTACCTAAATTAAGCTATACCTCATTGCAAGGCTACTAGCTACTAACCAAAAGATTAAGTGCCCATAATTACTCTAGTAATCACTCATCTAGGTTGCATTAACTTGCTTTAGAATCCATTTTCAAACATTTCATCCTATGCAAAAGAATCCAATTAGCTTAATTCCTAAGTCTAATTGATATTCCCAATGATCATGCAAGGTCCGATTAATTAATTGGTCATTTCAACTTAGAATCAATTAATCCATAACACAAATCCAATATTCCGGATATATTGATTTGTTCCAGCACAAACAGCATAATCAAATCATAAATCAACAGTAAATCAAGTTAGATTATATAAAATTCAAATCCATAAATCCATGAACAAGTTCACCTAAGCTGAGCACAAGGGTTTAGTGTGAAAACATTACAAAATCAGAAGAAAACCAGAAAACAGAGAGGGAATTCAAACAATTCATGAAGATCTACAAATTCCTTGCTCGAATCTTCAATTCCTTACTCGAATCCACATTAGAAGGTGCCCTTGGCGAGTTTGGGTCTCTCCTAGGGTTTCTTCCAGCAGCTCTCCTTGTTAATTCTCGGTTTCTCCTTTTCTTTTCAAAATTTCGCATAAAACTTATATTGGTGATGTACACGGGGTCCAACACGTCCCGTGTTGTACCCTGTGTTTCTCAGCAAAAGTTGAGCAGCACGATACATGTTGTGCGACACGTTCCGTGTTCTTCTCCGAAGTGTCAAGCAGTAATGTACACGGGGTATGACACGGCCCGTGTTTACCCCCGTGTTCTTCCACGAAGGCTGATCAGCATGCTACACGAGGTGTGACACCCCCCGTGTTTACATCAGAAGCGAAGGGCAGTATGATACACGGTGTATGACACGGCCCGTGTTTACCCCCGTATTCTTCTCTGAGCAGTTCAGTGAAGCCTCGAAGCATTCCAGAAGGATACACGGCCTTCAACATGGGGTTCCCATACCTCGTGTTCTTTGCCAGGTGAGCAAATTTACTTCGATTCTCCACAATTCGCATAGTTTTGCCTCCGGATCCTTTTCTAATGCTCATATGTGTCCTTTCAAAGCCTGAAAATAAAATATCGAGCATCTAAGTATCTTTTTCAATCAATTTGTACAATTTTTCAATCAATTTGTACAAAATACTAAGTAAATAAGTGATGAAACTCATAGAATTTATGTGCAATTATGCATTTGTCACTAACCTTAATATTTGTGCATTATTAAATTACTTGTAGTCTTTTATTTAAGTGGTTTTGTACAAGGGGCACACCAAAATGGATATGAAAGTATATGCAATATGATTAATAAGGTGATCAATCAATTGTTGGCTATGTGGTTCTTTAGCTTTTTTAAAAAATTAAAGGTAAGATTAATAGTGTATAGACATTCTTTATTGCTTTTGTGTTTATAGTTGTATACTTATTATTCAAGAGTGATTGGATCTTTTTTTTTCAACATTAGTGAAAAAGCTTGTCATCCTAATTGATTATAATAGGAACAAATTAGTAAACAATCAAAAAGGCTTTTCATCTTAAATTTAGATGTGCATTAGGCTTATTTCTAAGTTATGCGATTATGAAATAATCATTTAAAGCCTAATGTATAAGATTCCATAATTTTGTTGTTTGACATTACCTTTAGTGGTATGCTAACTTTATTAAATCATTAATTTTGATTTTCTTATCTTAATAAATAACTCTACATTCTATTTCTGGAATGCTTAGATTTTTATAAGGACCATAACATGTATAGTTTATTCTCTTAGTATATTCCCTTATAAATTATCTCTTTTCACCCTAATTTTGTTATTGGATAATTATTTTAATTATTTCAAAAGTTTAAGGTAGGAAAATAGCTTTCTTTTTAATATTCTCTTTTTATTTTCTACATTAAAAGTTTTCATTATATTTTAAACATTGTCCAATCTTATCATGATAGATTGACACATAATTTACATGCTTGTTTAGTCATTTTGTACCTTATTAACAAAACCAAGGTGTATTATGTAGTATTAGGTTTACAAGTTCTTCATAAATACGTTTTAGGTCTTCCAAATTGCATTATAGTTATAGTGTGCCATATTACATATGAAGTTTTGTATGAATTGGGCCAAATAATGCATTTGAATAGCCAAAAAGCTTTCTAGCTTGCTTAGGTGTGTTTGTGAAATTAACTTATCTAGCTCTATTTTCTTTTGGTATTAATGAAAATTTCCTTTCTCTTAACTTATCATTAATAGTGTTTATAAATCTAAAGCTTAAAGGAAAAGAAACATAAAAATAGAGTTCATAATTAGTGCTAAGTTTTAGTGTTAATTCTATTTTTATGTTACATGAAGTTGTGTTCACTTTGTTTTGATTTTGCAAGTTTAAGTAAGAAAAAGGTTAGTGGCAAGGGCTGGGTGGAATCTTTTAACACATTATTTGAGGTTTTCAGAAATTTAAAGTGAATTTAGATTGTTATATGTCCCTAAAATTTGAACTCTTACTTTCTTTATTTTATTGTTATTTTAAATGTTTCTTACATACCCTTCTCGTGTATTATATGAGTGCATTATATTAAGTTGTTTATATACCCTTCTATGTTAGTTATATATATGATGATTATATTCTTTGTATCCCATAAAGACCACAGCTTTTAGAAAAAAATAGGGCATTTTATATGTTTCCATTTTATAAAGCATTGCCTTAAGAATTATTTTCTTTTTATAAGTTTCTATAAGTAGTATAATATAGTTATTAAATTTACACACACAACTATTATGCTATGTTTGCTAGTTGGGAAACTTTAATCTTATTAGTGTATGATATCTAGAATTAAGCAATCTTACATCTTATTCAAGTAGGATGAATAAATTAGATTATGCATAGATGCATAGTAGACAATTGTTTACAGAAAAATGTTTGAGTGATGGTTTCATATTAGCACAGAGGAATTTATGCAATTTGCACATTATAATCGAAATTCATGTCTTGTAGGAAAATTAGGTGTCCTTGTTTTAAGTGTTAAAATGAAGTTTTTTTATAAGGAAGAGGTGAAGGAGCACATTTACTATTATGGTTTTGTACCTAACTATCACCATTGGACCTTATATTGAGAGCCCTTTATCTATGATACTAGCCTTTCAAGTAATGCTGGAAATCATACCATAACAAATCTTAAAAGGTTAGGCTTAGAACAACTTTTAAATCCTTATTGTACGATAGTAATTGAGAGGGCCAGCCTTAGTTTTGACCTTAACTTTGAATGGAGTGATAATGCATGAGACCCTATCAATCCAAATCCTCTTAACAAAGATGCTAAAAGGTTCTATGAGTTGTTAAAAATTGTAGAAAAGCCATTATACAAAGGTTATGAAACTCACACTCCTTTATTTATGGATTGTTGAACATTAAATTTGTGTTCAACTTGAGTGTGAACTGTTTTGATTGTATTCTTAAAGCAATTAAGGAGATTTTACTTAAAGATGCTAATTTACTTAAAGATTTCTACAAGACTAAGCAAATGGTTTAAAAACTTATTTAGGGTATGAGAAGATAGATGTTTATGTCAATGGGTGTAAGATATATTACAAAGAAGAACAAAGATAAAATAATGCCATGCTTGTCACCTTTCTTAATATAAACTAAGAGATAACATAGGTGAGAAATAAAATGGCATACCATATCAAGTATTATTACCTTCCCTTAACCTTAAAATTAAAAAAACTATATATGTCATTAAAAATCACAAAACGCATGACATGACATAAAGAAACTTAACAAGAGGTTAGGGTTATATATCACCCATGTGATAAAGAGATGAAGAAATCATTTGATAAATGTCACCCTTGTTTTGCCACTAAACTTTAAAATGTTAAGGTCAATCTCTTATCAGGTGGTTTCACCTTATATGGGCAACCTGCACATCCCTATTCATATTAGCTAATTATTGTAATGCCTGATAATTTACCACCTTAGTTATACATAAAGAATGCATATATGTTTCTAAGTCTCATAAGTCCTAGCTTAAGAAGTATTAGATAAAGGATTAACTTGTACTTGCAACCTTTAATTAATGAATATAAAGAGTTAAGGGAAATAAGAGTTCAAATGTATGCTGCTTTCAAAAACCAAAATTTTTAAATGTATGTTATTTTATTATAGATAATAAATAATTTTCCTATTTACAACAAGTTATTTGGATGGAGCATACATGATGTCATGTCATATCTAATATGTATAAGGTGATTTAATGCCTTTTACCTAAGAGAAGATAAAAAAAAAATGACATTCTTTAGTTGTCACTGTTATGGTTTGTTAAAAGACATTCCTTTCTGAAAGGACAAGAAATCTTTCTTGAAGGAGAAGGTTAGCAATTTTACTTTTCCTTAAAGATTGAGTGGGATAGATACTTAGAAAAGAGTGTGCAATTTGCTAAAGGTTTTAGGAAGCCCATTAGAAAAGTTAGCAAGATTTAAGGAAGATTGTAATTAGACTAAAAATAGTATATTCTAGGATCTACCTTATTGGAATCCTATTAGGCATAACTTGGATGTCATGTATATCGAAAAGAATATATCTGATAACATTTTCAACATTGTCATGGATGTAAAAGGGAAAACAAAAGATAACTTGAAAGCAAGGAAGGACATGATTTTATATTATGCTCGCTTTAACTTAGAGTTAAAGGTGTTAGATAATGGGGAGATTGTTAAATCCAAAGTTGTATTTGCAGTGGTAAATGAGCAAAGGAAAGCAATATATGAATGGGTTAGACATTTGTGATTTCTTGATGGGTATTGCTCAAACTTATGACAATATATAGATTTGCAAGAATGTTAACTATTAAGAATGAAGAGCCATGATTATCATGTTTTTATGGAAAGGCTTCTTCCAATTGCTCTTAAAGAGATGTTACTTAAGCAAATCTAGAATGCCTTAATTGAAATAAGCTTATTTTTCAAGGATTTCTTCTGCTCTTTGTTGAAAAAAGATCAAATGGAAAAACTTAAGTCATATATAGTTGTAACATTGTGTAAATTGGAGAATATATTTCCTCTTATTTTTTTGATTCTTTTTTTGATTCAATAGAACACTTGACAATGCATTTATCATATGAAGCTAGAATTAATAGGTTGATGCAATACAAATTGATGTATATTGATGTATCCATTAAGAGTGAACATTAACTATTTTACATTCCCCAATGTCATATTTTCATGAAGCATTAATTTAATTATCCCTTAATAGGTTCCTACATCACTCAAAGAGAAAGGCAAATAATAAAGCTCGCATGGAAGGTTCAATATGTGAAGCATATGTCATTGAAGAGATCTCAACATTCTATTCTCTCTATTTTGAGTCCCATGTTTAACCAAAGTTAAATAGGCCTAATCAGAATGATGATAGTGGTAATGTTAATTCCTAAAGGATGCTTTCTCTATCTTTAGAAACCTTAGACGCAATGTTGGGAAGGAAAAAATTCATTACTTAATAAATGTAGAAATGAAGACAACAAGTATGTATGCCTTGTTGAATTGTAAAGAGATTTCACCTTTTGTTGAGTAAGTTTTTCTTATCAATTTATTATAGGCCTAACATAGTGCTATCTTTTATAGTATTCCTAAAGTCCTGAACTCTTAGTCATAATATAAGAAATTATTAAGTTAAAGTACTATAATCTAAGCTAAGAATGAACTTGGGTGGTGTTATTTAAGTGTGATTAGTTTAATCTTCAAGTGGATCATGGATATAAGGTTCATAAAAAATATAGCTTAGTTGAGGTAAAGAACAAGAAAAAGTTCTCCATGGGTGAGCCGTTCATTCTAGTACAACAATCATAACAAGTGTACTATGTCAAATATCTAATTAAGAAAAAATGAAAAGAACAATAAAGTTAATTAGTAGGTTGTTTATAAGATTAAAGCTTAAAGCATCATTGATGTTCCAAACATAGCATACCAAGAGGAGCAAGTGACCAATACACTTATTATAAACATAAATGATAACCTTGAAAATCCACCACCTAATAGTGATGAAAGCGAGAAAATAAACCTAGATGAACTAGTAAATATTAATGAAGAGATACAGGAGGAAAATGGTCATGACTTTGAGTTCATGTTCTCATCTGAGGGTGATGCCATCGAAGAAGGTAAAGGAATTCCTAACTTAAGAGACATGACAACACTAGAGATGATGACGATGACCAAATAGAAATTTTCTAGTGTTTATTCATGTATGAATTATAATTCTTATGTAGCATGAAATTATTTTTCAAAATGATAAGACTAATTGTAATTATTGACTATTATGCATTGTAATTTTTACTTATGATAATTTTATGTTTATAGTTACATATTGACTAAATTCTTGGTATTTTGGATAATGATTATTCACGTATGTAGTGTAATTAATAAATAATATGTAATTCTTAACAATTTCCATTGCTAATTGTTTATTAAATGCCTTGTAGGAATCAAGGCCTAAGTAAGAAGGAGAGGTAGGGGTCATGGATCAAAAGGTGGTAGGGGCCAAGGCATAAGCAATATAAGGGCTATTAATAATGATACAAGAACTAATCAATTGCTATATACTTTTATCCTAATTAAAACTCATTGCTTTATGAATTTGGAGCCTTTTGACACTCTCGAACTTTTTGTTATAAAATATATGGGTGATTTATTTTGATTGATTTCACTTATTTGATGTTGCATTTGTGCATTAGATTTTTCCATTTAGTATGGTGGAAGATGTTTATAGAATTAATCATTACATCACTTTTCATGTATTGATTTTTCCTATATTATATCATTGCTTAATTAGTCCTGTTTGACAAATGTAATGGTCTTAGAAAACTACTTCCAAATGATATATTATTTTTAATTTTGCTAATTTAGGTTTTATTCCATTTTTTTAACAAGAAAGATATAATTACTTGGTGATTAAAGAACATAGACAATGCTTGACCATTAAGGTGGATGATGAAGATGTTGTGAATTCGAATTATTACATGCAGCGAAATTTCAAAATTTTCATCCGAATTCTACCTAGGATCCATGCAAAAAGCATAAATCAATGATTAGGATTTTACCTATTGGGTACTCGTGTTTCTACTGATTAAAACTTGAGAGTGGATAAATCAAACGCCGGCCGGAAGGTATAGCATCTCTACGGTATCCATACGGAGTGAACAACGACCTCTCGCCCTCCACGAATCTGCTAGGATGCGTTTCTCTCTTTAGGAATTAGGATTCAATGTTTTCTGAGTGATTTAGGATTTTTTTGAAAGCTTATGAGCGTGTGCATAATGTGCTACCCTCAAGCCCCTTTTTATAAAACTTAGGCAAGCCACAATCCTAGTCCTACTAGGATAACCTACTAGGATAATGCTTCCAAAATCCTAATCACACTTAACAACTCATTTTATCCTTATCCTAGAGATAGAGAGATATGACTTATATATTAATTATCTAATATTAGATAATATTATCTCATAATATAAATATCTTAATATTAGATAATTGCATATAGTTATCAAATATTAAAATAATATTATCTCATAATATATTTATCTAATATCTGATAATGTAATTATTTGATATTACTTTAATATCAAATAATATCACATAATATATATATATATATATATATATATATATATATATATATATTACGTGAATAACATATTATTATTCTTAATAATAATATATATATGCATGAAAATAAGTCTAATTAATTAAATATTAATATAATTAAAGTCCAATTAATTATTATCTTATTCCTACTCCTTTTGTGTGACCCTGTAGGTTCTTACTACGTTGACAATGACTCATTATTGAGTCATAGACAGTAAGCGATATCTAGAAATACATCACTGCCACTCAAGTAGTAAGAATATTTATGATTTGACATTCATCTAATACATGATCAATGTTTTACATCATAACCCTTTTGTAATAATATCTAAATTAAACTGGAGGCATGGAATGTCTCATCCTCGTCAATGTTTAATTTATATTTCTTGATACTGAGTAGACTTAAAATAAATGATTAATATCACATATTAATCTAATTGAGCATGGCTATGCATTTCTAAGTCTTATTCAATCAAGGGGCCCAAGGATATTTCTCTTTTATACAAGAGTAACAAAATCCCATCTACATCACTCACTTCCCTCTACACGATTCATGACACACCTAATCAATGCCCTATTCGTCATCCTAATCAAAAGTGACATAGGACAATATTAAAGTGAGTAATTCCTCATGTAGGAAACCGTAGTGACTTCAGGTCAAAGGTTTATGTGTATTTGTGATCATATGAGAATAACTTATAACACGTCTATCCATGCAATATTCTCATAATGGATCAGTCTAATACATTGTTCACTAATAATGTACTCATGTATTGACTTGATATCATATATCCATGATTCGTAATCATCAGTCATTATACATGCTAGTCTCGATGTATTATTACTATCCTTTTCATAATAATACTTGACTAGGGGCATTTTAGGAATAGCAAATCTATTCCAAGGATAATTATTATATTAAGTTATAAATCGCGCAGAATAATAATAAAATTATAAAAATAAAATATAATAATTAAATTGCCTAAAATAAAACATAATATATTGTGTATTACTTCAATCATCTATATGATTGGTTCCTAGGACACACACCAATAGAAGATAGAGTTGATAGGGGTGAGATGGGGTGCCATAGCTATCAGAAGATGATGATGCAAATGTTTTTTACAAGGTTGTTGATAGGACAAAGAATAGAAGGTCAAATGGGTTAGGATTGGAGGGCTATGTATTGGAATATTTATTACCATGTAACTTACCTTGCCATTATCACAAATTAAAGTGGAGGATATTATAGGAAACTTGGCCTTTTAGAAAACATTGGAGCAAATATTGGTTAAGCGTAACCGTTTAGCAGTTAAGTGCTAGAATTAATTAGATTAACAAATGGCTTAACTAAGGAAGAAGTTAGCCACAACTTTATTAACTTTGACATCTCTTGTCACTCTAAGTTTAAGGACTCAAGTCCCTCTGACAACCAATAGTACTAATTCTTCACTTGTTGTAGATGTATATTAACATTTTTTATTTGTAGTAACACCTTCAATTTTAAAGATACTTTTAGGATTGTTCTATATATTTTGGATGTTAGATCTTATTTAGTATTTTAGAACTAGTTCAATTTGTAACAAATGCATGTTAGCTTAATTTTAAAATGGCAATTTGGACTAAATCATAGGTTCTTGTTAATTTTATTGCAAGTTATTATTAGCACTTCAATTATAGGTTCTTGTTAGATAAGCTAACTAAACATGGTTCAAAATAGGGTATGGAGCAAAATAGGTTCTATTTTATTTTGGTTTCAACATTCAAAATAAGGTTTATAATAAAAGAGGTTTTGTTCTAGAAAAATAATTTCCTATTTATGAGAAACTAGTGAACATTTATCCTTTGCAAGATTCTTTTTAAACGATGGACTAAAGAAGGGTAGTCCTTTGTAAAATGGAGAATCCAATGGATGTGACTATGGAATTTATAATTTTTGCAACTATTTAGCAAGGGACCACAATCCATTGCTAATATTTTAAGGTGTAAATAATTTAGCCCACCTATCAGAAATCTATAGCCTAACTTAGGCTAGCCTTTTTATCTAAAAAGGTCATTAGGCTAATAGATAAGTCTATACAAGGAAACATGTTAAGCTTATTTTTCATAAGTTTAGCTCATAAGCCTATTAAGTTAACTTATTTAATAATTAATATATTTATATATAACATAATATAACTTCGTATATAATATATTCATTTATAAAATATATATATATATATATATTATATTAATCTAATATTAATACATACAATTATAAATATAGACCTATTTAATTATTAATTTATTTTTTTAATTGAAATCCTTTGCCTATTAACTTACTTGAATGTTTATCTATGTAAATAAACTTTTAAATAAGTTAATAAGTCAATTAAACTTTTTAAATAGGTCAAGCTGAGCCCAAATTTTGACTTTATTGAGCTCAAGTTAATAATTTTCAAAACAGGCTTAACTTATTTGAAGTAAAGCTTAGCTTATTCCCATCCCTACTAATATTTAGCAAAAAACTAAATCATCGCTATTCACTTGCAAAAAAATCCTAAATATGAATTTAATCTTAGCAATTAGCAATGGAACAAGATATTTTAGAGATGATTATAATCCATTGCTAATATTTTAACAAAAATCACCATGGTCCATCCTTAATTTTAGCGAGTAAGTTCTTTTTTAGGAATTGTGAGGGTTTGAGTTTGTCACTAAATTAAATTAGTGACAAAAATTAAGTGTTTAAGGATGAAAACATTCCTCATTAAATGTTAGTTTTTTTGTAATGTTTGTATATTTTCATAATGATTGATAATACATAATAAAAAGATAATAATATTAAATTATTTTTTATTATTATGTAATAAATTAATTAAGGAATAGAACTAATATGATTAAATTTAATTAATAAATAATGTAAATATGAATATCAAGAAGAAATTAGGGACCATGCTTATAATAGTAAATACATATCTAAAAAATGAATTTTTACAAATAAATTAGTGCATTTGACCAAAAGTTACTTTGTAATATATCTTTTTTTTCCTTAAATTTACATAATACATTTATTATTATCAACACTACAAGGAAGGCGTAAAGTTGTTGCACCAATTGTTGAATCATAATATTAATTTATATAATTTTATATCAATTATATTTTTAAATTGAGGATTAATATATTAATAGATTCAATACATAAAATAATTAAAAAAATAAGTAATGAAGTGAAACATAAAGACACATATCATTTATTATTATTGTTCATTAAATTTTTTATTCTTATTTTATGTATAATTTAAAGTTTTTATAAATATATCTATTTCATTGTAAGAAAAAAATAAAAAGATATTGTTTTAAAAATATTTTTCTAATCCAAATCCTCCTATTAGTAGGTATAGAAAAAATTATATCTATTAATTTTTTGTATTTTCTAGTTTATTCATGTCTTTATCACTTTTTTAAAAGATCTTGTGATAATTGTTAAGTTCATTATATTTATATTTATGTATAATATGTGATAATATAAATTTTTTGTATTATTCATTAATGAGTTAAACTAATAAACAAACATAAAATAAAAAATGAGTGTCTATTTAAATTTCATCTTCACAAATATTACATAATATTTTGAGAGTTACTAAAAAATTAATTTTATTTGCATAATCATTACATATAATCATAATGTCTAAATTATATTCAATCTTAATTTTATAATGAATTAAATACTAGCTCATACATTGTAAGGCTCACTAGTAATTTGAAAGTGTCTATATAAATTAATACAATATTATAATAAATGATAGAAAATATACAATTAAAGTTATTATTATGTGCCTTTATTTTTAAATTAAATTTATATAATTAGTTCAAAATATGGAAATGTGATGAAAGTATTGGATAATGTCATGTAAGATTTTAGACTTTCATATCTTCTATTTTGTTGACAAATATTAGAACTAAATGGACAAAGGCATCTAATTGAATCAAATTAGAATTTTTAATGATCAAATTCAAAATGAAAATTAAATAAGGATTAAATTGAGAATATTTGAATCTTTGAAGGATTAAAATAATATTTTAGTAGAAAATCAACCAGGGTTTTTTCATTTTATTATACTATTTCTTTTCATTCAAGGAAAATTTTGCTTCAAACAAAAAGAAGTTTTAAATTTTAGATAAAAAAATACAAAGAAGATAATTTTTTAAAATTTTTATGACTATGATTTATAATTTATTTTAATCTTCCTTTTCTTTTGATTCAAGTAAGAGTAAATTTTAAATTTAAAAATTTTTCAATCTATTTTCTTTTCTTTCCTTTCATATGAGTGTGGGATTATAATTTTGATGTAGATAAATACAAGTTTTGAAGGATACTTAGTAACTATATCATAGTTGTATTATAGTTCTAAATTACAATATGTAACATTAATTTTGCTTTTATAGTGATTACATTTATCTATGAAGTACTTTCATAATAGAAATTTATAAACATGATATAAAATTTTAACCTAATGATAACAAAGTAGCCTTATAGTTTCTGAGGAAGATAGAAGTTTGTTATGCCATTTGTTGCTTCCATAGCCATAACATTTATATTATTGTTGATCATGATAGCCATTGTTTTTGTAATGAATCAAGAATCATGATTAGGATGCACAAAAGGAAAAGATCAAAAGGGAATACTATTGCTACTTTGAATTTATGAATATATTAATTTGTTATGAGCATCTACATATGTATTATTATTAAAGTTTGAAATCATAATGAGTAGTAATGGGTGGCAGACCAGTATTCAATAATAATGGATGACAAAGGGATAGCAAAAAATGGTTAGAGATAGTACATAATGGTTATGGTGGAGGTAAATGATGGTTAATGACTGTAGGTGGTGCTATTAATAATAAATAGTCATGGATGAAGGTGGTAGATGATAAATAATGATAAGTGGCAGTAGATAATGGTCAATATTAATACATAATAATATGTTTAAGTGGTAAAGATGATAATGTTATAACAAAAAAGTGGGTAAAATAATCATTTTTTATACAATTAAGATATTCTTATGTTATAGAAATGCAAGCTTTAAATAAATGTTAGGTTTTAGAGAACACATAGTTAATTTTCAAAAAAATTATTAACTTTAAAAGGTAAGAAAATAAGGATTTCCATGGATTACAATTATAGGGAAGAAAATAGAAAATTTTCTTTTCAAATATAAGTGTATAAATGTATGTATATTAATAGTTAGGAGAATTTAGGAGACATAATACTTAAGATAATTGTCTTCTATTGCAATTCTTGATTTCACTATAAGCATAGTCATCATAACCTAATATGAAAAAAAATTATACCTTTAGAAACTTTATAAATCTAACTAATTTCTATTAAAATTTTATCACCAGTGAATTTCTCATAACCTATTACAAGGCAAGTGATCGGTGTACATGATTACTTTATAGGCAATCACCTACTAGCTTTAACAAAAAGTGAATGAAAAGATATTTTACCTGTAATGATGGTTTACTTTCAAGGTAATATGGAGGTTAAATTCATTTATAAATAAAATGCAATCCTTTAGGAGATAAATTATAATTGTCCTAAGGCTTATCTCACCTTGGTGTAAGATAAGCCTTAGGATAATTAGGTTGGATAATTATACTTGGCCCTTTACTGCAAACTAGGCTCTAATACTAAAAAGATAAGAAAACTCACAAGTCCAATTGGTTTTGAGGCCGTTTATCCAATGCTATATAAAGACTGTTCAAAGCTATCATTCTCACAAACTCAATGATGTCATTGCTAAAGACGTAATCAAAGGGTGCAAGAGATTGAATCATCCCATGAAGCTAGTATGCAAGTGGAATGATGTATTTGAGTTATCACAGATTGGTATATCAAGCCTAAGCATTTGTGCTAGAGGGTTATCTTACTTGTTTATGTACGTAGAACATTGCTTATGCATTCATTTATAGTAGTGGCATTGTGGGATGTAAACTACTATCCAGAAAGACGAGGGAATCAACGACCTATTTGTAAAAGAAGCCTCAGTCTTACTAGAGGGCTTGACTATCTAAAGGATTGATAAGACTAGAGGGTGAAGCCTTGGTTTTACCAAAAGGCTTGATTGTTACTTAAAAGATTAGTGGAACCAAAGGGTGAAACCATTAGTGATGCAAGAATGCATGACTATAGTTGGAGGGCATGAACAAATCATTCTAGAAGGAGTAGTCCAAAATCATGTTAAGGAAGTCCAGAGGAATTTCATATATTGCTTAGAGGATCATTGCTAGAGGTTAAAGTGGTTTGCTCTAGATGGAGTATTCCAAATCATGTTGAGATAGTCTAGAGGGATCATTTGAGTTACTCAGGGGGCATAGCTGGAAGTTTAAGTAGAGATTTAGAAGAATCGATGCTACGTGCACAATTTATAAATTGGATAGAGTATGTACAATTTTTTCACATGATTATTTAATATAGTGGGATAAGCTATATAATTGCTTGGTGGAGTAGCAATAATAACTCGAGGGAGTGGTAGTAGATTAGCACTACATAGTTGTTTGGTCGATGAGACTTTGCAACAGCAAGTTCATGTTTGCTCGTGCATAAGTAAAGTGTAACTCGAGCTAAAATGAAAGATGCTCTATGTTCAACTCCTTTCTAGGAGTTAAAGTGGGGGATTCATCAGAAGATGAGCTCATAAAGTCATTAAAGGATGCAACAAGAAAAGGTCATAAGGATTATAATGCTAGTGTGCGTCAACTCTGAGTCAGCTATGATGGCCAATGAGATGCCAGAAGGTATCAATTTAGAGAAGATTAAAGAATCCAATTAAATATGAAAATGGTATTGCAAAGTTTAATGAATTAATCGAAAGTAAACAAGTGGACTTGGGAGTGAGGTTATGGGGCCTCTTGCATAGATTAAGTATAAGTCTTGTCTCTTACACTGGTCGAATGGGACATTAGGTGTAAGATATATGTTAGTAGCGGTTTAAAGTGCTAAGCATTATTCATAAGCCATAATATTAGCATGCACTTTTATTGCTATCGAGGTGGCATCTATGTAAACTACAGAGACAGT
The DNA here is from genome assembly GCA_020226215.1 of Sindora glabra. Taxonomy (NCBI): domain Eukaryota; kingdom Viridiplantae; phylum Streptophyta; class Magnoliopsida; order Fabales; family Fabaceae; genus Sindora; species Sindora glabra. The sequence continues at coordinate 53,483,782 of CM035236.1, forward strand.
AAGCACATAGTTATAGAGGCAATTACCCATCAAGCAAGTTATAGAAGTAATAAGTTTAGGAGATCTTGTAGATAAGTGGCACTAGAAAGCATCGGGACACTTTAAAAGGAGATTACAAAGGTAGCCCTTTGAGAAATTTATGAAGGATGCATCTTGCTAAGAGAATACCTATGTTGCAGAGGCAACACATAGCCTAAATTCAAGATGGGAGAAATATTTCATAGCACTGAAAAAGGCAAGCTTTAAGTTAGTTGATGGAGTAACTCAAAGGAGTAAGCTGAAGACCACCATAAAGCTCCAAGAAAGTAAGTAGGTTCTTCATGGAGCTGTGTTAGATTAAAGCATTAATGACGGCATTGACATTTGAAGTAGGGGAGAATGCCACAAGTTGGCAATTGTGATAGTTTAATAGGTAAACATTCTCGGATTAAGATGATACTTAGTGGAAAAAATTAACATGTTGTGATGGTCTTGTGGTTGAAATTTAGAAATAATTCAATTAATGTATTATTTTTCTTGATTTTTCTAAATTGGGAGTATTTTGGTCATTTTAAATGATTTGAGAATTTAGAGGAGTTCGAAGAAGCCTATATTTGTGATCCTTGCATTTTTATCTTCATGTTGATTGGTTTTTGTGTGAATTAAACACTCAAAGTATGGTGAAAAGGGCTTATGATAGTTCAGAAAAAGTATGTCATCTTTTGATAAGAGGCTTTTTGTTTAAAATGCTCTTTAAGAAAGTGGAGTGTCGGAAGGGCTGGTGGGGTGCTTGGACACTGAGCTAGGGACTAAGTGTATTAGCTTGCGGCCATCCTCCTGTACATTTTAAACTATGGAATGAGGCATAAACTAAGTAAACGGAGTGTCCTTCCCTTTATTCAATTATCTTTTAAGGCTTATAGTGTCCGGAGGCTTCTTGTGAGGAAGGATCTTACAATTCAACATGCATGCACACTTTGATAACATTCAATTGTAGCTTGCAAACTTATGAGTTTCATTATCTTTACTAATCTCGAGTGAGTTCATTTTTAATCCATTCAACAATAGTTAAGTACTTAAGGAAAAAGAAAATAAAAAGGAAAAAGGGAAGTGAGTTTTAGGGAACTCAATGAGTGACCAAATCAAAAAAAGAATAAAGTCGTAGTTAATTACACTTTACAATTACATTTAAATAAAGTATTCATATTTTTTTAAGGAAATAAGGGCACACATTAATCAATAACCTATCAAGCTTCTATTATTTATCCTTTGACTCAATTATTCCATCACAAAGGTTTTCACCCTATAACTCTCATCCATCCTCATCATTTATAAATTCATCCTTGTCTTTCTAGTGTCAACCTTATCTTTTTATAAATAAGCACATAGATTTGATGCACAGAGTCAATATGTATAAAATTACTCCTAATATTACTAAGTCTTATTTATAACACAATATTTGAGATGTAATTAAATGCCTCGGCTAGCACTTTAATTTTAATATGGTAATAATAATAACTTATCTACATAAACATATGTCACTACTAATGTATCCATCTAGGTACGTATCTTCCATTTCCACATAATATGAATATAACACTCAATATTAATAATGAACATAAACTTATTGGTGTATGCTCTAGTAATCAATCATAAAATGATTGTATTTGTATACATTGTATTATGTTTTTTTTATATATATATATAAGCATTTCAATTGATTGTTATGTTTAATGTTATATCTGCATAATATAAATAATATAATAATTATTCATGAAATAATTTATATTATTCTTAAAAGATCGTAGTTGAGTATTATTATAAACTAGAATAATAATAATAAATTGAGATTAGTATGTCTGTTAGCTAATAAGCACGGTTATGGATATGAGATATCAAGTCATGGACATAAGATATCATGTCAACTCACAAGTACATGTTAGCAAATAAATGTACTAGCATAACCTACCATGAGATTGCTATATGAATCATTGCGTGTATGTAATAACTAATTCTAATGGTGACAATAATGTACAAGGTTTTTTTAACTCGAAGTCACTCTAGGTTCCCTACATGGGGGATCATGTATTTTGAATTTATCTCATATTACATGTAATAGGATTAACTTAAAAGATGATTATTGGGTATATTATGAATCATGTGAAGGGATGTGAGTAATTTAGATGAGGTTTTGTCCCCTTTATGTAGGAGAAGTAATATTTGTGGACATTTTGATTGAGTGAGACCATGAAACTTATAGCTGTACTTAAATAGATAGATATGTGATATTGATTTATTTATTTTTAGTTAGTCTACTTAGAAATCAAGAAATAGATAAATTGAATTATGAAGAGGAAGACATTGTCTATGACTTGAGTTCAATTTGGATGTCTAAGATAAAAAGGACTAAATAATATTAGACATTGGTCATGAAAATGTTATGATGAATCACTAATATTCTCACTACTTGAGTGGTAGTTATGTATTGCTTGATACCACTCATAGTTTATAATACTACAATAGGATTTTAGGATCATTACCAACATAATGAGAACCTATAAGTTCACATACAAAAAGTGAGTCAAATATTAGGTCATAGTGTAATTAGGAGCTCTTAATTAGGCTAGAGCTCTTAATTGATATAGGCCCAATATGATTATGCTTCACTATGTAATAGTACAATAAGATTGAGCTATATTGAAAGGACACTAAATATAGGATGATTATTGACTAAAGTCATATTTGGGCTTAGTCAATGATTAAAGTCTAGTTATTTCCATTCTTAATGTAGTTTTAGTTAGAGATCATTATTAGATTTTATCTTTATGATAAAATAAATCATTACAAAATGTCTTATTGATATAAATCAATCAACTAGTCAGAGATAGATCTCTTTGATAGAAACCTTATTTTCCTTAAAAGACAGAGAGTGCAATAAGCTAATTAAGAGTGTGATCCAAAAACTAGAAAAATATTATAGTTAGCATTATACTAAATTTAGAGATCCATACCAATTTGATTAGTACATTCAATTGTTCATACGGATAGCATGGAGATGGAGCTTTTTCAAATAACATTTGTGATTTGTGATAACCTAGTTCTTGTGTTAGTGATAGGTTCTAATTTATGATTAGAAACTATTTGTGATTTGATTATGCATTCATGGTGATCATTGTGTTCACGTAATCATTTTTAATTGTGCATTTGGGTGTTCAAGCCATTCATGCATTTGTTTATTCATGTTTATTAGAAGCAAAAGTAAATTTGTGCCAGTGATCATGAAATAAATGAAGCAAAATCATTTTGGTTTAAACTCTTCTATAGCAAATGCATTTTTTGTATCAAAGGATAACTTTTATCACTTATTTATGACCTCTTGCATATATCCTTAGTTAGTTTTGGATTAATTTATACATTTTTTTGATTGTGTTAATTTGAATCAAAACTTAAAAAAGGCAAATCGAAGATAAGATTAATAATACTTTGATTAACGTGTACTATGATGAAATTTTAGGTATTTAGAAAGGAGTTACATTCCCTCCATGAACTTTGTAATTAACATATTGCATAGCTATGTCTCAACACTAAATTATGAATGAATTCATGCCAAAAAGCAAAGCTTAGATGCTATAAATTGATTATGGAGTCAATTCAGGGTCTTTAGTAAGTTTATGTGAGGCCTAAATTGATTTGGGTTTTTTTTATGCGAATATGTGAGACTTGAGTTTATTCATAAATCCATTTAGTGTTAGGGCTTTCCCTTTGACCTCACTAAATCAATTTAATCATGCTAAATTAGGTTTTATAAAATGTGAATTGATTTTTTATTTGATTCAACACAAGTATTTTCCATATTGACCTTGATGAATCGATTTACCAATTGATTTGCATTTAAGTTTTTGCATTTTGTAGTGAAAAACATTATTCACATGTAAGTAATTCTTCTTCAATCTTATCCTTTATGTCGTCTTGTATAATTTGACTATCATAAAACATAAAAATAACCTTATATCTACAAGATCCAATAATAATTAACAATAATCACCATTTTATGACAAAAATCCTCAAATTTTGCAAATATAAAAAAAACCTTAACTAAATTAATATAAGTTATAAAAATTTATACAAAATTGGTTAAGATGTGCACTCACCTCTATTAAAAGTGTCAATAAGTAAAGGAAATGAGGATTAGTCTATTCCTAATCATTTACAAATAAGGATTTGGTGTTAAGCCATTGAAGTTCTATTAAAACTAAAAACTCTGTATCATCTAATATTTGAAGAAACAAAATAAATAGGAAGTCTTATATTGATTAGAATGTGAAAATCATTGCCTTACCTTTGATTGGAGAATATGAGAAAATGAAGGTTGATTTTTATTTCTAATTTAAGGGCAAAAAAAAAAAGAATGAATGTTCTTCCTTTAGGGAGGGAGAAATAGCAAAAATGTTGAGTTAAAGGAAATATAAAGGATGATGTTCCCAAGGGCAAAATAAGGAAAAGGCTTCCTATGTCTTCTTCCCACTTATGTACTTGTCTCTAATCAAATCTAACCTCAAAAAACCTTCACTTATTGATTTATTAAATATTTCACATAATTTTTTATTTATAAAGCTATATAATTAATTAACTAGTAAGTGAGCTCATTCTATCTATAAGCGAGTATTTAATTCATTATAAAATTAAAATTAAATAGAATTTATATATTATTATTATGTAATGATTGTGAAAATAAAATAAATTTTTTTATTAACTCCCATAATATTATATATTACATGTGAAGATTAAATTTAAGTTGATACTTATTTTTTATTTTATGTTTGTTTAATGGTTTGATTTGTCAATGAATATTATAAAAAAATTTACATTATCACACATTATACATAAATATTAATATAATGAATTTAGCAATTGTCATAGGGCCTTTAAAAGAAAAGATAAAGATATAAGCAAACTAAAAAAGATAAACACTTAATAAATATAATTTTTATTTATATATAAAATAATTATTTATTTAAAAATTAATAATAAATATATATTATTTATTATAGTGGGAAGTTGAAAATTTGCAATTCAAATAGTTGATCATGTTAGTTAAATTAAGTTAGAGAATAAAATAATTATTATCAATATTAATATAATTGATTTAATGGTATTAATCCATGGTCTTATGCTTGAGATTATGGGTTTGACTTTGGAGGATATAAGTTGATGTTTAGTTATTTTTATAATGTTATAGAATTAAAAGAAACAGAAAAACATTTTACTATATGGTGTCATATATGGTGTCATATGGCACGAACTAATCACTACAAGACACCATTCGATAGGGACCAAACTCTATTTTAATAATATAAATAGATTATATTCATATAAAATATTTTAAATCTTAATAGGTGTAATAGAATATCAGTAACACCACTTTCAGTGGCTTTAGAATTTAGGAAATAGAAAAGTTTTAGGAAATAACCTAGGGAAGGGTATAAACCATAACTTTTTCTTTTCCTTTTTTGCCCTTAAGGGTAAAAACCTCTTTTCCTTTTTCTTTCTACATCTTCTCCTTTCCTACTCATTTTATCCTTTCTTTATTTTTTTCAAAAGTTAGACAAAAGGAAGCTCGCTATCTCTTTCCTTTCTTAGACTATGATTAAAGACTTTCTATATCTTCAATCTTTAAGAAATAAGATTGCTCCTAACTTAATTTTTTCCTAACTTGATTTTTCTTTCTTTGGTTGAAGAAAAGATAAACTATCTAACATAAACTTGCTCCTAACCTTTTCTTTTCAATTAGGTGGATAACATTCTACTACTTATTTTGATTTTCCATATTTTTACTATTTGCATGCTTAGGGTTTATATTTGTATGTTAGAGAGAAATCTTAATTTAGAATATTATTTATTATCAAATATATGATGGATCTAAAGGGTTTGATATTAAAATTATGTTATTTAGTTATTTAGTGTGCTTAAAGAATGGATTTTGGATGGTTTAGTGATAAGTATATAATGATAAACATAGAAATTCTAAGAATATTCATACTTAAATCGATATATCAAGGATAATTTTTCCAATGATAAATCAATTCACCTCATATAAAGGAAAAATTAAAATCTATTGAATCAATTAATAAATCAATTCATTAGGATCAAAAACAAATCTCCCATATACTGAATGGATTCACCATGTACAAAATGTTCATTGAATCAATTTAACTATGCAAAGAATTATTGCCTTGAACTAAATCAATTCTCAATCCTAAATTAATTCTACAGGTTAGTTAGCATAATATCTCTCATGTAAAGGCTTTAAAGTAAGATTTAATCCCTATATGTGTTTGATATAAGTTTGCTTAATTAAAATATGAATGTTTAGGATATTAAGGATTTGATACAACTTCTAAGCTTCGTTATGCTATAATTATATATTAGCTTAATAAAAGAGCCTTAATTCCCATGTGAATGCATTATATGTTTTCCCTTGGGTAATGTTTATTTTACTTTGAACTATGTGAATAAATTATATGGACTTGAGTTATTGTTAAAATCATTTACATACACATGTACTTATGAGTTAACTTATAAATTCCTAGATGTTTAAATGATATGAAAATTTCTTAATTACTAACAGGTTTGTTGTAGATGTTATCACCTACTATAGAAATGAAATTGAAATGCTAGTTAAGGCACTTGTTTATAATCTAATATATTATGCTTTGTATGAGATTTGTTGATGTTATAGCCGTTAATAATCATGTTATGGCTTTTGTAAGATCAATGTGCCCATTTGTAAAGGGATAAGAGTGGCCTTATAGGGACAAATTTGAATTTATGAAGGGATATAATTGACCAAGATTTGCAACGAAGCTAATTTGATTATTATGGTTTACGAACCTTCTTGTTAATTTGGAAACCTTATGATTAGTGTGGGAAGTTATTGACTTCATTGACTATTTATGAATAAACTAAATTGATAATATTGTTCTAGTATAAGTATATGAGAAATTGTAATAAGGTCACACTTGCACTTGGTCGCAAAAATTATTCCTAAATAAAGAGATTCTAAACCAAGCCATGATTTATCTTCCTTTTCTTTACTATAAGGTGTGCATTTTAGTACACCTAAGAGGGAAACCATGACCTCTATGAAATAATAATCTTACTTTTTATTTTAATTACATTGATTATTCAATCAATTTTAAGGCAATTCACTTTTTTTATTTTCTTCTTGCTTTTTAGAATCCTTTCCTTTAGGTACTTGTCACTTGCTCTAGGTGGAGATGGGCCCAAAATCAAGAAGCTTATGAAGTATTGCTATGTAATGGGGCAATTAGATTAGATATTTGATTTCTTTATATAATGTTAGGTTTATAACACTGATGAATGTGAATAAATGTAAGAAAGTCATCATATGATTTGCAATGAACTAAATTTAAAAAATTTATGCTTAGTGAGGCAATATGATACATAAAGCATGTTTTTATGTAAAAGTGAGGCTTATGGGGTGTTGTTAATGACAAATCCTTACATCAATCACATTACATCTTAATAATAAAAATCTCAAATTTTAGGTAAATTACTCTACCCCCTCCCTGAGGTTAATAGTAAATACATTTACATCTCTCTTGTTTTAGAAATGCCTAAAACCCCCTTCTAATTAACTAGAGTAAATGCTATCCAATGTTGCAAATTTTTTACCTAAAATACCCTAATGACTCCTTCATATAGAAGCTTCCAAATACTAAAACATATTTAATGTGGCATTTGATACAATAACATGGAAAGGAAACAAATGGAATGTAGAAAAATGGGTCAATGACAATAATATCCTTAAAATAAAAAAATAAAAAATTGAAATTATATGTATATAATCAATTATATTATTATTTTTTATTTATTTATAATTGAACATATATATGATTGGTGAGCTAATAAAATTGTTAAATAATATAAAGACTTAAATAAGTAATTTTTATAAGATTTAGTAATTAACATATTATTTTTTTGTATTTTCTCAATTAAGTAATTTTAACTAAATAAATTAAATGAAATTATTCAATAAATTCTAATTTACATAAAATTTAACTACTGGTATTATAATGAAAAATTCATCATATGTATTACATATATTAAGATAGAAAAATCTTGAACTCCTTGCATCCCTATCCTTTTGCTAGGCATTCCAACATCGATTTTTTGTTGAAAAATTTAATTGATTAAATCACTAGTTGAAACAACTAGGGAACTAGAAAGACTAGTAAAACCTTATTAGGATAAGAAATCAAGTCAGATTAGATTTTGAACATCAATATGAACTTGGAAAGGCTATAAAAAAAGGTTCTTGCAAGCCATTTTCCAACTCGAATAGATCAAAAACACTCCAAATTGGCAAAAGTTAACTCAAAATGGAACATGGCCCATTTTAAGAAGAAAAATTGATTAGGCCATCAAAATAAATCCCAAATTGTAGTCCAAGGCCTAATGAGGGTATAATTGTAATTTAGCTCAATCTAAGGTTAAAATGGTCTAAACAAGTAAAAAAAACCAAAACTTAAATGATTAGGATCTTTCTAAAAAATTAAAATTAGTAAATGATAATTCCATGTTTATAGTAAGAAAAATTAGATCATTTAGTTAAAAAATTATTACCAATTAGACATTAAAGATTAATCATTAAAAAGCATTGAAATTCACAAGAAGAGAAGAACGGTGGAAAAATATTTTTTGAATTAAAAATTTTGAAAATTGAAGTTTACTAAGAAATTTTGATAATTAAAGTTTACTAATCTTATTGTGATTTTCAAACTTATAAAAATAATTTGGATTTAAGAAGATTCCAAATGAGCTTCTATGTGATTTGTATGAATTATCTAATTTTTTTGTAGTTTACAAATCAAAAGAATTTTTATATTCCTTCAAAATTGGATTTCGAATGTTTAAGAATATGATTAATTAGTGCCTTGAGTTAACTTAAATAATAAAAATATAATTATTTTTTAATCTAAAAGTTCTCTAATTTTTTTAAGAATTCATGATTTAACCCTTTTCAGGATCCAATTTTGTGTCTAACCAAAATACTTACAACATGATACATATTTTAATCACTTAATAGTATAAGTGCTCAAATTTTTTTGGCTCTTTTTCGATAGTGGGCCTTGCATCTCATCATGTGCATTAGGGCTTTGCAAAATTTTCCAAAATTAAGTGTTATGCATTATATTAAAAGTATGCAATATTTTAAACTCCTTTACATGTAAGATAAAACTAAACTTTCTATACAATTCGTTATGTCCAATCTAACCCTAAGGGATCCCTTAAGGGCCTAACTTGGTCTCTCTATTGAATTTACTTTTCAAATTTATGAAGCCTAAGCTAGAGGATACCTATAGAATAGATCTTGCATGCTTAAGAGCACTAGTTCCATGTTCATTCATATGGAAGGAGGAAATAAACAAAAATTTCAAAATTTCTCAAAGAACTATTGATCCCCACTTTAGCAAATGGAGATCTCAAAGTCTTCCTATAAAAAAAAAAAGAAAAATGCTCCAAGTACGTGAGGAAAATTAGTAGTCCCTAACCATCTTTCTTCCTTTTCCTTTGAGAAGCTTTTCACCACTCTAAGATAACTCCACAACTTCAGGTTTCTTCTTCATTTCTTATGACATCTCTCTCTTTTACAATAAAAATTCTACCTTTTTTTCCAACTTAACCATTTTTTGATGCTAGAACACCATATTCCCTTAAGAAAACACTAAAATTCTTCTTTTAAATTTCCAACAAAATTCTCCATTCAACCCACCACTAAGGTAAAATATTTTTTTTACATATTTTTATTTCATTTTATTTTATTGCTTCTAAAAATTTAAATGGAAAATTAATGTTTTAATTTTTTTTCTTAAGAATCTGATTTCATTAAAAATGGATTATTTCATGAAATCTTTTATAAGAACACCATCAAAGAACTTCTCATGTAAGTTGTTACTTACATTTCATTTTTTGGATTTCCATTAGAGAAAAATATAATTAGAAATAGGTGTTTACATGATGATAGTTTAATTTGAACCTATAAAACTAACTAGTATAAGTGTAACTTTTAAGCATGCTAGAATGGTATATATGCTATCAAATTTTACTTTAGTAGAATTCATATGTTTCTAGGATTTATTTTAGTGATTTTGAGTGCTTATTATTAATATAAAAATAATCATGTATGATTTTTACAAATTTCAATGAAAATATTAAAATTTGTGAAGCATTAGAATGAAGAAAATAGAAAATTTGACATCATTCACAAGTAGGGAAAGTCAAGCTAAATATTGATGTTACTTGGACTAGTGGTTTTTTTAGGGTAAAATTCTTAAGCTTTAGTCTGACAATTACAACTGCTCTATGATATTATTTGTTAGGCTCCTTGCAATATACAAATCTCTACACATGATTAACAACTTCCTTAGCAAAATCATTCTTAACAAATTTGATTGTAAGGTTATTATGAAATCATTACTGGACTCCTATTAAATGCCCTTGGAATGCCATTCCAGTATATGAAATGGTTAAGAATCGGCTCTAAATTACCTAAAATCCTAACTTACTTTAGTGCATTCATAAATGTAACATTTGTACTTAAGGGGTAGCCTGGTTTATTTTCCAAGATATCTTGTCTATTAAATGTAACTCTTTTTTCAATCAAATAAGAGCTTATTAGAAAGAAGAAGAAGAAGATATGTTTAGGAGGTTTATTTGTAATTAAAATATCTTAAATCATTAAGACAAATTATTGTAGCACAATTTATTACTACTATGTTGTTGATGAAGTTAGATTTTTAAGGAGTTTGTATATGAAATTATATTGTAATTAAAATTAGCATTAATGTAATTATATTTTTAGAAGATTTTGTGTAAAAAAAAACTATCTAATTGAAATTATAACTCATATAATTCTATATTTTGAATATTTAATTTATCCTTTTTTAATTTGAAATAATCTAAGTGATTAAAATAAAAACATAACATGATAATAAAACCCTATAATTATAATTAAAAACTTCATTTGTAATTGAAATAATATAATATCTCAATTTTTTAATTTTAATTAACTATGGTAAATTAAAATATAATAATTTTAGCATAAAATTAATTAATTTTTAGAAAATATGATTGATAGTATTAGTTTTTAACATCATGTTTAATATATTAAGTTATTTATTATAATATTAGTTGTAAGACCAAATGGTCTTTACATGTTAAAGGAAAATATTAAAAAATGGTTGACTTTTAATTCAATTAAGTTGATTAACTAAACAGTTAGGTTTAATGGAAGGAAGTGCAATCAATTCAAATAAATTAAGGGAGCCTTGTGACATTTCCAAAATAAAAGGTAGTATGGTATAGTTAGCTTGATTTTGAAGGAGGAAAAGGTTGTTTATCCTTAAAACTTTTTGTATTTTATTAAAGGCTTTTATGCCTACAATTATCTTAAAAACAATTTCTAATAGGACCTTGTTATTTCACTTGAAAATGTTATTCCAAATTTATTCTAAATAAGTACATATGGCAGTCAGTGGATAACAAGGGAAAAATTTATTTGCCATTCTCGTTGCTTTCTCATTGCTATCATTTAAAAATAAATCTTCTTGTGTATTGGTAAATCATAAATCTAAGCGATGCATTTGTCTCTATTACTAATGCTAAAGTTAGTGTAAAGAAGGAAAATAATTGCCCCATCATCTTAACTGACTTATTTAGAGGATAAATCAAACTTTTAACGTCTTTAAAGTTGCTATATGAAATGGCGGGGAGAGCTATTTTCCTTATCGACATTAATGCTAGAGTTAAATAATAGATTTTAAGGCATTACCAAGATGTTTGAGACAAAAAGTGAACATGAAAAGTTTATAGGAAGTATTGAAAATTATAGATGTCAATTATCAACACAAAATCGACATCTTATATGTGTTTAATTTTCAAAGGGATAAGTAATTATCATATATTTAGATGTCGATTAAAACTAAACCAATAGTGTAAACATTTTACATTTCCCTAGATAAACTTTTAAAATGCTTTTTATCTAATGATTATATAAATAACTGATATCTTAAGTGTTTGCTATTTATCAAAACGTCATAAATACCATGAAGTTAGATGTTAGTTATGTGCCAAAATTGATGTATCAGTGTTTGTAACTTCTCATCAAAGACATCTAGGATATTTTTAAATGTTAATTTTGTTAACATTAGATGTCTTATGATATTAAAGTTTTTTTTTATATCAATTATGCTAACTTACAATCAAATTATGAAATTATTACTGAAAGTTATTTATCTTTCGATATTAGTTATGCTATCTGCAATCAAATTGTCAATTTATACAAAAAGTTATCTATCTTTCAATATTAGTTATGCTATTTGAAATTAAATTGTGAATTTATACAAAAAGTTATTTATGTTTTGATATCTTCTATATTTCATACAATCAAATGACAAAAGAATAATTTTTTGCAAATTTATTTTGAAATTCTGTTCGTGTCTAAATCATTACGTATAAATGAATTCTACAAGACGTCATATACAAAAACTACAATACCTCATCAATGTACATTTAAACTAAAATCACTAGGTAACTAAGTTCATATACCAATTGTATACCCTTATCCTTGTTGCAAATTCTTGTTTATTAAGGAAAGCTTTGTTTCTCATAATTAAGACCAAGGTAGTCTTTTAATCATCCTTATCCTTACTTTTAATTTAGAAATTCTTCAAATTGATAAGAAGTACCTTATCCAAGACTCTAATGTCTTCTAATTACCCATCCTCGTTAAAATACTTCCCATTAATTTGAAGAATTTTTAAGAATGACTGAAGCTATACCCAAATTCCACACAAATATAAATAAAGAGTGGGAGCAAAATTTATGGACACTATGAAAAAATTAAAAATGTTGATCATTAGTGCACGATCAATGTCTTCTGACACCATGCTTTCAAAGCAAGTAACTAGTTGTTATACCTTTAGACATTGGTAAAGTCCAAAAGTTGACATTTAAGATTTTTACCTTTCTTAACTTAATGGTCCAAATGCCTTTTTAGACAACGATTATAAAGAAAATTAACATATTAAGTTTTCATGCATCCTAAGTGAAATTTTAAACGTGGATTACTTTTAAAATTAACATGGTAATTTTCCCACTTAATCTTAAAAATAGCACCTGTATTAAAATAGACGTTAGTCATAATTTTTATTTCTCATCTTAAGATTCTTATAATTTCAGAAATTTCATAGCATCAAAATAGATATTAGTGATAATAGTAACCAATATTTATTGATAATGTTAATTAGATATTTCATAGTAGTGCGATTTTCATACCTTTTAATGTTAATTAAGTATAAAACTAACGTTAAACTTTTCATATTTCCTAATAAGATGCTTTAAATGCCTTTTTGGATAATAGTTGTCAAGAACACTAATGTCTTAAGATTTCATGCCATCTCATGCAAAATCTTTGATGTCAATTATTTTTAAAATTGATGTAGTAAGTTTTTTATTAATTTAAAAAATAATACCATTTCAATATAGGCACTAGTAATAAATTTTGTTAGTCATCTTAAATTCTTCATATAATTTTAAAAATGTTATTATATCAAAATGAATATGAATTATAATTGTAATCGACCTCCATCCATCAACGTTAATTAGTTATTCTGTAGTAGTGCTCTTTTCCACTATCTTAATGTTTTCTATAAAAAATGTTTTTCATTAAAATATACAGACTTTGGTTTTTTAAATTTTGTATATAGTTCATTTCTTATAAATTAAAAATCTCCATTTATCATAATCATAATATATATTAGAATAGAATTGCAAAAAAGTTTCTCACAAATACAAAGATTTTATCTGTCTATGTATATAATGAAATAGAGAATTATACTTTATTAAGTGTCATTGATAGGCTAAATTCAATCCCTTTTCTTTATTTTTTGAAGACAAATACTTTAAAGAAAGACTTTTTAACTACTGTGATGCTTGACTAAAAATAAATTCTCAAAATAATATTCTTTTGAAATAATTTACTAAAATAATGTGAATTTTTTGAAATGCACTTATATGTAATTTTCTAATTAAAAGACATTGCTTTTAGCAACTTCTAAGAAAAAGTGTCTCAAAACAACGTCTTCTTGTTACCAAAGTGTGGTAGACCTCAGGAGACGTTGCTTAAAGTAATGTCTTCTTAAATTGTAGCATCTCACCTTATAGTGCAAAGTCTTGTTTATGCAAACTATCTTGCAACATATATTTTCAAATAAATAATTTTGTGAAGTTCCATGAAATTTTCCTTTCTATTTTGTGAATTCATTCATTCCTCCCTTTCATTCTATTTAAAAGGATGCTAAAATACTTCCTCTTTTTTTTTTCATAGTGTTTAACTTATTTTCTTATCCTTATTTTTCTTTTGCTTCTCATTTTATTCCTTTATATATTCACAAGTCTCATGTGAGGTAACTGAATGTTATTATTTTGTAATTTTAGATAGTAAATTATTTATTGATTATTTCTTTGTTAAGTTATTTATTATTTAAATTATTTGAATATAATTAGTTAAAAATTTTATTTTACATGATTATTGAAAGTTTTTTGAATAAATAACATGTATTATTTTGAGAACATACTAGTCGATATATTATTTATATTTTTTATATTAGCTCATTACTAATTCACCTAATATATTGAACTTTGTGGTGAAAATTACTAAACCTCTAACTTGGAATTAGTTTTAAACTAATATGGTAAATTGCTTTCTGTCACCTAATGTTAGGGAAGCTAAGGCTATGAGTGTTTGAATAGTTAACACAAAGTGCAATGATGGTAACATTGTACGATGCTCAGTTCACATGACTTGCTCACTTTATTGAACATCTAATACCTACTAAAAAGGTAGAAGTAGAAAGGTTTATAAATATACTCAAAGACTACTTCCTCCATTAGGTTAATATGATACATGATACTACTTATTAGCGAACCTTTAATCAAGTAACTCTCTTAGAGCTACAATCCAAGGAAAGGACAGAAATGGACGAGGCATTTGGAAGGAAGCAAATGAGGTTTAACAATAGGAAGAATGCAATAAAAACCACTTTAGTTTAAATTACACCACCCTAAAGGGATGAAAAAGATAGGTGGAAGAAAGAGGTTCTAGACATATACCATTTTTATAAAAGCAAGCACTTTCCATAGATCATTATCCACTATGAGACCATCAAGTAGGATTTACTCTATGCGATATCAAACTGATAGCATACCTTTCTATAACTAATGTTAAACTAAATGTGGAGGACCTTGTGGATGTTACCCAACAGCATGTTTTAATTATGGACAAATGGGTCAATTAGCTCAAGACTGCATAGTAAGATAGTACAAGAATAATGCAGTATCATCAAATTTATACACTTCACAGAATATTATTTCTATAAGGTCATCAATAGTACCAGGTCATGGAATTAAAAAAAGCAACCAAAGGCAAAAGGCAGTTGGGTTTCAAGAAAGGGTACACTTTAACTCATCAAGAATTTTAAGCCTCAAATGTAGTAGTGATAAGTATGGTGTTGTTGGAAAATTTGCTAGCAAAAGTTTTATTTGACCTTAGTGTCATGTATTCATTTTTATTTGAGTAATTAGTTAATTATTGAAAAAGACTATGTAAGGAATTAGAAAATATACTAGTGATCATTACTCCTATAGGGAACATGATCACTATAACATAAAGATAAAAGGTTGCAAAGTTAAGATAAATAAATACCTTATAGAAATAGATATGGTAGTTTCGGACATGATAGATTATGACGTGATTATAGGAATGGATTAGTTGTCTAATTATCATGCTTGTGTTGATTATTATCACAAAATAGTTACCTATAAACCAGAATGAAAAATGATAATCATATTCTAAGGAGAAAAGATAGTGATAGTACCTAATTTTGTGTCATGTATGAAAATTTAGAAGCTAATACAAAAATGCTATATGTGTGGCATGGATTATAGTTGTAAGTGAAGAAGAGAAAGAAGATAAAAAAGTTGACAAAGTTTCAATAGTGAACGAATTCACATATGTCATCCTTGAAGAATCACCTAGATTACTGCTAAAACATGAGATTGAATTCAAGATTAATGTGATGTTTGATATAAAACTAATGTTTGTCCTACTATATTGCATGAAACATGCTAAGTTGAAGGAATTGAAGGAATAACTACAAGATTTGATGGACAAAGGTTTCATACAACTTAACACTTAGCCATAGGGAGTATTAGTACTATTTATAAAAAAAAAAGATAAATTGATGTAGTTATGCATTAACTACTAATAACTAAACAAGGTTACAATCAAGAACTAATATCCATTACTAATGATAAATGACTTATTTGATTAACTACAAGCAGTGCATTGTTTTTCAAAGGTTAATTTACAAATAGGACATTATGAATTGAGGATTTACAAGGAAAGTATACCTAAAATAATGTTTCGTACTTGAGATGGACATTACTAACTCCTAGTAATATCATTTGGCTCGATAAATGTGCCAACAACATTCATAGACTTGATGAATTAAGTTTTCAAACTATTTTTAGGAAAGTTTATCATTATTTTCATTAATGACATTCTAGTATACTTAAGAAGTGAGGAAAAGCATGTACAACATTTGTGAATCACCTTATAAACATTACTAGAACATCATTTGTGTGCTAAATTTTCAAAGCATAAGTTTTTTATGATTAATGTTCATTTCACAGGACATGTAGTATCTCAAGAAGGGACTCAAGTAGATCTCTAATAGGTGAAAGCCATAGTCAAATAGATTAAACCATTAATGGTGACAAAAATATAGGGTTTATTGAACTAGCAAGATATCATCACCATTTTATGAAAAATATTTCAAGGATTTCACACTTTAGACTAAGTTGACATGAAAAAAGGCAAAATTTCAATAAAGTGATGAATGTGAAAAGAGTTTTCAAAAACTAAAGGAATGCTTAATGACAGCTCGATGCTAGTATCACCATCAGTAGTTGAAGAGCACATAGTGTATTGTAATGCTTGAAAAGTTAGGCTAGGATGTATATTAATATAGCAAGAAGGAGTCCTAGCTTACACTTCTCAACAATTAAAACATCAAAAAGTGAACTATCAAACTCATGATTTGGGAATAGTAATAGTGACATTTGCATTGAAAATGTGCAGGCATTATTTGTATAGGGCAACTTGTGAGATCTATACAGATGATAAAAACTTAGAGTACATTTTCAATCAAAAGAAGTTCAATTTGAAATAATGTAAATGAATGAAGTCAGTCAAGGACTATGATTATTCCATTTATTATCACCCAAATAAAGTAAATATAATAGTAGATGCGTTAATTTAAAAAAACCTTAAGGAAAAAAGGTAGCTTAAAGAGAAAAGAAATAAGAAAATTAGTAATAATGGTTTTATATATATGTAAATTCTCCTCTTTTTGAGAAAATTAAGCAAGAACAATTAAAAGACCCCAAGTACAACCAAATGAAGTAGAAAATAATAAAAGAAAGAGAGATTCATCCTATAAGGATGAATAAGGAGTAATTAAAAAATACAAATAATTGTGGGTTTTAAAAATAATGCACTAGGAAGTGATGAAACAAACCTATGAATGATCATATACTATGCATTCTAGTATTATGAAAATGTACCAAGATTTGAAGACTATTTATTAATGGGAAAACATGAAGAAAGATGTGACTGAGTATGCGATCAAGTGTTTGACTTGTCAACAAGTAAAGATAAAATATCAATAACCAACTAGACTTCATCAGAATATACACATCCTAGAATGGAAGTGGCGAAGCATCACCATAGGTTCCGTTCCCAAATTGCAAAAAACTAATAAAGGATAAGACTCCATATAGGTGATAATGGATTGCCTTACAAAAATAGTGTCATTTTCTACTAGTTAAAATAACATACTCAGCATCATAGTATGCCCAATTTTTCTTAGATAAAATTATACCCTTTCCATAATATACCAATCACAATAATTTTAGATCATAGGAAATAGATTATATCTCATTTTTTGCAGTCATTTTAAAAGATAATAAGCACATGACTATGTTTCAACATGACATTTCATCTACAAATAGATAGATAATTTGAAAAGATAATTTAAATATTAGAAGATATGCTTAGGGAATGTGTAATGGAGTTTGAAGGAAACTAGGATAGGTATTTACTTCTAATAGAATTTATGTATAATAATAGTTATAAGACCAATATATAGATGGCTCCATTTAAAATAATGTATGGAAAAAAGTGCATATCACTAATTAGATGGTTTGCACTTGGTGAAGCAAAGATAATTAGTAGAAAGCATTATTAATAAAGTCCAAGATATTGGAGAAATGTTTGGATAATGCAGAATAGATAGAAGTTCTATGCAAATATGCACTAATGAGAATTGAAATTTCAAGAAAAAGAACATATGTTTTTAAAAGATTCACTAATGAAAAAAGTGACACATTTTGGAAAGAAGGGAAAGTTAATACCATGATATGTCAAACCATTTTTAATAATAAAAAATTGGAAAAGTGGCATAATAATCAAAATTACTTGACAACATGAAAGTGATATATCTTATTTTTCATGTATCCATGTTACAAAAATATGTCTTCAATGAATCACACATACTAAGAGGAGAATCAATACAATTAGATAAAAAATTCATATATAAAAAGCAATTAATAAAGATAATAGATAAATAAGTTAAAAAATAAAAATCTAAGTACTTATAGTAAAAGTGATTAGGAATAATATAGAAAGTGAGAAAAAACTTAAAAGCCAGAGATGGGAGATGTATGCTAAGTTATTTAGAAAGACTTAACTTTGATTCCATAGGTTAAAATAGGCTATTGATAATCTATGCATTTCTATCTTTCAAACAAGAAAACTTAAGGATGAATTTTACTAAAATGGGAGAACTTGTGACATTCATTGAAAATCTAACTAATTAGATTGCTGGTAGACACAATAAAGGAACTAAAAAGATGAGTAAAACCTTATTGGGATAAGAAGCCAAGTTAAATTAGATTTTTAGCATTAATGCAAAATTGGAAAACCTCTTAAGAAAGGGCCTTAACAAGCCACTTTTCAAACTAAATGGACCAAAAAAGTCAAGAAAAAAGCCAAAACCTAACCTAAAATGGATCTTAGCCCATTTTAAAGAAGGAAAATTGATTGTACCATTAAAAGAAAGCTTAAACTATGGTTTAAGGACAAATAAGGGTACAATTATAATTTTAGCTTAACATAAAGGCAAAATAGTCTAGATAGGTAAAAAGAAATCAAAACCTAACTTATTAGAATCTTTTTAGAAAATTAAAATTATTAAGTGGTAATTTCATGTTTAGAGTAATAAAATTTTGATCATTTAGTTAGAAAAAATTTATTATCAACTACACATTAAAGACTAGTCACTAGAAAGTCATAAAATTCATAAAAAAGAGGGGTCCAAAAATGACCTTTAAATTAAAATTTATAGAATTAAATTTTAATAACCTTTATGTTATCGAAACTTATAAAAATAGTTTAGAGTTAAAAAGACTCCAAGAAAACTTTTTTGTGATTCATGTGAATTACCCAATTTTTTGATAGTTTCAAAATTGCAAGAATTTTCATATTCCTTCACATTTAGTTTCTAAATGGTTAAGAAAATGATTAATTAGTGTATCAAGGAAATTTGAACTATTGTAATTATTTTTTAATCATAAAATTAATATATATTTTAATCATTTAACATAATAAAAGCTTAATTTTTTTGGTTATTTTCTGATAGTGGGCCATGCACTTCTCTATGTGCACCAAGGCTTTACAAAATTTTCCAAAATCAAGTACTACACATTGTAATAAAAGCATGCATTTTATAAACTCCTTCACATATGAGATAAAACTAATTTTTTTTCTATAATTTGCTATGTCAAATATGACTATAAGGGACCCTTAAGGGCTAACTTGGTATTTCCTTTGAATTTAGCTTTCAAATTTACTAAGCTTAAGCCAAAGAACACTAATGGAACAAATCTTGCATGCCTAAGAGCACTAGTTCCATATTCATACATGTGGAAGGGGAAACAAACAAAAAGTTCAAACTTTCTCAAAGAAGTATTGACCCCTATTTTAACAAATGAAGACCTTAAAGTCTTCCCACATAAAGCATAGAAAAAAAAAGTACGTAAAGAAAATTAGTGGTACCTTCCTATTTTTCTTCCTTTTCCTTTAGAAAGTCTTTCATAACTCTAAGACAACTCCTCAATTTCAAATTTCTTCTTCATTCCTCCCAACAATTCCATCCATTAGAATAGAAATTCTACCTTGTTTCCAACTTAACCATTTCGTTAATACCAAAATACTATATTATTACCTTAAGAGAATACCAAATTCTTC
Organism: Sindora glabra; assembly: GCA_020226215.1. NCBI lineage: Eukaryota > Viridiplantae > Streptophyta > Magnoliopsida > Fabales > Fabaceae > Sindora > Sindora glabra. The sequence goes on from CM035236.1 coordinate 53,504,213, forward strand.
TTTTAAGCTTCCAACAAGCTAAAGAGTCTCCATTTATTAAATTATTGAAGTAAAATTTTCTTATATTCTCATTTCAATTTATTTTATTACTTCTAAAGATTTAATAGCAGAACCAATGTTTTAATCTTTTTGCTTAAAAATCATGATTTTACTGAAAAAGGATTATTTCATGGAATTTTTATAAGTTCTTACCACTATCAAAGCCTTCCTCAAGTAAGTTTTTGCTTAATCTTCTTCTTTGGATTTTTACTAGAGAAAAGTATGATTAGGAATATGTGATCACATAATGATGGCTTAATTTGAACCTATGAAACTAACTATTGTAAATGTAACTTTTAAGCAAGCTAGAATGGTACATCTGCTGTTAAATTTTATTATAGTGATATCATATATTTCTAGAATTTATTTTAGTGATCTTTACTGATGATTATTAATATAAAAAAAGCATGTACAATTTTTACAAATTTCAATGAAAATATTAAAATTTATGAAGCATTAAAATGAGGAAAATAGAAAATTCGACATCATAATTTGAATATGTGCATAATTGAAATTCTAGCATAATTATGAGCTTAAAAATGAAAATTTTGGTTACTAAAAAATCTAATCTCCCTATTATGGATACCAAGGAAAATAAAAAAAAATATAGAAAAGGATTATAGGTAGAACTTTACCTATGAGCCTCTTCAAGCATAACTTAAGGTTTTTCCTTAAAAGAGAGCTCATGGGTAACCCTTGATTAATAATGGAAAAAAGTGTAGTTAAAATTATAACAATTAAGTGTAAATGTGTATAATTAACTTGCACTAATGTTCTAGAAGAATTTTGAAAGAAATTGAATTTATATAACTTCCACAAATTATTGTTAGACTTATGTTATAGAATGTGGATTTATATTGACCATTACCTTTGAATGATATCACGACCTAACTTAATGGTAACCAACGTCAATCCTGATATTTGGTTTACATAAACCTTAACGTTTTCCACTTTAACTATTCAACAGGAGTTTCCAAATTTCTAAGGAAACTTAAAATTCATTTTAACTTTTTACAGAAAATAGATAGAACCTCCCTTATTATTGAACACTTCCTAAGAGCTACCCACCCTATAATACAAAACCTATTTTACTTTCAATTATAACAGTAACAAATATACACAGAATAATACAATTTCAAATTTACACACGCAATAATTCAACACATCATAAATCTTTACTTTAATGTTGATTCTAATCTTAAATGAAACCTAACTGTCAAATCCTTTTATCAGGTGATCTTTGAGTCTCCATACATATGATATAGCTCAAATAGCTTTCTTAACTTGAAAATAGTGAAAATAATTAGTATGAGTTATAGAAACTCAGTAAGCATATACTTACCACTACCTTGCAGGAGATTAGCTTTATATATAACACTTACATGCTACCATGTATAAAACTAGAAACTAATAACAAACCCATTTCCTTGGATCTTTGAATTACATAATACCAAGCCTCACATTGAGTGTGCACTTATACATAACTCACACTCTGCATCTCATATCATAATTCATAGAAATCTCATCTATCTATTAGTAAGCAACATAGTTATCATATCATATATTATCCATTCCAAGTAGATATCATAATCACGAATAGTTATTAAGGCTTAAACACAAATAAATCATCTCAATTACATTATCAATAATTTCAAATCACATTATCTTCAATTTAATTACAATAAACATATATGTAGTCACTTTTAGATTTCCAAGTCAATTTTATATTATTCTTAATTGTTCGTTAAGAATTTTTCATCTAACTCTCAAATTAATTTCATATTCTTTACAATTATTTATCGAGAATTTGTCGTTCAACTTCACATCATCATTCCATCTCTATTCATAGTTTCCAATGTCTTTACTCTAACACAAGTCACAATTTCCCATCCCATACATGACAAAATTCATATATAGCATACATATGACAGATGAACTCTCACATTACAATTATTTATAAAATTTTAATGCAAAGTTACTAATTCATCATTGGACAATATCAAGTATAAAACAATATAAGCATTGCTATACCAATATTATTGAATTCAATTACAATTAATCAATAGTTATCACTACTACTATGTTTTCGTTACACCATCTAATCAATTACCATTCCCTCAAATAGCTATTTGTACTTATAACATAAAATTAAATTTATGCTTGAGTATAGATATATATGGATAAATATAAAATTCAAACTATTAAATAAAAGATATAATTCATAATATTTAAATAATCTTTTATTAAGATAAAAATCTATAGTGAGATATATACTCACTTAAAGTTATTTGTTCATTTTGAGGATTCCTAATCGTTTTGCTTTCACCTTCTCCTTTTTCTTATTTGAAATTTTACCAAGATAATTATAATTATAGTAGATTCAATTATTTCCCACTCAAATTTCTATTTGATATCTAATCATGGTATTTAATCTTCTATATTATAATTTTTTTCTTAAGTTGATTGTAGGAAGCCAAAAACATGTTATAGTTTGAAGTTTTTCAAGTCAAAACCATAGAGATGAAATATTAAAATGTAATATTATAAAAAGTAACTATTAGTTTTACTTATAATTCTATATCGTTACTTTTTATTTCCATAAAATTATCATAAAGAATCTAGAGTTTTTCATAAATTAGAGTTTTTTCAATTCAAGCATAATACTATTAAAAATATTAAAACACTATGCTCCAATATTGCTCTAGTCACATTTCTAATATAATATTTTTTAATGTAACCTTGGACATATTCTAAAGGATGATATTTTATATAGTTGGGGTTTTTCCTATTCAAATTCAAACTACTAAAAGTATTGAATCTTACTATCATTTTCCTTAAACTGGTTATACATTTGCTCCCATTTAATTTAAAGCCACCATCAAGCATTTAGATAAACCTAAAATAACTCTTTCAAAGCATGCTCAAGCCTCTAAAATATTCGAATATAGCACATTAAGGATACTCTGAATATACTATTTTGACATTCTATATCATTAAATATCTATTTCTCAAAACTAATATCATATATTTCAAATACATATAGAATGGGTTTTTTCTTCAAATTATGCATGATTCCAATGCTCCATACATTTTTAATTATGTTATTTTAGCATCTTATAGTATAAAAATCATTTTTTCCAGAACAACATTAAAACAACAAATTTAGAAAGGGATTGATGTGTAGGAGATCTCACTACAATCCAAAGTGTCTTATGATAGCTCATTGGTGTCCAAATCAGGGTTAGTCATTAGTGGAAAGGAAGTTTTAAGCTATTTCACAACTCTAGGTCATAGTTCTACAGGTTTCCTTATGCTAATGATAGCAACATGTTAGGAAAATTAGAGTCTTGAGTTGATAGTAGCAATACAAGCCAGCACCAATTGAGAGTTACTACACAAGAGGTGGACAAGCTCGCAAACTTGTCACCCTATTTTATGGTCTCCAATTACGGTAGGATGAAGGCCTTGACAACAACAAATCCATACAAGTTGTAGCAATGCTTGAGGATGTCAAAAATAGAGAAAAAAAGAAAAGGAGGAGAGATAGCTAGGGAGTTATTAGAGAAAGGAGAAGAAGAGAGAGAGAGGAAAGAAGAGGGAGGTTGTACAATATGTGTGTAAGAGATAGAAAAGTAAAAAATAAAAAGATAGAGTAACAACCCAAGAGAGAAAGACAACTGTGTTTTCCTATGAGAAAGAGGAGAATTAGGAAGTATATAGAAGAGCTAAGTTATACTTTTGTACCTTGTGAGAAAAGACAAAAAGAGATGTGGTGAAACATGTAAAAAAAGAAAGAAAGGAGCCTGAAAAATGAAAAAGAGATAGTAACTAGACACAGAAACTAAGAAAGAGAAACGGAGTTTAGGGTTTTGATATAATGTTTCTCACCTTATTTTAAGCTTATTTCTTAATAAAATCTCAGCCATTAATTTGTTTTAGAAACTTAATTTTCATAAAATTCATTTTATTTGTAATCTTAACTCATTTTTTTTCAATCCTCTTCTAATAAAATGTTTATATATATTTTCAATAATCTAATGAATTTTAAAATCATAAAAATAATTATTTTAATCTTTCACAATTCTAAAAAATAATTCATCAACTAAAACAAATTATTTTCATAAATTCATGCATTCCTGCTCACTAAAATTTATTTCTCAACTTATAAGAAATTCCTTATAAAATTATTTTAATCTAATCATAATTAAAAAATGACCATATAAAAATAAATAAACTTCAAATATTATCATAGATATCATTTTCAATACTTTAGAGCTTTGAATCAAGAAAGAAATTTAAAGGTAATATTAATTGAATAATTAAATAATTAATCATAAGTTTCAAAATCTATAAAATTTTAAATTTTTATTTGGGATATGACAAATGATTTATGAACTATTTGGACTAGGACATATGAACATCTTAGATCATAATGTTACATATGTGAACTTTAAAGTCTAATTGAAACTAGTAACTTAGGCTTGTTTTGAATATAAAATAAAAAGGCATTAGTAATAATGGTATTTTTTACCATGCTAGAACTTTATGAAACTTTGGATGGTTATATTATGTGAAAATGTTATAGTATGTATAATGATATGTGGTGTGGGGATGTTAGTTTGATGCCATCATTTTTCTATTGAGGAAAAAGATGTGTGGTAATTAGTAGAAGGTACAATGATGGAGTGATAAATGCACAATTGCACTTAAATTCTATGTATTTCATCACTTATTTACTTAGTATCTTTTGCAAATTAATTGAAAAGGATACTTAGATGCTCGATATTTTATTTTCAGGTTTTGAAATGACACATTTGAGCATTAGAAAAAGATCCGGAGGCAAAACTATGCGAATTATGGAGAATCGAAGCAAAGATTGCTCACTTGACAAAGAACACGGGGTATGGGAACCTCGTGTTGAAGGCCATGTATCCTTCTGGAATGCTTCGAAGCTTCATTGAGCTGCTCAGAGAAGAACACGGGGGTAAACACGGGCCGTGTCATTCCCCATGTACCATACTGCCTTTCACTTCTAAGGTAAACACGGGGAGTGTCACACCCCGTGTACCATGCTGACCATCCTTTGCAGAAGAACACGGGGTACAACATGGGCCGTGTCATACCCCGTGTACCATACTGCTTGACACTTCGCAAGTAAACACGAGGAGTGTCGCACCTCGTGTATCATGCTGCTCAACTTTCGCTGAGAAACACGGGGTAGAACACGGGCTGTGTCGTACCTCGTGTACATTTCCCATATAAGTTTTGTGCGAAATTTTGAAAAGGGAGGAGGAGAAATCGAAAATTAAAAGAGGAGCTACTGGGAGAAACCCTAAGAGAGACCCAAACTCACCAAGGGCAACTTCTAACCGTGGATTCAAGCAAAGGATTAAAGATTCAAGCAAGGAATTTGTAGAGGTTCATGATTTGTTTGATTTCCCTATCTATTTTTTAGTTTTCTTCTAGTTTTGTAATGTCTTCACACTAAACCCTTGTGCTCAACTGGGGTAAACTTGTTCATGGATTTATGGAATTAATTTTTATATAATCTAGCTTGATTTACTGTTAATTTATGATTTGATTATGCTGTTTTGTAATTCAACAGTTCAATACTTCCGGAATATTGAATTTGTGTGATAGATTAGTTAATTCTAGGTTGGAATGACCAATTAATTAATCGGACCTTGCATGATCATTGGGAATATCAATTAGACTTAGGAATTAAGCTAATTGGATTTTTTTGCACTGGATGAAATGTCTAAGAATGGATTCTAAAGCAATGTTAATGCAACTTAGATGAGTGATTACTAGAGAAATTCTAGGCACTTAATCTTTTGGTTAGTAGCTAGTAGCCTTGTAATGAGGTATAACTTATTTTTGGTAATCCAGCAATCTAAAGTAACAGTAAACCAAGTTGGAGAATTATCTTCATTCTGTAATGAAATGTACAAGGGAACCCTAAGCTGAGTACGCTTCTATTTCAATTGAATTAAATCTTTTTTATAACTAAGCTCTGTTTTGCATTTTACCCTTAATTCCTAATATCAATTGGTATACCTAGATAATTTGCCTCAAAATTTAGTTAGTATTCAACATTCAATCCCTATGGAGACGATATCTTTTATACTATAACTTGACTAAACCCGTGCACTTGTGGGATCACGTCAAGTTTTTAGCGCCGTTGCCGTGGATTGCAACTGGTTGATATTAATAGAAACTTTTGAGTGAATTAGACTAGGCAATTCATTTTCTTTTAGTTCTTGATTCATCTTGTTCTGATTTTCTTATTTTTATAGTATTTCTTTCTTATTTTGCTCTGTTTGAGTATTACCTACTCTTTTTGCAAAATTTTTTTGTATATGCAAAGGAGAAATCTTGAAGGAATTCTTGACTTAGACCCGGAGATTGGAAGAACTTTGCTTAAGAGAAGGAGAGAGCAAAAATTAGTAGATCTCCAAGAAGCAATTGACATTGAACCAGTGATTGAAGACATGGATAACAGATCTCTTAGAGAATTTGCAGCACCTGACGCCACTGGGCTTCAATCCAGTATAAGAAGGCCTGCTGTTGAGGCTAATAACTTCAAATTGAAGCCAGCTCTTTTGTCTATGGTGCAGCAAAACCAGTTTGGTGGACTACCAATGGAGGATCCAAACCTCCATATTCAGATTTTCTTAGAGTACTGTGATATAATCAAGATCAATGGTATAGTAGCGGATGCTATCAAGCTTAAACTCTTCCCATTCTCTTTGAGGGATAGAGCAAGGGCTTGGTTGCACTCTTTACCAGCAGGGTCTATCACAACATGGGAAGAGCTACTGAGGGCTTTTCTATCATAATATTTTCCTCCAAGCAAGACTGCTCAATTAAGGAATGAAATTACCACATTTTCTCAGAGAGAAGGGGAATCTTTATTTGATGCTTGGGATAGATACAAGGAATTGTTGAGGTTGTACCCACATCATGGGTTAGAGAAATGGCTAGTTCTTCATACTTTCTACAATGGTTTGAACTACAATACTAAGCTTACTGTGGATGCTGCTGCTGGAGGTGCTTTGATGAACAAAAGGTTGGATGAAGCATATGAGTTGATTGAAGATATGGCTTTGAACCATTACCAATGGTCAAATGAGAGGGGATTTTCAAGGAAAGCTCCAGGTAAGTATGAATTGGATGCTTTTAACCATTTGTCAGCTAAAGTAGATGCACTAGGAAGTCTAGGTAGCAAAGTAGATGCACTTATGGCTAAGTTTGATAAATTTCAAGTTAACAGTATAAATGCAACAGGTGCTACTGACTTTCCTTGTGAGATTTATGGTATGACAGGTCATATGGCAACTGAGTGTACATTGGGGTAAGATTTCACTGAACAAGTGAACTATGTGTATAATAGTGGGTTTGGACAGAAAAATTCAAATGAACCATTTGGAAATACCTACAATCCATCATGGAGGAATCACCCAAAATTTTCCTACAAGCCCACCCAGCCATACAACACTCAAACCACTCCTAATAGACCACCACCATCCGGTTTTCAAAACCAAAGACCATACAACCCACTAGCTCAAACCTCTTCCACTGCTAAATTAGAAGGCCTCTTGGAGAAATTTCTCATTTCCCAAGAGAAAACTAATGAAGAGTTTAGACAGCATGGTAGAGCCATGGAAGATTCCATTAGACAACTGTCTTCCAAAGTTGATTCATTGGCCACACATGGAAAGATGTTGGAAACTCAAATAGCTCAACAAGCTTCTGCATCTTCTTCTAGAGCTTTTAGTCAACTCCCTGCTCAACCTGAATTAAATCCTAGGGAGCATTGTAAGGCAATAACTCTTAGGAGTGGAAGGCTATTGAAGGATCCAAATGCCACTCAAGAAGGTGAAGAAGAGATAAGTGTGGGGGAAGAGCAGAAAGAAGGCAAAAAGGCCTCAATTCCTAATGATGTTGAAGTGAAAGAAGGGGAATCACCTGAAAAGTCAAAATATGTCCCTCCAGAACCATACAAATTGCCTATCCCTTATCCTCAAAGATTAGCAAAAGCTAAACTTGATAAGCAGTTTGGAAAGTTCTTGGAAGTTTTGAAGAAGTTATACATCAATATCCCCTTCACTAATACTCTTTCACAAATGCCATCATATGCAAAATTCTTGAAGGACATTCTCTCAAACAAAAGGAAGCTAGAGGAGCATGAAACTGTAGCCCTAACGGAGGAGTGTAGTGCCATCATCCAAAATAAACTACCTCTTAAGCTAAAGGACCCAGGCGGCTTCTCTATTCCTTGTGTGATTGGAAATGTTCCAATTAACCGAGCATTGTGTGATTTAGGAGCAAGTGTGAGCCTCATGCCATTGTCGGTTGCAAAAAGGCTGAATATAGAAGAGATGAAACCCACCACAGTTTCTCTTCAACTAGCCGACCGTTCAGTGAAATATCCAGTAGGTATTCTTGAGGATATACCTATCAAGGTTGGTAAGTTCTTTATTCCTGTTGATTTTATTGTGCTTGAAATGGAAGAGGATTCACAAATCCCTATCATTTTGGGTAAACCCTTTTTAGCCACTGCGGGTGCTTTGATTGATGTCAAAAATGGAAGACTTTCATTATCTGTTGGGGATGAAAAAGTTAAGTTTAATTTGAATGAATCAATTAAATTACTTGTTTGTGAAGATTCAATATGCAGGATTGATGTGGTAGACAAAGCTGTGAAAGAAACCCTTCTAATGGGGTGCCTTCAAGATCCACTTGAAGCATGTCTAGTCACAAATGGAGTTCTTGACAATAAGGAGACTGCTGCATATGCGGAGTTTTTGGAAGCAAGCCCACCACTTCCCCTCCCTGAAGCAGTAATTGAATCATTGGTAGTGGAGTCCAACAATACCACCACTGAGGAAGACACACCACCTAAGGTAGAATTGAAACCTCTCCCATCTACCCTTAGGTATGAGTTTCTAGGACCCCACTCCACTTATCCCGTGATAGTTAATGCAAATCTAACTGCTCTTGAAACAGAAAAATTACTTAGGCAGCTTAGATTTCATAGAAAAGCTTTGGGGTATACAATTTCTAATTTGAAAGGGATTAGTCCTTCAATATGCATGCATAGGATATTGATGGAGGAAAATAGTAAGCCCTCTATTGAACATCAAAGAAGGTTGAACCCAAATATGAAAGATGTTGTAAAAAAGGAAATAGTAAAGTTGCTAGATGCTGAGATAATTTACCCAATTTCAGATAGTCAATGGGTTAGCCCGGTACATGTTGTTCCTAAGAAAAGGGGGTTAATTGTGGTAAAAAAATGAAAATAATGAGCTAATTCCCACTAGGACTGTCACGGGTTGGAGAATGTGTATAGATTACAAGAAACTGAACAAAGCAACCCGGAAAGATCATTTCCCTCTTCCCTTCATTGATCAAACTTTAGAAAGGTTAGCTAAGCATTCACATTTCTGTTATTTGGATGGTTATTCTGGTTTCTTCCAAATTCCTATACATCCAAATGATCAGGAAAAGACCACATTTACATGTCCTTATGGTACTTTTGCATATAGAAGAATGCCTTTTGGTCTGTGTAATGCTCCTGCTACATTTTAACGTTGTATGATGGCTATCTTCTCTGATTTTATTGAAAATATCATGGAAGTTTTTATGGATGATTTTTCTGTTTATGGTACTTCCTTTGATAATTGTTTGACTAATTTATCTCAAGTGTTGCAGAGATGTGAGGAGGTAAATTTGGTTCTCAACTGGGAGAAATGCCATTTTATGGTAAGAGAAGGGATTGTCCTTGGCCATCAAGTATCTGAGCATGGTATTGAGGTAGATAAGGCTAAGGTGGACATCATAGAGAAATTGCCTCCCCCAACTTCTGTAAAGGGAGTGAGGAGTTTTCTGGGACACGCCGGTTTCTACCGACGTTTCATCAAGGATTTCTTTAAAATTGCCAAACCACTAACTAACCTGCTTGCTAAAGATGTTGTTTTTTATTTTAATTAAGATTGTTTGGATGCATTTTGTAGGTTAAAGAAAACTTTGATTTCTGCCCCAATCATGCAAGCACCGGATTAGAATATACCATTTGAGGTGATGTGCGATGCTAGCGACTATGCAATAGGAGCGGTACTTGGCCAAAGGAAGGATAGGAAAGTTCATGCCATATACTATACTAGCAAGACCTTGGATGAAGCTCAACTGAACTATGCCATAACTGAAAAGGAACTTCTTGCGGTAGTTTATGCAGTTGACAAGTTCCGATCCTATTTGGTGGATTCCAAGGTGATAGTCTTTACGAATCATGCAGCAATCCGATACCTTTTGAGCAAGAAAGAAGCTAAACCTTGTCTAATTAGATGGATTCTTTTGTTACAAGAATTCGATCTAGAAATTCGAGATAAGAAAGGTACTGAGAATGTTGTGGCTGATCACCTCTCAAGGTTGAAGCAAGAGTTAGGAGATAAGGAAGATAAAGAGATGCCAATAAATGATTCCCTTCCTGATGATTATCTGTTGGCTGTCTCTTCTTTAGCTATCCCATGGTTTACAGATTATGTGAATTACATTGTGAGTGGTGTTTTGCCTCCGGATGCAGGGTATCAGCAGAAAGAGAAGTTTCTAGCAGAGGTGAAACACTACTTTTGGGATGAACCTCTTTTCTATAGAAGATGTGCAGATGGCCTGTTTAGAAGGTGTGTGCCTGAGGAAGAAATTGCAAGCATTCTGTTCCATTGTCACTCCTCTCCATATGGAGGACACTTTGGCACTTCAAGAACAGCTTCAAAGATTGCCCAGGCGGGTTTTTATTGGCCGACTCTTTTCAAGGATGTTCACCATTATGTCACTTCTTGTGACTAGTGCCAAAGGGTTGGTAATATATCAAAAAGGCATGAGATGCCTTTAAACAACATTCTGGAAGTTGAAATATTTGATGTTTGGGGAATTGATTTCATGGACCATTCCCACCTTCTTGCAGCAACAGATATATACTTGTGGCGGTTGACTATGTTTCCAAATGGGTGGAAGCAATTGCCACTCGGACTTGTGATGCAAAAGCTGTGGTTTAATTTTTCAAGAAGGTGTTGTTTCCTAGGTTTGGGATGCCTAGAGCTGTCATCAGTGATGGAGGGTCTCATTTCATTGCCCATCAATTTCAATCCCTCTTGAAAGGGTATGGAGTAACCTATAAGATCTCTACTCCATATCACCGTCAAACCAGTGGGCAAGTGGAGCTTTCCAATAGAGAAATCAAGTGCATATTGGAGAAGACTGTATCTAGATCAAGGAAGAATTGGGCACTCAAATTGGATGATGCCTTATGGGCCTATAGAACTGCTTTTAAAACTCCCATTGGAATGGCACCATTTCGGCTTATCTATGGGAAGCACTGTCATTTGCCAGTGGAGATTGAACACAAAGTGTATTGGGCAATCAAGTTGCTCAACTTTGATTTGCAACCTGCTGGGGAGAAAAGGAAGCTCCAACTTCTTGAGCTTGAAGAACTGAGAAATGAAGCTTACGACAATGCCAAGATGTGTAAAGAAAGAACAAAGGCTTAGCACGACAAGCGTATTCTCAGATGGGAATTTCATGAAGGAGACTTGGTGCTGTTGTTCAGTTCTAGATTCAAGCTCTTTCCAGGGAAGCTTAAGATAAAGTGGACTGGACCATATCGTGTGAAGAAGGTGTATCCGTTTGGAGCCGTGGAAATTTGGAGTGAAAGCACTGGCAATTTCAAAGTTAATGGCCAGAGATTGACGCATTATGTTGCCGAGCCACCACTAATGGTAGCTCCAAACTGATAAAAACAGGGGTCGAGCTTATGACCATAAACAAACGCTTCTTGGGAGGCAACCTAAGCTTATTTCTCTATTTTCTTGCTTTTAATTTTTAGTTTTTTTTTCTTTACAATCTGAGTTTCTGAGTAATTGAGGCATATAAGTCATGAGTTGTTGATTTAAGATGTTCATTTTTGCACTTGGTCTCTGTCTCTGGGGTAAATTAGGCATGAATGCATGATTGTTGTTTATTTTCTTGCATAGAAGGCTCAAAACGCAGTCCAGTGAGATACACGGTGTATAACACGGGCCGTGTCATACCCCGTGTACATCACTGTCTAGCCAGTATAAAAGGACTTATGATTTTCATCGTAGTCCAGTGAGAAACACGGTGTTGAACACGAGATGTGTCATACCCCGTGTTCCTCACTGTCTGGTTCGCATAAAAGTTTTATGATTTTCATGGAAGTCCAGAAAGATACACGGTGATGAACACGGGTCATGTCCTACCCCGTGTACCTCACTAGCTGAACCAATGATAAGGATTTTTGAACATGAGCCTTCCAGAGAGAAACACGGGGTACAACACGGGTCGTGTTTAACCCCGTACCCCGTGTACTATTGCGAAGTTTGTTACAATCTTTCAAAGAGAAACACGGGGAAGAACACGGGATATGTCATACCCCGTGTAAGTTTGCAAATCTCAGAACACTCATGCGCAGAGAAACATGGGGTACAACACGAGACATGTCTAACCCTGTGTTCCTGGGCGGACGAGCTTTTAATGGTGAAAAACCTAGAATTTCCTTCATTTTCCCTCATTTTCTTCATCTTCCTCCGTGCCCTAACCTCTCTATCTTCATTTTCGGTCATCATCTTGCCGAAATCCACCAATTAAAGTGCTTTATTTGGCTATTTGAAGTGATTTTACTGCTTGATTTTCAATTTAATCGATTTGATTTCATGATTTGGATTCCTCTTGTGATTTCAACAAGAACTTAAGGTTTTCATCTGCAATTCACAAGGTAAGAGCATTTTCTTTGAAATTTTTGAAGTAATTTGCAATTACTTATGTTTATTGAACCTTAATGCATGTTAGAATTCATAGGAATGTTCATATCCTTTGAGGTTTAATGCTTGATTGATTGAATCTGCATCTTTGATTGATTGATTGATTGATTGAAATGTTTAATTGATAGGTCTTGAAATGTTTAATTGATTGCATTTAAATCCCTTGAAGTTTAGTGATTGATTGACTAATTGCCTACTTTACCTCATTGATATGACCACTTATCTGCATTGATGGCATTGACCTTTGAATTGCATTTTATTTGACATTGGATGATATTGAAATTGCATGCTAAACTATTGCCTTTGGAATCTGCTGACTGACAAACTCTCAATACTCTCTCTCACTTAGTCAATTTTCTTTTGCAGACCATGTCAAAGAGGCAAAAGACAACTGCCAGGAAAATAACCAAAGGTGGTACTTCTAGAGGGACCTCCTCTAGAGGACTAACACACTCATTCTTGGAATTCATAGAAGACGCTCATATTCAAGCCTTTGATAGACATAAGGACTGGTCATTTGTAGAAATCCGATACCTAGATTAGGCTGTTTTGAGAGAGTTCGGCCTGGAGGATGAGATCCGTGAGCTCATTAGTGTAAGTGCTTAGGAGATCTTCTTTCAGATTATAGAGCCTACCTACAGGGAGCTTACTTTAGAGTTTCTTAGTACATTCTATCTAGAGAGATATTTTGGGACAGTTGATTCGGCCGACACAGTGCAGTTCCGACTCGAAGGAGTTGCAATTCCATGAGTGTGACCCAACTCTTAGTGCACCTGGGACTTTATTCTGAGGAGTTTGTGACCACTCCCGAGTATCATGAGATGCTGATAGGATTACCCCACGGGACCCAGGAGTGACGAGTATGGACTGATATTGCTACCGGGAACACTTATGATCCCACCAAGAGCAAGGTGTCTAGCCTCAGGAGAGTTGCTTGGCGAGTGATCCACTCCATCTTCAGTCACACCTTGAGTGGCCGGGGGCACAGTCATGGGGTCGTGAGCACTGCTGATGTACTATTCTTATATAGCATGATCCAGAGAGTGCTTATTCATATTGGAGGTGCATTTGCATATTTCTTCTCGACTCAAGCATCAGATAAACGAGCCGCGAGCATTGTTGCTAGTCCATATGTTACCAGACTAGCCAGGCGGTTAGGCGTCTTTGATCGACCTTATGGATCCCTCACCATAGTATCCCACATGACACCCCTGCGAAGGGGCATTCTTCTGGCTATGGGGATCCAGCCTGTGCAGCAGCAGCCCCGTGTTGAGGAGCAGGATATTCCAGGAGATGATGGCGATCGTGATCCAGCTTCTGATATGGGTCCGTCATCTTCTGTGGGTGGCAGAGTCTCATCCGAGGCCTACTTGTGGGACATATTATCTGGTCAGCAGCAGATTTTGGCTGAGCTTCGGCTTATCTCCGAGCGTCAGATGACGATTGAAGGTCTTTATGACGACTTGGACAGGCGATCCAGACATATTGAGAGCATGGTCGAGCTCTTGTTCCAGCTTTTCCACCCCTCTTCCCCAGCTGATCCGGACCCTCCTGCTTAGTAGCTTGGGCCGTTTATTTTTCCTTTTTACTTATATATTTTGCTTTTTACTTATTCCTCCTCTCTACTTCCATTTATCTGGTCTGTACTTATATTGACTATGCACTTTCATTTACTTTTTATCATTTTAACTATTTCTCTTTTATTTTCTTGCACTTTTAATATTAATGTTTGTAATAACTAACAACATATTTTCTTTAGTATTGCATCTTCTTTCTTTTAGATTACCAGCCTCCTCTCCCTCTCCTACTCTGTCTTTACTTCTGGATCTCCCTGCAGTCATGATCTATACTGGACAACCATGTTCCACTTGTCAGGGAAGTTTCAGTCCCCCATCTATTCTCTGTCTCTTTTCCCATTTATTCTTTTGTACATTGAGGACAATGTCCAATTTTAAGTGTGGGGGAGCAGTGTTTAGAATGTTTTGCAATATTTTGCACCTGAATCTGCTTGATTGATTTTGAGTACTGAAATTTACTCCAAATTCAATAATATGTAAAAAAAATAAAAATGTAAAAATTTTAAATTTTTTAGGGGCAATCTTTTGAATAAAGTGATTGGTTCATGCCTTGCTCCTTTAATGAATATCTAGCAACTTAGTAAGGAAAGTCTAAAGCTTGAAGTTAAGAGTAATGAGCATAATTGATCCTTGTGAGATTTGAGCCTTTTGAGCAATTTTCACATTAGAATTTGAAGCTCATTTTTATCTTCTTAAGGGATTATGTCATCACTCTTGACTTTTTGCTCTAGAACTTGCATTTGCTCTTTTTGAGGCTACAATTTATGTATTTTGCATGTCAAAAATGATGAGGCCATGTTTCTTCACCCTTTTTATTTGCTTTGCTTATTTGAATCCTTTTCTTTGATATACCCTAAACTATTTTTAGCTTTGCCCCTAGTTAGCCACTTTGAGCCTTGGACCTTTATTTCTAACCTAGCCCAACTCATCCCATGTGCATCTAAAGCCACTGCCCAAGTGAACTTGAACCTTAGAGTTTAAGGGAACTTAGACACATTATATGAGTTTGGCTATCACTTAGAGGTCCTTATTTAGTGCAGCTAGTTGGATAAGTCAATTTATAGCTTTGATTTATATATAAAAAAGAAATAAAAAAAAACAAAAAAAAAACAAACAAATAAAAAAAAGATGGTGATAAATAAATAATTTGGAAAGAAGAAGAGGAAGAAAAGCTTGTTGGGATATAAATTAATATAAAAAAAAAGAAGAAAAGGTTTTGTTTGCTTATATATATATATATATAAAGAGAAGAATGGAGGTTGGAACAAGGGATAGAAGCAGGGTAATATGCTAAGCTGAGTAATGGAACTCGACAATGGTCAAACTCATGACCAATGTGTCTTTTTCCTTCAAACTCATGACTCTATCACTTTTCACCCCTTGATTTTCCTTTCCCTCTATCCTCACCATTTTCCCTAATAAAGTCCTCTGATTTGCATGCATTTTACAATATAGTAGTGGAAATTAGAGATTTTGCAAGCATATGGTAGCATTAAGTCTTGAGCTGATTGATTTAAGAGTATACACAAGCCTAATCTTGAGAGTGTGAGTAAACACTTTACCTGTGAGGCTATTCTCTTTTGCTTTTATGTTGAGGATTGACTTGTTTAGTTGCTTGGCATGACTTGATCCTAATCTTTAATTTGTTGAATGATTGCCTGATGTTACATACATACATATATATATATATATATATATATATATATATATATATATATATATATATATATATATATATATATATATATATATATATAAAAGATAAGAGAAGAAGAAAAATTGGAGTAGATTTCTTATTCTCTTACTTCCTTACTCGAGGACGAGCAAGATTCAAGTGTGGGGAAATTGATAAATGCACAATTACACTTAAATTCTATGTGTTTCATCACTTATTTACTTAGTATCTTGTGCAAATTGATTGAAAAGGATACTTAGATGCTCGATATTTTGTTTTCAGGTTTTGAAATGACACATTTGAGCATTAGAAAAGGATCCGGAGGCAAAACTATGCAAATTGTGGAGAATCGAAGCAAAGATCGCTCACCTGACAAAGAACACGGGGTATGAGAACCTCGTGTTGAAGGTCGTGTATCCTTTTGGAATGCTTCGAAGCTTCACTGAGCTGCTCAGAAAAGAACACGGGGGTAAACACGGGTCGTGTCATTCCCCGTGTACCATACTGCCCTTCACTTTTAAGGTAAACACAGGGAGTGTCACACCCCGTGTACCATACTGACCAGCCTTCACAGAAGAACATGGGGTACAACATGGGCCGTGTCATACCCCATGTACCATACTGCTTGACATTTCGCAAGTAAACACGGGGAGTGTCGCACCCCGTGTATCATGGATCAACTTTCACTGAGAAACACGGGGTAGAACACGAGCCGTGTCGCACCCCGTGTACATTTCCCATATAAGTTTTGCGCGAAATTTTGAAAAGGGAGGAGGAGAAACCGAAAATTAAAAGAGGAGCTGCTGGGAGAAACCCAAACTCACCAAGGGCAACTTCTAACCGTGGATTCAAGCAAAGGATTGAAGATTCAAGCAAGGAATTTGTAGAGTTTCATGATTTGTTTGATTTCCCTCTCTATTTTTTGGTTTTCTTCTAGTTTTGTAATGTCTTTACACTAAACCCTTGTGCTCAGCTGGGGTAAACTTGTTCATGGATTTATGGAATTGATTTTTATATAATCTAGCTTGATTTACTGTTGATTTATGATTTGATTATGTTGTTTTGTAATTCAACAGTTCAATACTTTCGAAATATTGAATTTGTGTGATAGATTAGTTAATTCTAGGTTGGAATGACCAATTAATTAATCGGACCTTGCATGATCATTGGGAATATCAATTAGACTTAGGAATTAAGCTAATTGAATTTTTTTGCACTGGATGAAACGTCTAAGAATGGATTCTAAAGCAATGTTAATGCAACCTAGATGAGTGATTACTAGAGAAATTCTAGGCACTTAATCTTTTGGTTAGTAGCTAGTAGCCTTGCAATGAGGTATAGCTTATTTTTGGTAATCCAGCAATATAAATTAATAGTAAACCAAGTTAGAGAATTATCTTCATTCCGTAATGAAATGTACAAGGGAACCCTAAGCTGAGTACGCTTCTATCTCAATTGAATTAAATCTTTTTTATAACTAAGCTTTGTTTTGCATTTTACCCTTAATTCACAATATCAATTGGTATACCTAGATAATTTGCCTCGAAATTCAGTTAGTATTCAACATTCAATCCCTGTGGAGACGATATCTTTTATATTATAACTCGACTAAACCCGTGTACTTGCGGGATCACGTCATGGAGGAGAGAGGGATAAGGTTAAAGGAACGTAGTGATAAGGAGGCAATCCGCATACAATTCACCATTTTATTTTTAATATATATACATATATCTTTAAATTATCATGGTAAGATTTATGAATTTTTTTTACTTCCATGATTTTGAAAATATTTATTCGTGTATATATTATACTAGAAAAAATTCACCGGAATACATATGTAATAATAACTTATTGAGTTTTATACTTAATATTTTTATTTATTAATTTTGCAAACAATTCTCCTTATAGACTAACCAATCAACCCTTAACTTTAGCTAGTTGACTATATCACTAAATACTATTCCATGCCTTATGACTAATATAAACCAAAAGAAAAGGTACTAGCAGCAGATAATGTTTTTGACTTGTAATATCCTACATCTACAAGGTTGACTATGCTAGGATGGCTTCCTAGCTTGTTAGCACTACATACTATGAACTTGGACAATTCGGACCAATAGGGTAGGAATCCACATACACTACCTTTAGTTAGTTAACAACCCTTGCTTGACTAGTAAAACATTATTATTATTTTCTCATATTATGGCATGTAAATCTAAAGGTAACATATCACCCAATTTTTCACAACTAAAGTTTGTATAGGGCCATATGGCCTAAACATATTTACCATTTGCTTAGTTTTGTTCTATATAATTCTATTTATGCATATTTAATTAGTCATATGTGTACGTCTATGTTAGTAAAATACTTTTATAGTATATATGTTAAAGAACATTGATTACTGAGGAAATTTTACAAAAATAAAATAACACTTTATTATTAGACATACCTTATAATTTTGTTCTCTTTAAAGTATCTTCCATCTTGAAAGATTTAGAGGAATCATTTTTTGAAATTTTGGAAAAAAAAGATAATCACCTGATCTTTTTAAGAGTTAAGATTTAAATTATAGATTTTTACTAACCCAATCCTATTCTATTGTATATGTTTTATAGTAAGATTTACTTTCCAAAGTTAGAAAAGTCAATTATCTCTCTTCCTCTTAAGTTACGAGTTATTATCTGTTAGGATTTGGATCAACATACGCAATGAAATTTTAAAATTTTAATCCAAAACCTTCCTAGGATCCATGCAAAAGTCATAAAGCAGTATTAGGGTTTTACCTTATTTATGCTCATGTTCTTTCTGAATGAATCCTTGAGAGACTGAAATGAATCAAATGTCGGTTGGAAGGTATAGTGTTTCTACGGTATCCACACAAAGTGAACAACGACTTTTCCCCTACACAAAGTTGCTAGGATTCGTTTCTCTCACTAGGATTAGGTTTGAATGTTTTCTAGGGTGGTTTAAGGTTTGATTGAAGATTATGTGCATATTTTGTAATGTGCTGTCTTCAAGTCCTTTTATAGAACTAAGGCATATCACAATCTTAGTCCCACTAGGATAATGTTTCAAAAATCTTAATCACACTAAATAACTATCACCTTATCTTTATCCTAGAGAGAGTGAGGAGAGACAGGACTTATCTATTAATTATCTAATATTAAATAATAATAATATTATTTCATAATATAATTATCTAATATTACTTTAGTATCACATAATATATAATATATATATATTACGTGAATAAATATATATTATCTTAATAATATATATATGTACGAAAATAAATTCAATTAATTACATTTTAGTCCAACTAAAATTTAATTAATTATTATCTCATTCCTACTCCTTTTGTATAACCCTGTAGGTTTTTACTATATTAATAATAACTCATTTCAGGCCATAGATAGTGAGCGGTATCTAGCAATATATCACTGCCACTCAAGTAGTAAGAATGTTTATGATTCGACATCTACCTAATATATGATCAACATTTTGCATCATAATCCCTTTTGTAATAATATCCAAATTGAATTGGAGGCATGGAGTGTAACATCCTCGTCAATGTTCAATTTATATTTTTTTATATTGAATAGACTTAAAACAAATGATCAATATCACATATTGATCCAATTGAGCATGACCATGCAGTTCTAAGTCTCACTTAATCAAGGGGCCCAAGGATTTTTTTTAATACAAGAGTAACAAAATTCCATCTACATCACTCACTTCCCTTTGCATGATTCGTCACGCACCCAATCAACATCCTACTTGTCATTTCGATTAAAGGTGATATAGGACGACATCAAAGTGAGTAATTCCTTATATAGGGAACCGTAGTGTCTTCAAGTCAAAGAATTATGCGTATTTGTGATCATATGATAATAACTAATGACACGTTTATCCATGCAGTATTCTCATAGTGGGTCAGTCCAGTATATTATTCACTAATAATATACTCATATATTGACTTGATATCACATATTCATGATTCATAATCATTAGTCACTATATATGCTAGTCTTGATATATTATTATTATCTTTTTCGTAATAATACTTGACTAGAGACATTTTAGGAATAGCAAAACTATTCTAAGGATAATTATTATTTTTAAGTTATAATTTGCGTAAAATAAAACAAAATAAAATATAATAATTATATTGCCAAAACGAAACATAATATATTGTATAATATTGCAATCATCTCTATGATTGGCTCCTAGGACACACACCAACATTATCATATATCTATCTTTCATCTATTTCATCAAAACTATTTATTTTGAAGATTTTGAAAAATTAAAATGTCATAACCCAATTTTTAGACTATCATCAGTGGTTGGCATAAAGATATCAACTAAATATCCTTACAAGCCTTTTTAAACTAACTTATTTATAAAATTAAATTTTTCTAAAATATGCATCACATAAATGATTATACATGCATATTTAGCTTATATCATATCCTGTTAATTAAGTAAAGTAATTGTGCAAGTACTCTAAAGGTCAAATAATAATAATAATAGTATAAATAAATAAAAATAAATAATTGTAGCAATTATCATGGAGACTAACTGCTAGTAGTATTCATATTAGGGTTAGATTCAATGGCCTGAACATAAGGAGATGGCTTCTCTATTGTTATTACTAAGCTACTACAAACTTTACTACATAGTCATCCATAAGCAATTTCTTATATGAACCACCAAAACTTAACAATTTTAATGGGTACTATCAGGAGATGGAGTATCTGAAAAACACAAGTAAAGTGAGTAATACTTAATAAGATAGTTATTACACAAACTTTCTAATCAATTTTAATCAAGAAAACATTTATATACAAGATATATATCAAAACTTATTTTCTTACTAAAAAATATTTCTCATTAAACCATTTTGTATATTGCATTTGTAATACTTAAACAAAACAAAATTTAGTCACATGTTTCAATCATGGAGAAAATATAAGTATTTAAATAACTATGACATGGAGGCATAAAAAGTTCCTTCTTATTACTCTAAACTAGCCATAATCACATGTATCTTAACCTTTTGCCTCCCCCTTACCTCACATCATTCTTTGTGACTCAAAATACAGGGTACTGAGCTAATCTTCACAACTTTCTACAAGTTCTCATAATCATATAATCATATCACAATGTCATATATAACATTTAAGGTAACAACATTCAAACTAATAATATCATGTACGAAATTTAAGTAAAAAATCACATATGACATTCAAGCCATTTCATAAAGTGCTTTCATAGCTCTTCATTCACATAAGGCATTTTTTGCCCTTTTTTCTTCCACACATAATAGGGTAAAGTTAAAATTAAAATATCATCTATTAGTCATAACCACTACAATATATATAGTATAATCTAGCAAAAAGAGTATACACTTATCTTGATACCTTACTAATCACTATATGAGGCATTTAAGTTTCCATTTTTGCGTATTGGATTACCAAGTCATGTATACAAGTAAAAGTATACTATCATTCACAAATGTCCTTTCATATCACCTCAGTAGTGCAAACAAAATTCACAAAATAAATTATGTCATAATTCATGCATTAATCATATAATGGATTTTCAATTTCATTATGAAACCTTATAGAGTAATGTCTTTTTCTTTTTTCATAGAACTCTTATTATTGAAAAAACATATTTCTAAGCTAATGAGTTCATGTGATTGCAAATGATCTATCAATCAAAATATCAATATAATATATATATATATATATATATATATATATATATATATATATATATATATATATATCACAAGATTTCAACAATAAAACCAAGGATATTTGATTTGGATTTTCTAAATTCAACAACATTTGTTTTCAAATAAATTTGATCCTCTACTTTGTGTATTATTCTTGCAAGTAAGAACACTATTTTTTCTCACTTAATCAAGAATAAATGCTTGTAACCTAATAGTATAAAACAACACAATATCACCATATATTAACTATTAAAAGTTAAGAAAACAATTGCAAACTTATACTAAGTTTTAACAAATATTCTTCTAGTTAAAAATTTCATTTAAAATAATAAACTTTAGTAACATCTTTGTAAAATTTTCATATTTAAAATAAACGTTTTAAACTTCATATCTCAACCTTTTTAGGACTAAAACAAGTTACTTAAGTTACTTATACATCTAACTATTAAAAACCTTAAAATAAGCTTTCTTGGTTTTTGAAAAATACATTTTATATATAACTCTTTATGAACTTTTCTAAAAATTTTCAGCCAAAATTTAAAGACTCTAAAAATTATTTAACAACCATTTTTAGTCATAAAATAAATTGCTTAATTGACCAAAACAATTTACTAGGAAAGACCATTTAAAGGAAAACTTGCACTACTTGAAAACATTAATTAAAAGGAATTTCCCAGCACTATTCCATAAATTTCAAATATGTTTTTAAACATATTCTTCCTATAGACTTATAATATAGATGTTTAAGAACATTAATTAAAAAATTTAGAATATAGTATTGCAAGTTTTTCTCTTAAAACCTATTTTTTTTTTTACTTAACAGCATAGAACTTGAGAGTAACCTATGCTTGTTTTAAGGTGCTTTTTGCTTGATAATTTTAATATAATCATTCTAAAACATCCCTATTAGAGTGTAGTTTAGTGTTTACCTAATTTTTATCATGAAAAATAGAATCTTGCCTATTTTAGGCTAAGAAAATCATAAGCTTCTAAATGTTCTCTTATCAATTTTTTCTTTCATTTCCATGTAAAAATCATGTTTCCAATCTTGACTATTTTAAAGACTTATTTTGAAAACACTTTCCTTAAAACCATTTTCCGTAAACATTTTTCTTGAAATTTTAAGAAAACATATTTGCAAGTAACATACCTGTTGGTGTGTGTCCTAAAACTAATCATATAAGATGATTAGAGTTATACACAATGTATTATATTTTATTTTAGGCAATTTAATTATTATATTTTGTTTTTTATTATTATTATGCGCAATTTATAACTTAATATAATAATTATCCTTGGAATAGCTTTGCTATTCCTAAAATGCCCCTAGTCAAGTATTATTATGAAAAAAGGATAGTAATAATACATCGAGACTAGCATGTATAGTGACTGATGATTACGAATCATTGATATGTAATGTCAAGTCAATACATGAGTACATTGCTAGTGAACAATGTACTGGACTGACCCACTATGAGAATATTGCATGGATAAACGTGTCATAAGTTATTCTCATATGATCACAACTACGCATAAACCTTTGACCTGAAGTCACTACGGTTCCTTATATGAGGAATTACTCACTTTAATATTGTCCTATGTCACCTTTAATCAGGTGACAAGTAGGGCATTGATTGGGTGTGTCATAAATCATGCAGAGGGAAGTGAGCGATGTAAATGGGATTTTGTTACTCTTGTATAAAAGAGAAATATCCTTGGGCCCCTTGATTGAGTGAGACTTAGAAATGTATGGCCATGCTCAGTTGAATTAATATATGATATTAATTATTTATTTGAAGTCTACTCAGTATCAAGAAATATAAATTGAACATTGACGAGGATGACACATTCCATGCCTCCAGTTCAATTTGGATATTATTACAAAAGGGTTATGATGTAAAACGTTGATCATGTATTAGGTGGATGTCGAATCATAGACATTCTTACTACTTGAGTGGCAGTGATGTATTGCTAGATACCGCTCGCTGTCTATGGCTCAATAATAAGTCATTGTCAACGTAGTAAGAACCTACAGGGTCACACAAAAGGAGTAGGAATAAGACAATAATTAATTAGACTTTAATTATATTAATATCCAATTAATTGGACTTATTTTCGTGCATATATATTATTAAGAATAATAAATTCACGTTTTATATATATATATATATATATATATATATATATATATTATGTGATATTATTTGATATTAAAGTAATATCAAGTAATTATCTTATCAGATATTAGATAAATATATTATGAGATAATATTATTTTGATATTTGATAACTATATGCAATTATCTAATATTAAGATATTTATATTATGAGATAATATCATTATCTAATATTAGATAATTAATAGATAAGTCTTATCTCTTCCCATTATCTCTAGGATAAGGATAAGATGAGTTGTTAAGTGTGATTAGGATTTTGGAAGCATTATCCTAGTAGGACTAGGATTATGGCTTGCCTAAGTTCTATAAAAAGGGACTTGAGGGCAGCACTTAAGAATCACGTTTTAAGCTTCCATATAAACCCTAAATCACTCAGAAAACATCCAATCCTAATTCTTAGAGAGAAAAACGCATCCTAGCAGACGCGTGGAGGGTGAGAGGTCGTTGTTCACTCCGTGTGGATACCGTAGAGACGCTGTACCTTCCAGCCGGCGTTTGATTCATCCGCTCTCAAGTTTTGATCAGTAGAAACACGAGTGCCTAATAGGTAAAACCCTAATCATTGACTTATGCTTTTTGCATGGATCCTAGGTAGAATTCGGATCAAAAGATTAAAATTTCGCTGCATGTGATAATCCGAATTCCCAACAATACCATGAGATCAAAATTTTCGCATAAGAAATTAATCATGTATACATCTTATATATGAACATCTTCTAAGAAGAAAACTAAAGAGAAAAAGAATGGATCTTTACTCACTTAAAAAGGTTTGTGGTTCTTAATTCCCTTACCTAACATTCAAAGTATATTATAAAAAATAATATAGAATTAATAGAGACTTCATAAAGAAAATAATGAAAAAAGATGAATGTATGGAAGTTTATTAGATTATACCTTTACTTAGAAGATCAACAGAGCTTCTATCTCCCATTAACTTTAAAGAACACTAAAAAAACTAATTGAATCTCACTAGAGGATTAAGAAGACACTAAAAAACTTAACCTTTCTCGCCTATTATTCTCTAGCCATGGGACTCTTTATGTGTAGGAAAAAATAAAGTGAAGCTTGAGTATTTATAAAAAAAAGAGATGAAGTAGCCATCAAGTTAAATGGCTCACAGTTTTGGATTTGGAAGATGATCAAGTTTTAGTTTTAGTCTTCTTTATTTATGTCATTGGAAATGTCACACACACATATACTTTGGAATATACCTTACAACTTAATTAAAACACTTAAGAAGTTTCTTATCACCTTCTCATCTTAACTAATCACTAAAATAACAATGTTTTAGCATATTCATCTTTGCCTTATCACACATTAAGACTTTAACTAAGGATTTTACTATAGATTTCCATTGATGCCCTTAAACTAAGTCATATGCCTTTTTTTCTCCCAAAAATCATGCATACCTTTATGGTGTGCCCTAATATTATATACTTTTAACACCATAGGGTTTTTATAGGATGCTCTTGAGACGAAACACTAAATTACTCCAAAGCCTTATCAATGAGTATTTTTACTAATTACGCATTAGTCTTTGACTACTAGGTATTGTAATTCCCTTTTTAAGAAATTTCATCCTCAAATTTTCACTAAATAAGATAAGGTTTCACAGCATTGTCAAAAACTTGTGTAAAAGCTTTAGTGAATTTTACCAAATTGCATTACTCCTTTTATTGGTGACACATTTAAAGGCACATGTCCTCCTTCTTGGAATTCTAACACTCATCTACATGTGTTGGCATAAGATTTCTACCTATCTTAGGCTATATGTAGTTCCCCTATGATGGTTTTATTTCTTTTACCAAATCAGGTCTGATTATCTTTACCTTTCCTGATTCAAACTATCCTATAGATGATTTATACTTCTTACAGTATAATGCTTTGAATAGTACCATCTGAATGCTTATTTGATAACCATTGTTATTAAGAAATTCGATCAATTGTAGGTACTTTTCCTAACTTCCTTTGAAGTCAATTATTTATTCATTCATGGATCAAATATGGTATTGAAACATGACTGCATCTCTAACGTTACTTGAAATGATTGCTAGAAATATATTATGAATTGTATCTTATGATTAAAGATAATTATAGTGGCACAACTGTAATGGTATGATTCTATCTAAGAAAAGTTAAAAGGTGGAAAAGTTGAAATGTTAAGAATATCATTTTCAGATATCTTCTTTTTGAATATTTAATTGATGATATTAGGATTGTTAATTGATTTTCAAAAAGCATTGATTGCCTTGAAGTTAATTAAATAAGTTATCTATCCAAGGTAAATGATATTAGGTCTAGATAATGACTTTGTTCAGTTATTGCTAGTCAATACATAACCTTTATGATTTGTCCTTCTTTATCACAAGTATACCTTATAGGAAGGTACTAGGTCATATGAAACCCTTGTCCATTAAATCTTAAAATTATTCATTCAGCTTAGTTAGCACTATTTGGTATGAAGGAATCAACACTAAGCCATTTCCAAGAATTACGTTAATCATGAACTCGATTTTCCAATCTAGTATCAATTCTAGTAATTCATCTATAAAAATGTCTTAAATTTCATTCATTACTAAATTTGCTTACTTTATGTTTTTCCTTTTCATCTTTACTTGTCATGTCTTTCTTTACAAGTTTTTTGGCTATTGCATAGGAGACAAAAGTAGGCATCTTTGTTCTCTTTTCTCTTTGAAATACTCATGTCACTTCTCTTTGTGGGTAATATGTTACTATTATATGGTAGCAATCCATACAAATGTGATACCACTATAACAAATTAACACTTGTGCCACGAATTATGTCATGAAAATTAAAAAATTATGGCAATTTTACCTCTTGTCATGGGAACAAAAAAATTCAAATAAATATCTAAAAAATTAAAAAATTTATGCCATAGGTAAACTTTACCTATGACAAAATATCATTTATGCCATAAACTAAGTTACGAGAACAAATTTTCATGGCAAAGTATCACTTATGCTACGAAAAAACTTTACTTATGGCAAAATATTACTTGTGCCACAAAATTAAGCTATAGGAACACATTTTTTGTGGCAAAGTATCACTTGTACTATGAAAAACTTTACTTGTGGTAAAAGATCACTTATGTCATAAACTAAGTTATGAGAATACATTTCTTATGGCAAAGTATCACTTATTTCATAAATTAAGTTGTAAGTATGCATTCTTTTATGATAAAATATTGCTTGTTCTATCATGCAAGTCAGAAAAAATTATCTGTAACAAAGTATTACTTATGCTATAAATAAATTCTATAAATAAAATCATAGTTATATATATTATTTTTAGTAACTATACATATAAAAAATATTATTTATAATAAGTACAACATGCTACAACATGGTAGGCAGTAAAAAAATATAAATACTTATATATTATAGGTATTTGACAAATAGTTAATTCATCAATTGATCAATTAATTAACCCTAATCAATTAAAATAAAAAAGTTATAGAACATAATATTTTCAATTAGCTAATTCATAAAATGCTTGTAAAAAGATAAAAGTTCCTATAAATTGTATAATTATGTACTTTTATTATTTTTTTAAAAATAATTGAAATAAAAGTTGAATTCTAAATCTTTAGATATGTAATAAATAGTTCAATTATTAAGTTCCTAAGCATTTTTATTTACATTTGTATCAAATTCAATATATATTAGAATTTAACTATTTTCATAAATAATAAATAATTATTTAACTTTTCATCAATTAAGTTTATATAATAAAATTAATATACATTAACAAAATAAATATTATAATATATTAAAGATTGTATTATATAATTATTCAATGAATTAAAATTTTATACATACTAAAATTAAAAATTAATAGGATTAACATATATAGATATATAATATATACATATATAACAAATTTTCAATTCATTATGATTAGAAAAAAATTATTCAAGGTATAAAATATTATAAAAAAATTATTTTTTATCACATCACATTATTCTTAAAAAATATGTTAACAAAGAAGTTGTATATCATGAAAAATATGAAAATTATTATATTATGTATAAATAATATAATTTGGGAGATAAGTTATAACAAGTTTTATTATAGAAATATATAATAATAAGTTTTACATTTATCATTGTAATATTAACAAAAATTTCATTAAGAAATTAAAAAAATAATTATGTAAAATTATGTATAATTTAATAACAATTAAATTATTATATTAAAATTTTTTAAGTAAATTATATTTAAAGGAGTGATATATATAAAATAGCATAAAATTTTATTTTCATGTCTTATTAATTTTAGTTGTATTAATTTTATTTCTCACATACATTTTATGTTAATTTCTTTCCTTCTAAATAATAATTTAATTAATTTAATCTATTTATTTACAATTTTATTGATAAGATAATAACTTGATAAATGGAAGGATAAAAATTAAATATAGATAACATATGATAGATTAAACTAATACAAAAAATTTGTAAAGATTTGAATAATTTAACTTATATTTGTGAAGGATGAAAATATGCATTATAAATAAAAATTAAAAGTAAATAATTTATAATAATTTAAATTTTAATTTATAATTAAAATCTAAATATACATAATAGTTCAAAGTTATGATTTGTATGGATATTTATTTTATATAATTCAACATTTATTTAAGAAATTTTAGAAAATAATAAAAAATTGCATGAAAGATGTAAATTTTATTTTAATTTTGTAATAAATCAATTAATAATAATTAATGAAAATATTAACAAAAGGGAAAAATTAAATAATTAATTAAGAGATAAAATTGATATAAGATATTTGTATAGAATAAATTTGATATAAATAAAATTAGTAACGAAATAAATGAGAATTTAGTTTATAAAAAATAATTTTTAAAATAAAATTATAAAAATTTTAGTGTTAGTGTATTTTTATTATATATATTTATGTAATATTTTGTTATTATATAATTAGTGCCACATGAGTGCAATTTTATTTTTAAAGTCAACCGGTCAATTAAAATTTTATATAAAATATATTATATTATAATACTAAAGAAGCAAACTAGCATAATGGTAAGGCATGACATTTCTTAGATTTGAGACTCAGGTTCGATTCTTTATAAATGTAATTTATAATTTCTAGACAGATAAAGTTTAAATAATTTATCCTAACTTGATATTGGTTAAAAGTATTAATAGATTTTAGTAGATATGCAAATAAAATGAGAGGATAACACTTGATTGAATTGATCAATTTAATTTGGATATATGATAATTATTTTAACTGATTACATTAGTTTTTATAATTATTTTATTTTATTTTTTACTACAATTTTATTCGTGGCAATATGAATTATTAGTTACGAATGTACCTTTCTTGCCATGTTTGTATTCGTGACTAGAGGAATCTATTAGCCACACGTGAACATGTGGCAAAAAAAATTATTTATATCATAAAACCTTTTTTCCCATGGCAATTTTCTTGTCAAGGTTACTTATGCCACGGGACCATTCAATCAGTATTTCTATGGCTAAATAGTACATCCACAGAAATTTTAATCTTGTGCCACGATTTTAACAGTGACACAAGTATTATTTATTGTAGTGTACTTAGATCATCAATTATTCTTAGGATCACATCATAGATTGGTATTATTAAATCCAATTTAGTTAGATAATTATCTAAGTTAAGCTTGCATCATAAGTTACCATGATAGTTTTTTTATTAGGGTAGTAACTATTATTAGATTTCCTAATTCTTCCTTAGGTTTCAAGATTCCACTTGTTAAAATTTTAAGATAGAAAAGAATGATTAACTTCATAATTAAATAGAACTTTTGTATCAAGATTCTTAATTAATAAGGTAATTATCATAATAGTGCTTGAGGCTTGGGCCTTGTGTCTTGTCATGGCAAATATTTTAGTTTGAGCTTTGGTTATTTTATTCTTTTCTCCTCTCCTTACTTTCTTTCTTAGTACTGTTGGTGATCTTACAGAAATGGATACTAAGGTATTTTAAGTATTGAGGGCAGTACTACTTCTATACTAATTCACTACACATTCTCATGTTAAATGTCCCATTCATTTGCACTTAAAATAGGATTCGCATGGTCCAATGTGATTCATGTTACATTAGTTGTAAAAAAGAGGTCTAGTTCATAAAGATATCCTTATCAGCCTTTTTAAAGTAACTAATTTATAAAATTAACTATTTTTGAAAATATGCATTGTATAAATAATTATACATATCATGATCTAATTTTTAAACTATCATAATCAGTATAAAGATATCAACTGAATATTCTTACAAGCCTTTCTATACTAACTAATTTGTAGAATTAACTATTTTAAAAAATATGCATCATATAAATAATTATACATATATGGCTAGGTTATATCATAACCCTTTAATAATAGTAAAATAATTATACAAGTACTATAAAGGTCAGATAATAATAATAGCATGAATAACTAAAATAGATAATCATGGTTGTTATCATGGAGGATAATTATTGATGGCATTCATATTAGGTGAGATTCAGTAGATGAAATATAAGGAGGTGGCTCATCTATTATTGCTATTTGATTACTACAAACTTTGCTACATAGTCATCTGCAAGCAACTCTTTAAATGTGTCACCAAATCTCGACAATTTTAGCAAGCACCATCAAAAACTGGATTATTTAAGAAATATATACATATATGGAATAAGTAATAAAATTATTTAGTAAAATAGTTATGGCATAAATTTTCTAATCAATTTTAATTAAGAAAACATTTACATATAAGATATATACCAAAACTTATTTTCTTATTAGAATATATTTCCCTTTAAATTATTTAGTATATTACATTAGTAACACTTAGATAAAATATAATTTAATTGCACTACTAAGTTATAAACACAATATAAGTATTTAAATAACTATTAAATAGTATGAAGGCATAAAAGGTTCGTTCTTGTTACCTTAAACATAAACATATGTATCCTAGCCTTATACTTCCCCATTACCTTATGTCATTTTGTGTGACTTGTAATAGAGGGCATTGGGCAAATTATCATAACTCTTCATAAGATCTAATAATTACATAATTGTGTCATAATATTATATACAACATTCAAGCCAACAACATTTATGCTAATAATATCATGTATGACATTTAAGCTAAGGATCACATATGGTATTTAAGCCATTTCATATAAAGCTCTCACTAACTCTTTATACACATAGGGCATTTTCTGCCCCTCCACCCTTTTTTTTCAACATAAAATAAGGTAAAGTCAAAATATCATTCCTTATTCATAATCATCATATAATATAATATATAACATATTCTAACAAAAAGAGTACAGAATTATCTTGTCACCTTACTAGTGACCACACAAAGCATTTGAGCTTCTAAATCTACGTGTTAGATCACTAAGTCATATATCAATGCAAGACATTACTATCATTCACAAATGCCTTTGTATATCACCTTATTAGTGCATATACAATTCATAAAATAAGTCATGTCATAATTCATGCATTAATCATATAATAGGTCTACAGTTTCACTGTGAAACCTTATGGAGCAATGTCTATTTTTTTCATAAAATTTTTATTTCTAATAAGACACATTTCTAAGCTTTTGATTTTATGTGATTGTATGTGGTCTGTCAATCAAAATATCAATCTCATATATATATATATATATATATATATATATATATATATATATATATATATATATATATATATATATATATATATATATATCATATTTGATATCAATCTCATATATATATCATATTTGGATTTTTCAAGTTCCATAACTTTTGTTTTTAAATAGATTTAATCCTTTACTTTGTGTATTATTCTTACAAGTAAGAATAATATTTTTCTTCACTTAATCAAGCACAAATGCTTGCCGCCTAATAGTATAAAACTACACAATATCACCATATATTAACTTTCAAAGCTAAGAAAATACTCATAAATTTGCACTAAATTTTAACATATATTCTTCTATTTAAAAATTTTATTTGAAATAACAAAATTTAGCAACTTTTCTCAAAATTTTCTATATTTAAAATAAAGGTTTTAAAGTCCATATTTCAACCTTTTTTAAGCTTAAAACATGTTACACAGGTTGCCTATACATCCAGCAATCAAAACTCTTTAAAATGGGCTTTCTTTATTTTTCAAAAATCCATTTATTTGCAACTCTATGAAATTTTCTAAAAATTTCCACCCAAATTTTAAAAAATCTAGACATCACTTAACAACCATTTTTAGTCATAAAATAAATTACTTAAGTCACCAAAACACTTCACTAGTAAAAGGCTATTTAAAGGAAAAATTCCACTACTTGAAAACATTAATTAAAAAGAATTGTCCAACACTATTCTCTAAACTTTCAAATATATTTTTAGACATGTTCTAGCTACAAAATTTAATATAGATGTTTAAGAACATTAACTAGATAGTTTAAAACATAGTGTAACAAGTTTTTTTTCCTCTAAAAATAGAAAATTTCCTTCACCAAATAGTAGAACCCGAGAGCAACCTATGCTTGTTTCAAGGTGATTTTTGCTTAATAACTTTAATCTAATCATTCTAAAACATCCCTATTAGAGTGTAATTTAGTGTTCACCTAATTTTTATCATGAGAAATAGAATTTTAACTATTTTAGGCATATAAAACCATGAGCTTCTTAATGCTCTCTCATTAATTTTTTTCTTTCTTTTCTATGTAAAAATCTGTTTCCAATCTTGACTATTTTAAAAGAGTCATTTTGAAAAAATATTCTTTAAAACCAATTTCTTAAAGCCCTTTTCTTGAATTTTTAAGAAAATGTGTTTGCAAGTAATCCATTATGAATTCATGGCTTTAGCACAGCAAATCAATTATATATACACCTTATATGCAAACATCTTCTAAGAGAAAAAAATTAAAGAGAAAAAAAATGGATCTTTGCTCACTCAGAAGGGTTTGTGGTTCTTGATTCCTTTAACATTCAAAGTGTATTATCCAAAATAATATAGAATTAATAGGGAATTTGTAAAGAAAATTATGAAATGAGATGAATCTATGAAAATTTATGAGATCATACCTTCCTTTAGAAGATCAATAGAGCTTCTATCTCTCACTAACTTTGAAGAACACTTAAGAAACTAATAAAATCTCATTAGAGAATAAAGAGAACACTTAAAATCTCAATTTAACATTGATGAGCATGTTAATTTAACATTGATAAGCATGTTGCTCTTATAAAAGAGCTTTATCATGACATAAATGAGTAGTGGATACAAGATAAATATAATTGTTCATTCATCATATGGTACCACAATTGGGTAAGGTGTATGATGGCATAAATATCAAATGCTACTTATAAGATAATAAGATGGTTAGCTAATAAACCTTGCATAAAGCTATCAAGGATATGAAATTAATGAATATTCTTTTTATACAAAGGGATATGATCAAATGAGCACTATGTAAAATAGTAGGGTCATTTTAATATTTTAAGCAATGCTTGTCTCTAATGCTAAAGACAAAAACTCCATTTATGCAACATTGTCATATTACAAAGTCATCTAAGATATATGGGAGCTCGACCACATCTAATTGAGAAAGCTTATCTTTTAATGTAAGTGAGTGAAGAATAATAACAACATTTAAGTGGATGAGCCATGATTCACATTGGTGGATTTTAGCAAGAAGGGTCATAAAGGAAAGAAATTCATGATGACATCCTTAGCAAAATAAGTTTATTATGTATCAAACTTGATTGACAACAAGTAGCCTATAGTTCTTCAAGGAAAAAGATAAATTATTAGTAGTGAGAATGAAGAAGACGAAGCCACTACTATTGAAGATACATATGCTTTCTTATTGGAATTACCTTTGGTTAACCATAACAAAAATTTTAAAGAGTTTTATGTATAAAAAGATCATAATGAATAGATATGAGCTAACAATCTTGCTAAATAATTTTCCTACAATAAGTTTAAGACATTAATATCCTCTATTTTATAGTTATGCTTATATAATAATTATCACTAATTAATGATTTTAGTGACAATTATTATTGTCACTAAAAATATAATATTTGTAGCATCTAATATTGTCATTGAAGTTTTTTTGTGTTGACATATTTTTATCCCTACTATAAACTATTATCATTAAAGCCTTGTTTGGTTAAAAGAGAAAATATGAGAGAAAAAAGAGAAGTTATTTTCCTTAAGTATGTTTGATTGTAGGAGAAAATGAGAGAGAAATTGTTTTCTTTTTGGTAGTATTTCAAAGTCAATAAGTAAAAATGGAGAAATTTTTGGCACCCTCTTTCATCAATTTAAACCTCCATGTCTTCTAGTTAGACTTCCTTGGTAGGTGTTGAGAAAAGATTGGAATTCTGCAAATTATCTTGTCTTTGTTTCCCTTAAACTTTTATGTTCTGAGCATAACCCATTTTGCATTCGCTTTCTACTTGCATTTGGGTGTTTAACTCTTCTTGTTTAGCATTGAATTTTCATTCTTTTGCCTCTATTCTAATTGGTTTATAGTTTAGTCCATTGGGTATCATTGAATTACAAGATCAAATCTTGATGTACAGTATTGTCTTTTTAAGTTTTGATTTCTTGATTTTGTTTATTAGTTAATTTCTTAATTCTAATGGATCGGCCACGCAAACTACTAGAGAGAACAAGGGTAGCCGAGCAAGCCCTCCTACCGGCACAAACAAGCCTAAGCAGCCATCGCATGTCCTAGTTTTTCAAGCAAAACAACATAGACAAATTTTTACAATAAGAATAAAAATGATCCCGCAATGCACCCTTCATAGTTTTTGCCATGGTGAAAAAGAAGACGATAGATTTAACTGGGGGGTTTGGTTATCGAGAGTGGGAAATGGCAGTAAAGGTCACTATACAAGATGTCGCCTTCAATTGTGGTTGTGGGTCTGTCTCTGTTCGAAGTTCTCTTGTATTTTTTCCTTAAATTTAAGGAGAAATTTTTTTATATGGGACCCACGTTTCATTTTTCATGCAATTTTCCTTTGCCTTACATTTTCTATTGTAACCAAACAAGTGAAAAAGGAATTTCTATCCTATTTTCCCTTAGTATTTTTTTTGCTCTCACTTTTCTACCCATCCAAATAATTAGTAAAATTTATTTGGGTGAAGTTTATATAACCCCTTGAACTATAGGTAAATTGGAATTTACCCTTTTAAACTATAGAAACTTAAGTTTTTACCCCCTAAAATTATATGAAGTTTGAATTTTATCCCCATCGTTATTAAGTTAATGAAATTTATTAGGAAAATTGTCACTATCATATTTCATTTATCGGTGGTTAAAAACTATCACTGAATTCTTTTATTTTTGAAAATTTTTTTTACTTAATGGTAGTTTATAAATATTGCTAAGTGATTAGCGACAATTTATAATTATCGCTAAGTGTTAGAGAATAGCTATTAAGTATTATAACCGTTAACTTGATAACGGTGTAGATAAAATTCAAGTTTTATATAGTTTTAGAGGAAAAAATTCAAGTTTGTATATTTTAAGGAACAAAACCCAAACACCCTATAATTCGTTGAGATTGTTTGTAGTTTTCCCAATTTATTTTATAACGCTACAAAAATGGGTAAAGGTGGAGGCATTAGTTCCATAGCAATTGGTTGGAATTAGGGGTGAGAATTGGTCGGGTAGAACCGGTTAGTGAACCCAATTCCAACTGACCGCCCCTAATCGTTTATGTTCAAATTTCAACCGAAACCAACCCCTTTAAATTCTTAATCTGACATTAACCGATCAAATCGGTTTATAATGATTTTAAACATGTTCGATCGGTTTAAGAATTTAAGAATGTGTTAAAAGTAAGGTTACATAAATTTCAAAAATAAAAACAACCTTCATTTTTCTATATTTTCACTGCATCACAATTGACATCATATATTAAAACAAGATAAAAAATTTAAATTAACTCATTAATAATATCTTATTTTTGAAAGATGAGTTCATGTCAAATTCATAAAATAAACTTGACTGAATTATATGTGTTTAGTCTAAATATTTTTTCATTTGTTGGTTAAAACATGGATAAGGAATGAATAAGAAAGGAGAGAGGAGAGAGACTAAGAAGGGTTTTAAAGAAACAAAAGTATAAATACCATACGAGAATCATTTTAAATCGATCGGATTTGGTTACAATCGGTTAGAATCCAATCAATTCGCCTCCTATCGAATTATAAAATTTATCTAATTTTTTAATCTATTTTAAACCAATATCTTGTACCACCTGAAACTAACCGACCTTTTTTCGGTTTGGTCGGTCGGGTATTTTCGGATTAAAAAAACATTCCCACCCCTAGCTGGAACCGCATATGTTAATTACTACAGGTGCGGTTTACTAAACTGATGTTGCTTTTTCCATTAACTGGCTTATTTGGAGGGGGGGATAAAGGGCCTGTCTCCACTTACTAATTCCTAGCTACGTTTAATGCCTTAACCGCTCCGCTCTTGCAAGCTGACAAACATTTCATTTGCCTTTTGAGATCGAGAGGGTTCACGCATTTGCTTTGGTGTTCTCCCTCTGCTCAGGAACCATTGCTGTGTGGAGACAAAGCAATCGCAAGCCTCGCCTAACAATCTCAAACTCATTGATGAAGACATAGAAATCGCAAGCTCGATCCACGGGTATTTCTTTCTTTTTCTCCCCCAATTTAGCATTCAGTTTGGGCATTTTGGGGTTTTTCTTTCCACATTCATCTCTTTAGCATACTTCTCAAATTTGTTCGATTTAGATGCTGAGAACTGGGTTTGTGTACTGGTTTGTATGCTGTTGTTGATTATTTTCACAGTTACAATTTTAATTTGATATGTGGTTTCAATATATAGGACTCAAGCTGAATGTTGATTGGTTTGCATTGTTTATGACAGTGGATGTGGGGCTGATGGGAGTGAAGCTACTATAGTTTTGCTGCCTTCTAATATTACAGTTTTTACATTGGATTTTGCTGGATCCAGACTTTCTGGGAAAGAGCGTGTCACCCCAGGCTAGGATGAAGTGTTGGCTCTATAACCCTTCAAGACAGAAACCTGGATGTTCAAAAGGTCGTGGGAGAGTGACAAGCAGCATTGGTCTTTTTTTCTTTATTTTGTCAAAATAAGGAGAAAACGTTAGTTCAAGGATTCTAAAATCCAATTTATTAGTTGATGCAATTAGATTGTAATATAACATTGTTTCGCCTCTATCTAGGTGTTACTGTACCTATGTTTTTTATTTTTTTGTCGTAACAAAATCTTCCACTATTGATGAGCTCTCATTATATAATTTTTTCTCTTTGTAACAAAATCTTCTAGACTCTGGTTAAATTAAATTTGTAGTATTCTTGCAATGGAGAAGACCGGCTTGTAGTTGCCACTCTTGATCTTAACAAATGCCTGTGCATTCAAGTTGAGATTGCAAGAACACAGCCAGAGGTAATTGTCATGTCTCCTATGTTACCACCTTTTGATTACATTAACTTGGTTCATGTTCTTGCTGTAAATGCTTGTAACTATTACGTAGTTGCCAGACTGTTTGGCACAACCTCCATCAAAATCATAAGGCTTTCGTGTGACTTATTGGTTAGGCGATTGGAGATGATATTCCAAGGGCATACCTCAGTAATGTATGTGTTGCTAAAGAGTTGCACAGAAATAGATTGGGCTATGCCCTTATTGGAAAGTCAAAGATAGTTGCTTATGATTGCGGTAAAACCATAATAATAGTTGTTTGCATTTGAGTATACCTGTTGTTATATTGTCATTTGCATAAGGGGAAAAAAAAAGAAATAATTATCTGCACTGATCTTTTCATATTAATTAAATTTTTGGTGTTTGTCACTGTTGATTTCGATCCAGCTATCTTAGGTCATAGATGGGCACTTAGTAGTTGGACTTTATACAAATATCAGGAAAACAGGTAGTTCTAATCTCATATGATATGAGCAAGATGAAAGTGGGGAAAATGGTGCTTTTTCTAAAATGAAATATAATTGTGTTCTCTGTTCTTTCTAACATGTGAAACCATAAGTTGTTTTAATTACAAAGTAAATGTAGATCTAAAGATGATTGTAGTATATTTGCTGTGTATTTGAGGCATAGAGAACTGCAATCTTATAGCCATTATATTGGATGAGCATACTTTAAGCTTTAAAGAATTGTTCTCATTGATGTATTTGGTCAAATATTACGTGTCCTTGGCTCACATAAGTCCTCGCAGAGACTTGTATATTGACAGTGCAAGCAGAAGTTTTGTTGTCCTTTTTTAATTTGATCCTCATTTGAGTGTACAAAATGGATATCAAACTGCACCTTAATGATAATAATTTAGATTGGACTTTCCTTCCAAGATGATCAACGAAAGATTAAATTTAATTTAATGTTTCAGGCAGAACAGATTTTTACGTTCATGTTGCCACTGATGATGAGCTAGCAAAGATATTGTATATGAAGAATGGGTTTGTATATGAAAATGATGAACCTACATGGCAGGCCGGGATTTTAGATCGACCCGAAGACTTCTTTTATGCACAGCACTCTGAAGCCACCCAATTTGACAATATCTTGTGTTAATTATCATTTCTTTGTGTATCCTTGATGCCGTTCTACAAAGTACATCCTATCTTTTCTTTGATTAAATTTATTTATTTTCTTTTTCGTGATTCCAACATAACTTTAAAGTGTTTTTTCTTAATATTTACAATGTCTGCTTGACAAAGGAATCCTGCTAAAACCTTTTAATAGGAAATTTTATTGGGGGTAAGATCACTTTGATCGTGGTTAATTTTCTTCTTCTCACTTGGAGACAGACTGACTTTCTATTGTATTTCCCATTAACTATCCAACTGCCTTTATCTAAATTTGCATATAATGCAGACTTATAATATGCCGGAAGCCATGGCATGGATATCAAAGAGCCAAAAAGAAGCTCTGCTTATAATAAACTGAGTTAGCAGTCCTGTGCACTAGACAGCTAGCACAGCTGTCACTTATTATATGAACTTCTATTTTCTTTACAATTTTT
The DNA here is from genome assembly GCA_020226215.1 of Sindora glabra. NCBI lineage: Eukaryota > Viridiplantae > Streptophyta > Magnoliopsida > Fabales > Fabaceae > Sindora > Sindora glabra. The sequence goes on from CM035236.1 coordinate 53,543,313, forward strand.
ACATGATTAAACTCTACATAATAGCCAAGCAGAAGCGGTTCCTTGTCAATCAGCCAATGAATTTCTTCCCATGATAGATGAGGTTGATCCTTAACTTTTCCTTTATTTTAGTTTACTGGATGATAAAATTTTCTAGGTAAAATGTAAATTTGTTAATGGATTGACTATCAGATGTACAACCGATTAGTTCAGAAAACTAAATCTACCCCAGGAGCTAAGGTGGAAAATAAGTTCTGCATCTCTGTTCATTTCCGATGCGTTGATGAAGAGGTATTTGGAATCTGTGCTTTAGTATTGCTATTTCTGTAAGTTTCTTAAGATGATGACTGTAAATTCTAACCAAGATACACAATATCCATAAATGGAGTGAACTGGCCCACCGAGTAAGATCAGTGTTAGAAGAACGCCCAAAACTTCGTCTTACTCAAGAAATGAAGGTGGCCTTTTTTTTTTGGGTCCATTTTTCCTTTTTATTATTTGATGTTAAAAGTTACTTTGGAAGGATCATTTAAAAGTTATCGATGTCTCACTTTCAGTGTCATTTATTATTTGATGTTAATCTTTGTCCCTTTCTCTTTTGATATTTATATGAATAGGAAGATTATATAAGCATTATTCAAATTCTCTTTCCTCTTTGCGTTTTGTCCTTGTATATTTGAGCATTTATTATCTATGTTTTTTCGTTTGGGTTTCATGGCCAATCATTTATCTACACTTTCCCCTGATGCGGTGAATTACTTTCATTGGATATTTATATCTGATAATCACTCTTATATACCTGCATAGGAATCTAGCTATGTACATTTGGGTAATACAACATTAATTTGTCGCACTTTTGAAAGTTTATCATTCTTGCTCCATTACCATTTTAATAAATAATTTTGGCAACCTATCAGGCACGTGCAGTGCTAATTAATGCGGGTCGAGCAAATGCGGCAACAGTAAGCCACCATTTTGGAATCTTGCTTTGCTCAAAGTTTCCATATTCTTGCATGCTTCTATTAATTAGGAACTAAAGGTCCCGTGGATAACATGGAGTGACATGCTTGTCATGGCTTCGTGCATCCCATGTGATTTCGTATATTTTTTCTGACATGAAGTCTTGTGCTGTTGGGTTTGCAATGTTCAGCATTTCAGTTGCTCTTCTTGCGGCTGCTGAGCTTCGGACATTGGAGCAGTGCAAAATAATACATGGGCATACAGTTGTTTCTGGGTATTATTCAGATCTGGTCATGGGTAGTGCCCTCATTGATGGGTATAGTAAAGCAGGTCTTGTTGAGGATCCAAGATTAGTATTTGATGATAATATGCCAGATATGAATGTTGTTTGTTGGAAAGCTATGATGTTAGGTTATGCACAACAAGGGAATCATAAATCAACACTCAAGCTTTCCCATTTAATGAAAGTTCAAGGACTTGTTCTAGATGTATATTGTTTCTTGAGACTGACCAGTGGCTAACAAGGACGATTCTTGTAAGGCGAGGGACATGATGAAAGATTGGATGGTGAGAAAAGATGGTGGCAGGAGTTGGATTGAATGGCAAGGGAAAGTTCATGTGTTTGCTGCTGTAGATTAGAAACATGACAGATCAGTGGAAATTTATGGAAAGTTAGCAGAACTTATGGAAGAGATTGAGAAATTAGGATATGTACATGTTGCCTAATATTGAGGAAGTGAAGAAAAAGGAAGCTCTTAGATATCATAGCAAGAAATTAGCTGTAGCATTTAGAGTTTTGAGTGGATCTGCACCACCAGGCAAGCCAATAAAGATTGTGAAGAATTTGAGGATTTGTAAGGATTGTCACGAGGCTTTAAGTATATGACGAGAGTGTTAAAAGGGAGATTATTCCTTCTAGACCAAACTCAAATGCATTTCAAGTGGTTTGTGGGGAGTTGTCAATTTTTTTTTTTAAAATAGTAACAGTGGTGGATCCAAACTGTCACTAATTTTTTCTTTAGAATTTTTTTTTTAAAATAATAGCGGTGGTCGGTTCAAAACTACCGCTAATTGTTTTTTAAAATTTAAAAAAAAAAAATAGGGGCGATTGTTTAACTGCTGTCATTACTGCCTGCGAAACCGCTGTTAAATGCAGCCAGGCGCTTTCGTACCGCTGCCGATGTCATTCGCAGCGACTTGAACTACTGCAAAAATAGGCTCAGAATCGCTACTATCCAGTGAAAAATTTTGTAGTGTGAGTGTGCCTTGCTCATAATATTTTTGAAATATCTTAATAATGATAATAATATAAAGAAAATATAATTAACTCAATTTTAATATATTTAAAATTAAACTCAAGTCAAAATATAACATTAATCATATCTAATCTATGGCACTAATGCCATAAAGTTGTGGATAGGTCTTAACATTCTTTAAAAATACAAAATAGAATTTTAATTATCATGTGGATCAACTTGAAAGATGCGGAATGGGATTACTTGTGGTACTTTGAAGATCAACCTGCAATAAACAATAATAAGAATTTTATTATAAAACTTTCAAAATAATATCATGAAGTAAACAATATTAAGAACAGCAGTAAGTCAAAAATATGTTCCATCTGTGAGAGCGGATATGCGGCACTCTAAATCACCAAAATATTGTAGAATTAAAGGGTATTGATTTAATTGTAGCCAACATGAACAAGAACTTCTCTCTCTATATATCCTTTCAATGTGGGACTAGAAAAAGCAATAGTCTTAATGAGATCAGCATAGAACAACATAAAGAAAACCAAAAGCAATGCGTTTAAAAACAACTTGTCCTTACTCTTTCCGTTATTATTAATAAGTAATTACTTTTCGAATCCTTGCAAGCAAACCGAAAGCAAAAAGAAAAAAAGGCACTCACCATTTTATTTTTATACAAATCTCGCGAACTACACTGCACTGATGATTTTTACTTTTTCCAAACTGAAAGCAATTACGGTAGATCGAGCTACCAAGGGAGTTTTCAATTGGACGAACAGTTCTATTGGTGATCCAGAGGTTCTAAAACAATTTCTTTGGAGGCATGGTTGATGTGTATCAGTATAACAATATTCAAAGTTTTTATTTAGGCTATTTTAAATTTTAACTTGCAATATTAAAAAGCTTTGCAGCGACAAAATTTTATTGTCACTAAAATTCAATTGTGACAACTATTTTTTTATTGTCATTACATGGTCAGAAAAAGTTATTTTTAATAGCAGCTACGTTGACAAAAAATAAAATTTGTCATTGAAAATAATTACTTTTTGTGACAATAAATTGGCCTAATAATTAATATTACGGTTCAGTGACAACAAAAATATATTATTATTAAAGAATTGTTTTCGCTGACAAGAATATCAATTGTAATTTTTGTCATCGAAAGCCTTATTTCTTGTAATGTGAACTCAATACAAACATCGGAAGCTGTTGAGTTCATAATGGATTTTATGGCATTCTCTCCTTGCCATTGCTCTAATGTCAACTCTACTTTCTGCATGCGCTGTATTTTATTTGTTCCGTTTAGGCCTTGTAAAAAAGCAGAGATTTTGGGAACTATTTGATAGATTAAAAACCTTTGGATCTTTTAGTCTTTGCCATAAGTCCCATGGACTCTCTTCCCAATAAAAATCATATTTTAATACAAAAGGATAATGTATTGGCACTCCTACAATCTTTCTCTACAAATAGTATGCAATTAATTCTTCATTGGTAGGAATAAATCTCAATCCTATTGTGTGAGACCACAAAGGTTGTATATGTTTGACATATTTTTCGGTTATTAAAGAAGATACTGTGAACAAAAACAAAATAAGTGATCAAAGAAAGTATTAAGAACAAAATAAGTGAGAATAAGTGAGAAGAAAGCAATCCCCGTCGAGAATAGTAGTGATAAGAACTAAAGCTTTGTGTGCATTGCCGACTAACTTTGTTAATTACCGTTTGATAGTGGCGATATAATTTAATTAAGCAGTGATTATATTATGATTAGAGTTTCTTCATACAATGTACTTAGGATATGATTGAGATTAATGCAAGAATTTTGAATTATGTGAAGGGTTTAAAATTGATTTATTATTAATGAAAATATCTTACATTATCAATGAATAAAAAAAATATATTATTAAAAAAATAATACTTCAAAATTTTTTGATAATTTTTAATGATATAGCAATATATAAACAGATGATAGTATAAAGTTAATTTATACTGACAATAAATTAAATTGAAGTCTTTATGCAAAACTCTTATATGCTCTAATAATGTTTAATTAAACATAATTATTTATTAATTAATTACTTATTATCAATTAATAAAATGAGTTAAGTTTGACAATTTTAAGGTGTAACTACTTTTTATACTGATTTGTACGTGATATTATTTCAAATTTTATAAATCTCCGTTCAGTGAACTCTTACTTTTCAAATTATATAGAATTGTCAATTGGCATTATATAATTTTTTTATTAATGAATATATAAATTAAGTGGTTTAAACTCTATAATTATAGTTTTTTTGGGTTATTTGTACCAGTCCGCGAACCTGAATCTCCGTGGGTAAATTGCTTGGTCAATTAACCACCTTAGCCCAGTGAGGATGGTTCTCTACAATTATAGTGGCCTTATATCACTATATTCATCAATCAATATTTTTACAAAATTAAATTGTTCCAACACAAGATCATAATTGTTCTATGCGTTTATGATTTTAATGTTATTGAAATTTATCATTTGTAATACTAAATACATAGTTTTGAATGGTATAATCAAATAGCAATATATTTTTATTTTCTGATACACGTCAGAAAGTACTAACGAAGCAAGAGATTACTTAAAATACTAGTTAAATAAGTGAAGTTAGGAAAAAAGTTTAAAACTCCTATGACTGTCTTTGCTGAGGTGGATGGCCCTAGTTGACATCACGAGGAAGCTGAAGGATAAAAGTGGGCATTTTATCCATAAGCTTTGAGAATGCGGATGATAATTTCTGATACGATAATCTAATATGATATAATAATTCAATACGAATTCAATATATTTATTTGAATTTAGATCGTTAGTCAATTCATTTAAGAATTTTTATTAAATTTTTAATAATTTTATTTAAAAAATAAATAATATTTTAATCATAGGTAAATATATATAATAAAAATATAAAATTATTAATTTAATAAAATAATAATAAAAATTAAAATAATATTTTATTAATAATTAAAATATTTTTTATAAAAAATAATAAATAATTAAATTTAATAAATAATTTTATAATATATATTTTATTATTTTAAATTGTTAAATAAGTTAAACAAATGATCCATGAATCGACGTAAATAATATAATTGATAAATGAATTGATTCAAATGACACGAACTTCCTCCTAGCAGGTGAACAAAATACGGGGAAGGGAAGCATATCTGGGCCGAATGGATGATGTTCTGCTGTATGAGCTTAACAAGTAAAGCTCGAGTGGCCAACAGTAGATAAAATCTTCTGGGCAGAAGCAGGCATGAAGAACAAAGCTTTCGCATGTCAGTTTTGAGGGTCAACAATCTCAACCATTGTGAGGGTGAGGTTTCTTCCCTTCCATCTCTTCTTGAAAACCTGCAAACATGGAACCTAATCTGTTATTTCAGTGAATGGTCTGTAAAGGCTAACTTCTGCCCGGCTTGGAGATAGGATTTGCTTCTACATCTCCAAACTAGGGCCGGAAGTTTTGGTCCAATGGCTATAAACCACCCGCCCAAATTCAAATTTATGTGGTTTCGGTTGGATTAAATATCGTAATGGATAGAAGCGAGTGAAGTTTAAAATTTTTTTTTAATTATGTAGGTCGGTGCAGGTTAAAATTTACTATCCAATACTAACCGCAACCCACCCACTAATATTCAAAGGATAATATTATTTTAGGCATTGATTGCTAAAAAAAAATTTTACTAGCTTCTTCCTCATTATTATTCATTAGACAAAGATGACAAATATTAAAAACACAACCTAACCTTTTGTTTTCCACTCCATCCATAGAAAGCAACTTAACCTTAGTGACCTATGTATACTTAATTCATTTACCTAAGGATTCTATACATTTGGGGAACATATTAAGTTTATTTATTTATTTTATCTGTATAAAGTAAAATAAAAACTAGCAATGTTAGTTTCTGAAATAAACTACACCTGCATTTATATCTTATTTTAATTTTAATTTTAACTCCATTAATTTTTTTAATAGAGTACAATAGTAATCTATATATATCTAATTCCATTTAGTGGGAAAATACTTACTAGTTCTTTTATGTTAATTTTATGGGTTGAAATAATAATATTTCACATAAATTTAGTTTGTTCTATGATAATATTACATACAAGAAAGTAAATGGTAAATTTAATTGTAAAATGATTGGTGTGTAAGATATTTTTATTTAAAATATCCTAAACCCACCCACACCCAATGGTACACACAAGTATCTACAAAGTGCAGGTCCAAACGAGTAACATAATTTTTACGGGCGGTTGTGGATCCAATTTAATAATGTGTAGTTTTGGACGGACAGTTAGTTTAAGGATCCTTAACCACTCCCACCCACCCAATTTCCACCCCTACTCCAAACTACTGTTTTGTTCCCGAAGCATTTTGTTGTACACTTCAAGAACTTCTATAGGATCTGGGCGTTTACTTTGAAAGATAACCATATTTCTAAACCACCAAATTACATATAGTAAAGTTGCTATGGTAGGATCAACTTAGAGAGAACATGCTGATGATTAATGCCTTTCTCTAAACAGGTTTTGATCCGCCCAGTTATCTCTTGAGGTTCCAAAAATTGCGAATGGATAGATAGAATGGAGCCAACCATAAAGCCCGAGCAAATTCACATTGTAGAAATAGGTGAGTGAGTGACAAAGCAGAGATGTTGTTGCGACATTCACATGTCTCTGGATTGAGAGATCTATTGTTGGAAGAATATGGTTGCATAGTTTCTATAGAAAATTTGGGATCCTTGGTAGAAGTTTTAGTTTCCATAATTCATCCAATGAGAAATTGCCAGCTGAAGTGTTATTTGTAGACTGGATAAGCTTGCTGTAAGCCTTTTTGACCGAGTAACGCCTATTTGGTGACTTAGTCCAAGCCAACCAATCCTTTGCCCCTTTTATAGAGAGGAGTATTTCAATAATCTTACGAACTTCACTTTGATTGTAGTTAGCTTGGATTAGCTAACTTCCTATTTTTTTCCCCCTTTGATTGATCAGGTCCTTCACTTTAGTTAGATTTTGGCTAATAGAACCTCCTAAAGGCCACCAAAACTTGCTACAAAGCTGAATTAAGTCTCCACTCCCAACTTGCCATCTAAGATTCTCAGCTAACAAGGGGAACACTTTGAGAATTCTTTTCTATCTCCAAGATGCCTTTTTTTTTCTTTTTCTTTTTGTGAAAATGTCTACCAGTTTTCGTTTCCCATATTTACCAATCATCATTTTCCCTAGGAGAGAGGTAGGCCTATGTATTACATGCCATAATTGTTTAAAAATAAGAACAGTGTTAAATTCAGAGCTTTTTTTTATTTTTTAAGTCCAAGACCTCCCTCAGATTTAGGCTTTGTAAGCTGATGCCATGAAAGAAAATGCATTTTTCCTACTATAAGGTAAACCATGCTACCAAAAGTTATTAACGATTGAATCAATTCTGTTCTGGCATTGTTTAGATAGTGCGGTTGTAGACGTGTGGTACACTGGGATTAAGGATAAAACTTGCTTACAAAGAATTAGACGCCCAGCTTGAGAAAGAGTTTTTTACCTTCCAGCCTTGCAGTTTGCCATATAATTTAGCAATAACTTCTTATTCAATCTTTTTTCTATCCTTCGGACCATCAATGTAAATGTCCAGGTATCTGCCTATCACCACTCCTTGCTTAACCCCGATAATATTACTTAGAAAGCATTTGAATCTTCTAGGGGTATTCTTGATAAATTTGATTATGGATTTATGAGCATTAAGATGAAGACCATAAATTTGGCCAAACCAATGAAAGATATGCTTGATTATGTTACAGGACTGAGGATTAGCTCTGAAAAACACCATGAGATCATCAACATAGGCTAAGTGGTTAATTTGAGGGGTTTGTTAGTTCGGACAAATGCCCTGAATAGTATTGTTCATATCTGCTTTCTCCAAAGCAATGGATAATACATTAGAGCATAGCATGAAGAGCTAACGGGACAAAAGGCCCCCCTGTCTAAGCCCTGATCTCGGTTGAATTTTTTCGTGAGAGTTCGCCATTGATAAAGATTTTGTATGAAGGAGAGTTTAAACCTCGCATAATAATTATGATCCATAGGTCAAGAAAGCCCATGCTGTGCAACACCTCTATTATAAAGTCCCAAGAGATGCTATCATTGGCCTTGGAAAAGTCCACTTTTAAAACTGCCCAGAAGTTCTTCTTGCCTTTGGTTTTGTGAATGAGATCCATGATCTCAGTTGCCAGCATGATATTAACTGTTATTAAACTACCCTTAATGAAAGCGTTTTGAGAGGGAGTGATGAGATCATATAAAATGAGTTTCAGCCTATTGGTAAGCACTTCGGATATAGTTTTGTAAATTACATTACACAAACTGATAGGCCTGAAATCATTGAAGGTATAGATTTGCTTGCCTCTAGGAGTTAGAACAATCAATGTTTCATTAAATGCCTTAAGCAAGAATCCTCTCGTAAAGAAAGAAAGAGCTATCTTAGTAACATCTTCCCCAATAATCTGCTAGAATTTTTGGTAGAATCTTGTTGTGAAAGCATCTGGCTCTGGGACTACATTACAAGGAAGCTCTGTGAGTGCTTTTCCAATATCAATACCGGGGAAGTTTCTGTTAAGAATCTCAAGATGCTTCTCATTAAGCCTAGGGATTGGCAGATGTTGTAGGTCTATATTTCTTCCTTCCTGCTGCGGGATTGGGCTGAAAAGTTGTTTGAAATGATCTGCAACCATTTGTTTTATGATTTGTGAATCATGAATAATTTGATCTTGGTCAGTTTGGATTCGAAGAATGTTAGTTTTAGCTTTCCTTCTCCTTACTATTTGATGGAAGTACTCGGTTCCTCTATCACCATGCAGCATCCATATTTGACGGGCTTTCTGGGCAAAAGCCACTTGCTGACATTCCAAAAGATATTCCAATAACTTTCTAACTTATTGTTCAAGGTCCCTGTTATGTTCATCCAGATTTTCCGACGATGTTTTAATATGTTGTTCTAGCTCCTTAATTTTTAGTGCAATTTCCCAAAGGTTTGTTTATCCTATTCACTGACTTGGAATTCGGTATTCAGAACCTGAGTTTTAACTCTAAAAGCCAAGGAACGAGTCACTGGTGTGTACTATGCTTTTTGGATCACTTGTTTACATTGAGGATGAGTGGTCCAAAATGCTTGAAATTGAAAGAGATATTTTTTGCATGCTTGATTTGTCAAGGTGTTGAGCATAATAGGTGCATGGTCATAAGCAAATATAGGAAAGCTAAAGACAAAAGAGTAGGGGAAACACTGATACCATTTTTCATTACAAAACATTTTTTCCAACCTTTCCCACACACATTGATTACCCTATCTATTATTAGACCAAGTGAGCCATTGACCAGTAGCCCTCATATCCAGAAGATTACATTCAAATAACATATCCAGTAGGTTGTCTGCCTCTGGGAGAGCTGAACTTGAGCTAAGTTTTTCTGAAGGGAGCATTACTTAATTAAAAACTCCAAAAAGTAACCACGGTAGATGGTCCTCACCAGCATTTACTTGAGCAAACTTTGTGATAAAACTCCAAAGCTTGTTTCTTTCTGCATCCTGGAGAGGGCCATACATCCCTGTGATCAAGAAAACGGCTAACATCATGGATTTCACTCTCAAGTGAATTCAGTTTACAGAAATTGAGATCACTTGTGGTTGAAAACCATTTGTCCAAGCCATAACAGACCCATCCATATGTTCAGTTTCAACCACATCTATGAAGCCCATAGATAACAAAAAGGTTTCTGTAGTCTCCACCTTTTGCAGTGTTTCTGACAGTAACAAAAATTGAGGGGTATATTCCATAATAAGCTGTCTTAGTCTTTGAATTGTCGAGGGACAACTTAAATCTCAACAATTCCAAGCTAAGATTTTCATTATGAACGAGGAAGCTGTTTTGGGACAGCCTCTTGGAACCCCAATTTGATGTGTTCAAATTTGAAGGTGATCTTCTGCAAGATTGTTTGGTATCATAAGCCATCTTGATAACTAATGAGAGAGAGTTCATTCCTCTTCAATTCTTGTTAGCGATGACTTACAGTGTTTGAACTTGCAGCCATTGACTCATTTTCTGTATCTAGCTTCTAGATAGTGACTTTTGATCTCTTCTTCATGCCCTGCAGATCATCTTGTTTTCTCTTCCTTGTGAATTCCATTATGGGCCTTTCATCACTGGAGCTATTAAGTTGCTGGATGATGTTGATGAAACCAGATGGAAAGCTTTTGGCCATCTTTGTTATAGCTTCCTTGATGTCAGCTGGATGATTGTCTCTGAACTTATGAGCCATACTAAAGTTATTGCCCTGTAGCTCAAAATTCTAGTTCTGTTTTGGTTGCAACCCTGAAAGAAGGCCTTGATTGAATCCACAGCCTATCATTGTTGAGGGAGTGAGGCAGACGAGTTGCAGTTGCTGTGTAACATGAAGAACCAGATTACTGAAGCCAACAATAAGAACTCAAGTTATAACCTGAATTGATTCAGATGAAAAATGTGTTTGAACTTGAGCCATCATTCTATGCAACTGTTCTGAAAGAAGGAAACTCCTTATACTCAGATGTGATGAATTATGAAAATTGATTCATAGAAGTTTCATTAATTATAAAGCTAGTAGGCATTGAAACCTGCATGTGAGGATCAACTGCCAGATGGAGAATATGAGGTGGGACAATGCTACTTACTCCAGGAAGTGTCACAGATTGAGGCTAAGGACCTTGATTTACAGGGCCATCAAATATGTTAAACCCCTTATTATTCATCTCAGCTACAAAATTCATTGTGTTGTGTAGTTCTTGCTGAATCATTAGTAACAGCATCTTCTGGTTGGTTGCTGGATTCAACATTATCACATTGCATATTAACAATTGGCCCGTTGGTTATGAAGGACCCTCCACCCCTGGAAAAGTTGCTTGTCTGAGAATCCGTTGTTGTCCTAACGAAATATCTGCATTGGATAGAGTTGTGACAGTGGGCAGCGGAGGTTGAGGATATTCCCCATGATCTCCTCTATTAACATCTGCATTAGCTTGAGGTTGATTATCATGTTTATATCTTCCATCATATCATCATTAGGTTGATCAATAGAAAAAGTATCTTCTATAGAGTATGACGGGGACTGAAGTTCAAGGGCTTTTCCTGGTATATATGGTCTCTGTTAATAAGGTCTCTTCTTTTCCGGTCAAAAAGAAAGTGGACTAACTCATCAACTTCAATGACCAACTCAATGTAAAAGGTTCTTCTATCAGGATGGGTAGCAAAAGCCCTAGCATGAGGAGTGAAATGTGGATGGAACCCGTCTTCCTGCTCCTAAATTAAATTCATCTCTAAGCTGTTGAGCTGCCTGTTAATAGCATCTGTAATCTGCCCATAAGACCAACAGCACTCATATTGTTTATGTCCAATTCTGCCACATGAGAAACAGAAACAAATGAGCCTCTCATACCTGCATTGGATTAATGCCCATTCTCCATTGTCCAATGTAAGCATAAATCTCATGAACAAAGGTTCATCTAAGCATAAATCTCATGAACAAAGGTCCATCTATTCTAATCTTTACTCTTATTCTAATCTTTACTCTTAACCTCATAAATCATAGATTTCTAGGGAAACCCTCTGACCAATCAATCCGTTCTACTGGTCCCAGCATAGAACCTAAATATTCAGCAAAGGAAGGGTGTTGATAATCTAAAGGCAACCCCTAAAGCTGAACCCAGATAGAAATCTCATTGATTTCAAGATTACTAAGTGTTTGGTTCCCAATTCTCAAACACTAATAAAGCACCTTGAATTGCCATGATCCATTCTCCTTGATATATTCTTTGTCCTCCACATCTTGAAAGTAAATTATGTGAAAGTTGTCTTGTTTTACCTAAAAAATGGAAATTACCTTTTAACTCCCAAAATGCATGTAGGATATCTTGCATGCGTCTGACAAAGAAGCTTCTGTTGTCAACTAAGTAACCAACTAAACAGTGAGACCACCAACTCCTTGAGTTTTGAAGCAGGGCAGGAGTTTCGTGAACCATCATTGCTGTGAGTCTTGAATTGTAAATCCTCTTGCAAATAGAAGTTTTGCCCTTCTTCATCACCTCCTGAAGAAGCACTAGTATCTGACTAGCTTATATCCCTGAATCGAGACATTTTGAACAAAAAGTTTGTGTTTTTCCAACATGCAAAGGCAGAGCAATGAATTATGGGAAAACCTTGTGTTTTGGCAACATGCAAAGGCAGAGTCTTTACTTAAAAGGAAAGTTAGAGTACTGAGGACAAGGATACAATGTTGAAAGTTAGATTTCGAAGTCAGAAAATGTTAAGAATTCATTGAACCCATTCGTACTGAAAGCTACTTGAGCTTCGTTCTCTCCGGTTCGGACTTCAGCCTTCTATGAAATATATATATATATATTATTTCCAATTAGGAAACCAGCTCAGATCTACCCGCTATAAATTAAGATAAATAACACCAATCCGTCTAGCCGCTTAAGAAGAGAAGGGGAAGTCCATCAGTGATTGCCGGAACCAAGTCCTCAATTTCAAAGGTGAGGAGCGCAGAAGCCTTCCCGAGTTGACGAGGTGGCATAGTATCGACTCCTTCTATGACTAAGGGAAGTTATTCCTCTTCCGCCTACTGCTACTAGGACTGTTATTGCTATTGCTCCGCTTCCTTCCTTCTGTGTACCAACAATTGGCAGGAATGGCAGGTACACTATCTTGATCAAGACGATTGAAGACCGGGCACTTATGCATTTGATTTGTTTGGAAGGTGAAAACGGGAGAGAAAGGAAATATAAATAAAATTAATTTTTTTTATATGGAATAATTGAGAAGAAAGGAAATGAGATTGAATCAAATTATTATAATATCATTACAGTATATTATGTAAAGATAGTTATAATATTAATTCATCAAACTCAATTAAAAATTTCTAATATACTAATAAAATATTATACATTTAATAAGAGATAAATTTTTTAAATAATTTTAAATAATAATACTAATGATTAAAAATAACAATAAGAAAGAAATTATAGATAAAAAATTAAAATTAATATATTTTATTGTGATAGATTAATAAAATTATGAATATGTATAATTTTAAAAATGAAAAATGTCAAGTGTGCTAAGAAGTTCAATATAATTTGCCACTCATTCCAAGTTCCACAACACTAACATTTTCAAATATCTTGACCCTCCATTTGAGAAGATCTCTTGTAATTGGATTATTGCATTCAAGCTATATATTTGAAATTTTCCTCAAAATTGAGTTAACAATAAAAAAATTTGATAAAATGCATTCATTAACTTATTATTATGAACATAAAAAGTCAAATCAATAGTAGCTCAAAACAATTAAAGCAGATTATATTTGGCAGTAAATTAACAATGAAAAAATTGAATTAATTGTATATAAACAATATCATAAGAAATTCTTATCTGAATTGGACAATAAAGAGAGGGAAGAATATATTAAAAAAATTGGAATGTAGAATAAAAAAAAATTATCTACACGGGTCGGGTTCCCTGTTCAATATGAGTTCGATTCATGTTCAGACCCGACATGACCGACTTGGATGCAGAGCTGCCTGACTTGGGAGTGATCCCTATCTGCGAATCGCCTACATTCCATTCAATGAGAAACAGATCGGTGTCAGAACTCCGCCCAAAAGTGAAAGATGTCCTCAATCCTTCTCTATTCGACATTAATCATACATCTTCCATGGATTTGATAAGATTCCTATAGACATAGTGACGCCAACATAGCAATAGAGGAAGGGAGAAGGAGTGATGCCTGTGAGGAAAAATAGGAGACGACGGTGGTGTAGACAGGTTCCTAGTAGAGGCACTGCAGAGGTGGATTTGGAGAAGGCTGAGGTGTTTCTAGTGGAGAACGATGTCTGGAAGGACAGTTGCTGGGATGGAGAAAAAGTGGGGCACCTTTCACCCAAAATCCATCCATTTATGGGGGGGATGGTAATTTCGCTAGGTCCTATCACTTTTCAAAATCCCATTTACCTTCCTCCCTAATTTCAACCCTCAATCAAATAGGTGAAAACTCCAATTTCACCGCACCCATTTCATCCCTTCTGATTTCACCCATTCCAAACAATGGGTTAATGTCTAGATTGAGATCAAGATTAAGCTCTAAGTCGAGGAAAGCTTTTTCTTCACTTTAGAGGGGAAGGAAACTCTCTTTTCTTCACTTCTTTGATAAGTGTCTTAGCAGAAGCAGAATTGATTATGATTGACTTAGATTTTGAAGCTAGAAAATGTTTAGAATTGATTGAACCCATTCACACTAAAAGCTACTTGAGCTTTGTTCTCTTCAGTTCGGACTTCACCCTTCTACGAAATATATATGTATATATATTATTTTATCATTGTGACTAAATCATATGTAATTCATATTTAATTCTAACTTTATATTAGTAAATGCAAAAATTTTAATGGTGTATTGAAACTAGTCTTTTCCTATGCATGCTATATGCCAGATAGGATTTAAAAGCAATAATTTATATGTATTCTTTTAAATAAAATAAAAATAAAACTAATTTGTAAATGCATTAACATATGTCAATACTACCTTTGAACCTTAACATTTTATACACTATTAAATTTAATTAAAAAATTTTTATATAATAATTAATGGGATGAATTTCATTCACCTTTTTAAAGGTTTGGGTATAAATTACCGATGTTCCCTCTATTTTTAAAATTTCATAAACCTCCCTTAGATGTTAATGGATATTAACTTTTTTCATTTTATACCAATTTTACCCATTTAAGTATTATAATATTACAAATTTATATTTAAAAATATCTAAATTAATAAAGTTAATTAAAAATAATAATTCTTTAAGATGATGATTGTGTTTTTGCAAAATAATTGAAATTTTTCTTAAATATTTTTATAAAAAGGTGACTTTATAAAAAAATTTAAACTTTATTATATACATTACATGTTGCAAATATAAAGAAATTTTTATTGATAAAAATTGTACTATAATTTTTTTTAATTTTTATGAAAAAATAACTTATTATCTTGAAGATGTGAAAATATGAATATAAAATTTATTTATTTTTTTAATGTTTTAATTTATTAAATTATGTGATTAACTTGGACAATATCAAATTTTATATTTTGATATTTTAACTTATTAAATAATTATGGAAACTATTTTAAAAAATAAATAAATTATTTATTATTTTTTAAATATTTTGATGCATAATGTATTTTATGACTAAATAACTATTTAATTTATGTCATAACAAAGTTTATAATTTTAATTTTTATTAAGTATTTTTAAAAATTTATGTAATTAAGTTTTTAAACTTATGGTTTTATATTCTTAAGTTTTATTTTAATCATCTTCAACTTTCAATTTACCACACTTATTTTAATTAGAAGTAACCAACTATTGAAATGACGCTAATAAAGAGTGCAATGTGGTGGGGGTTAAGCTTAACGCCAAATGCAAGTTAAAGTTTTTACAGGGGAGTGAGGAATGATATATATGGATCATCTCCAACATTTGCAATTGCAATTACTACATCTAACCATCTAAATGAGTGGGGTTTTTGCATTTTCAGGGAGTTCACAATAATCAATGATCAATGTAGTAATTGCAATTGTAGTTATTGGAGAACAACAAGATCCGAGAATAACAATGGTTGAAAGTGGTGGAGGAATTAAGAGAAGGGGAAGGAATAAGGAAGACAAGATTCAAGACAAAGAAGAGCAAGAAGGAAAAGAAGTGTTACAAACAAACTTAATATAAGGGAGCTAGTTTTATAGGGAAGACTTTCATGCCTAGATAAAATTTTTAGGTATAGGTTCCTATAAAGGTTAATGGACAAGATTTTAACATATTAATAGTATAGTTCAGCTATCATTATCTATATTTTGTATCTATATATTATAATAAACAAGACAAAGAAATTAAGGAGTCTTTTCCATTGAAAAGGAATGGCAAATTGATATGTGACAAATTATGGGGATGAAACTTATTATAAAAACAAGCAGGAAACATCATAATTAATGCATAATATATAGATATTGTACCTCAATGAGTTACTCGCATAATTAATGCTTTCTTAATAAATATTACACTGCTATAAGTTGCACTTAGTGATTTATATTTAATTAAGAGGGAAAAAACTCCTTAATTTCTTTCTTTTGTTTATTATATTTTCATAATCTTTCTAATTTATTGAGTTAATTTTCATGTGTTTTCTTCCTCTTTAAAGTAATCTCCTTAATTTTTTATTTATTATATTTGTATAATCTCTCTTATTTCTTTCCCTAATTTACTATACTTTTTAATTTTTGTGCATTTTCTAAATAGTTGGACTCTTATTTCAATTACACTATCAAACTATTAAATTAAATTGAACCATTCTTTTAATTTCAATAACAAATCCTTCATCCTTTAGAAAAATAGAAGGCTTTTTATTTCTATTTCACTTCATTTTCATTATCATTTGAGCCTTTATTGTTTCCTCTCAAAGACACCATTAAGGATGAACAATTGTATCTCTAAATTATTCTTTCTTTCCATTTTTATGCTTTTACTTTGCCTTCCTCCAAATTATCCTAAATTGAGGTTTGATTTATTCTTTTCTTTATCTATCTCTTAAACTTTTGTTTGGTATATTTTCATCCATATCCTAATTTCTTGCTTTCTCTTTCAAATTTTTAGATCATTAGCATCTGTGTTTCCACAATTTTCTTCTTTTAATGAGGGTCACAATATCAACACCATATATAAGTTCCTTGCCTTGTCAATATAAACTCTATATCTTAGTAGTGTACTAGACTAGAAGTAAATGTTTTTTTATTTATCTATTAAAAATTTCATTCTTTTAAGTTAATGTAAGTATATGAATTGGAGTAAAGTTTGCTAAATTATCTACTAGGTTGTTGAGAAAGATGAACAATTGACATGAGATTTTCCTACTGCATATTAATTGTTTTTCATTGTATTTAATCATATATAGGACTACATGAGGTAAAAAATTATTATTTTTTATTTTTTCCTAAAAAAGGTTTTTAACTATTTAGTTTTTTATTTTCTATGGGAATGTTCCTCTTTTTTTATTGCCTTGAAATTAAAAGGCTTATTTGAATTTGAATTTTTAATTTTAATAATAATCATAATGTTGTAGTAGATATTCTAAACAATATTTTTGGTTTTATCCTTACAATGCAAGAGATGCAATTTTGTTAGTTAAATAAATAACAATTTTTTTGCAACCATTGATCTAACTTAGGATGATATAATTTATTATTGACAAGGTGTAGGCATAAAATTTTAATGGCAATAATAATTAGCAACTTAAGAATCTTAAAATTTTAGTAAATAGTACTACTTGATTTGTTCATTTGAGGACCATCCCATTAAATTGTAATTATAAGAAGAAGGAATTAGACTTTTTCTAAGTCTAGAAATGATGGTGATGCTTTATTTTCTCATTTGATTGGAAGGTAATCCTATACAATTGTAAGATAAGGCTTAACCACCATCAATAAGGTAATGATATTATTATCATAACTTAAATATGTAATAATGTGAAAAGAAATAAATTTTTCATTTAAAAATTACGAGGAAGAGGAAATTTGACTTTCTCCATTATAGGATAATTTTTAGTTTAACATGGAACTCTATTAAATTCTATTAAGTAAGTCAAGATGAAATTTTGTCAATCTTTTATTAAAATATTCACAGGTTATATTTACTTTTTAACTATTGACAAATTACAAAGCTAAGTATGATACATGTATCTTATCGAATAGATTTTCTTTTACAAGATTTAGTATTCAAGAGGCACTAAACTGAGTATAGGCATTGTTCTTTTAGGTATTTGTATTTGCATTGATACAAATGTGAGTGTTAACATATAATGATTTGTTAAAGCATTAATAGTAGTATAAAGCATTTCTTTGCAACAATAAGTGTCCTTTGAAGTTAACCACACTATAAAAAGGTAATTATTAAAGTAATGATTTTATTTTCATGACTTGAAAGTTTAATTTAGATCAATATTTTATTTTATCTAAATTAAGGCACTGATGTTAGATGAAATAATTTCTTCATTTATAAATTATATACGAGCAAGAAGAAATTAAGCTTTCTCCAAATCTTGGCTTGATTTTGTTAACTTGCCTCTACTTAGAAGCTTAGTAAATGCATCATATATTGGCTTGACATTAAGATTAATAGAGACTTTAATTATTGATCTAGCCCTTTTTGATATTTGAGAAAATATAAGCTTTCTTCGTATTTCACTTAACAAATATATAATGGAGTAAAAACATATTTTGAGATTCTTAAACACACCCTCTGTAAGTTTTCATAAGAATATGAATGCATTAAACTTGGTCAAGTATTAATTTGGGAGCTAATTAGGATAAAAACTTAACTAAAGTTACTTGAGATTGTTATTTTCATTTAAGTCTTTTTGAAACCTTTTTATAATTCATACTACTTCTCATGGAATTGATACTTAGACTAATCCTCTTCTTTTCTTTGCCTTTTTGGTTTCTGTATTCCTTTTAGAACTAATTTTTTATATGATGTTTAGAAGATGATATTATGCGGAATCATATATTATAAGCATTATACATGTGTGTTGTAAGATACCTTTTATGGGGGTCATCCAAGAAAATCCTATTGATCTCCACTTTAAATATTTAATGCCTACTTTGTAAAGTTAAATCTTGCTATTATCTAATACTTTACTTTGCAGAGTTAAATATTGTACTATTTTATTTTCTTCAAGATTTTGCTTAAATTCAAATGTCCAATTTGTGAACGTGAAGGTGGTGATCAAAGGCAAATGGGAAGTATTCATAAATACAAAACCATGTTTTAAACAATATTATTCTATGCACAAGAGGATACTATACTTAAGAGATATACTACAAAGATATTAAAAGTCTAGCATATATAGATATAATAATAAGTCCATTGGTTACATACCTATAATAGTAGTATTTCTATTGAAGTATTTATGTCATCATAAAATTGGAAGCAAACCATAATCCTAATTTAAGAAGTTAAGATAATTTTAGAATCATAAATGATCATATATATTATAAATGATTATCATATATAAAATATATAGAGTCTTTTTAATGTGACAAAATTATTTGTATCAATTTAGACTTTATTTTATGTAAGTAGCTAATAAATTAGTTAATAGTTAATAAGATAGTTAATGACTAATAGTTAATAGCTAATAATTTATAGTTATAGCTCATAAATTAGTTAATTATGTAAAAAATATTTTAATTGATTATGTAAAAAATGTTTTACGATATTAACTATTAAACTAATTGAAATTACAAAATAACATAAAATATATTAATAGAAATAAATATATAAGTTTAAATAATTCAAATTTATCTAAAGATTAAATTATATTAATTCAATTAAAATATTTAAAATAAAAATATAGTATCTAATATTTAATTAATTATATTCTATAAACTTGCATATTTATTTACTTATATGATTTTTATTTTATTATTTATAACAAAAATATAGTTACTAATTATATTTTATAACATCATAAATTAATAAAAAGAATAAAAATAGATCTAAATTTTTTTAAAAAAAATAGTAGTTTATAAGTTATAAACTACTCAAAATAACTCATTAAATCAAAGCTTATTTTTTTTAGTAAGTAGTGTTTGAAATACCTCTAAAAGCTAATTTATAATTTATTGACTTGGTTAATAAATTATAAGTTAATTTATTTATTGTGCAAAATGGAGATTTAATGTATTAAAACCATTAGCTCCCTAAAAATAAAATAATTAATAATTATTTCAACACTTTGAAAAGAGTACAAATAGACACATATTCTTGTTTATATATATATTTGTATGTATGTATAGGTTATGCATCTTAAAGATATTTTTAAGAATATTGTCTTTACAATTTGATGGATTGAATTATTAATTTGAATGATCTGTTAATATTGATTATTAAGCAATTAAATAAAATTAATTTTTATTTATTATTTGTAACAAAAATAAAATTAGAAGTTAGAATTTTGTTATATTATGCAATTATACAATCATTGAGATTGTATGAAAAAATAGAATATATAGTTAAAGATATTCTCAAATGTATATAAAAAATACTCATAAATAACTAATTTTAGGAGGATGAAAAATATAATAATTTTATAAATATATTTTTTATAAAATAATAATGAAATTCATGCATCATACAAGTTAAAAACTAGTTATATATAAATGAATGCATAAGTTTTTACAAACTTACTTTTCTATAAATTTTAATTATGAACTTGCAACTAATATAAATATGAAAATTTTTAATACATTAATTCTAGCATAATAAATTAATAATAAGAATTAATTATTTATTATTGTAACATTAAATGCCCATGAGATAAAAACTTGATCAAGCTTTATATTTAACAAGATAAGATATTATTATTAGTATTTTACAAACAGAATGGTGGCCTAGTGGAGCAACTATTCTAGAAATTAGAGTATTAATGAATTTTTTTTCTCTCAATGCATGTCCTCTCCAAGATTGGTATCCCTATTTATTAATAAGTAAAGCCCATATGAAGCCAACATGTTTTTCATTAGACTAATTCCTTGAAGACCTGAATGTAATTTTAGTTTCTCTAAAATGCGATTATGTAATTTTGCACCTCTTTTTAAAATGCTTTCTTTTAATCCTATTAAATATTTAATTGGATTAATTTTGAACTTACCATTAAATTTCCATCTACTCATTAATGAAAGGGTTGATGTGGAATATTTATAACC
The DNA here is from genome assembly GCA_020226215.1 of Sindora glabra. Classification (NCBI taxonomy): domain Eukaryota; kingdom Viridiplantae; phylum Streptophyta; class Magnoliopsida; order Fabales; family Fabaceae; genus Sindora; species Sindora glabra. Next base: position 53,564,352 of record CM035236.1, read on the forward strand.
ATGGCTCACAATATTGTCCAATTTGTTTCCATTTTGGCCACCATAATTGGAATAAAATTTTTATGGCCAAAACTATCATACCATGGGCAAAAACTCAATGTATGAATACTTTAATTTTGTGTGTAAAAGAAAACCATGTGATTTATACTAAATCTTGATCCAATAATCATCTTTATAAAGTGAGTTGTTAGTTTGAATAGTAAATAATAATTTTTTCAAATTTACCTTACTATTCATTGTTTAATCATTATATTGATCATTTTCTTATTAAAATTTTAGTAGTAATTTAAAGCAATGAAATAAATATCTTAACAAAGACCATCTCTCATTCAAGAGTGTAGCCTAATAAAAGTATTTAGGGGAGGGGTAGGATAAAAAAAAGGAAGTTATTTATATAAAAAGTATAGATGTCATATATAAATATGGATTTAAAAATATGTCAATATATTTTGTAACTTATTTTACAAAAGTTAGCAATATTTTTGTAAAAATTTTAAATTTTAAATTTTTTTGCATACAATATTTTATCATCAAAATTATAATTTTTTATGTTTATTAAATATGAACTGTGTATAATATTGTTGCATATGTGAAAAAATTAAAATATTTGTATTTATAATTTGTAAAAATTAAAATTATGAGATATAAATATTTATAATTCAAAAGAAAAATAATAAAACTCTATAAAATCTATATATAAATTATAAACATCCAAATATTATAACTTACTAATGGTATAATAAAAAAATTGCAAATCATTATTTATAATATTTTTCTTTGATTTTTTATTTGGGAAACCATTTGTTATTTTTTTTTCTTTTGCAATGTGTAAACTTGAGTATTGAGGCAAAATCATATAAACATTCAAATTTCTTAACCATAATGCATACATCATAAATAGAATCTCAAAACATATGATTTTCACATACTCGAATTTGATGAACAAACCATAACTACTAAACTTTAGATTAGTAAAACTAGTATGATGTATAAATTAGTTTCTCTTACTTTTCCCTTTCTTTCTAACACATAGCCAGTAAAGTTTCTCTATCTTTTATGTAAAGTAGAGAGTATGTTTATAGTGGACAAGGAAAGGACCAATTTTTATGCATATTCCTTTGATATGTTCATCAAGTATTAGGATCAATTAAATGAGAGTGATCTACTCAATTACCTTCATCATTAAATTAGATAACTGATTCTAATTTGAAGGTAATTTTCTCAAAATAATTCCCCTTGAATCATGGTCCATTTGTGTAATTTCTAATCAATTAACTAATGAATTACTAATCAAATTAAATGGTAATTTCTAATATTCTCTTACTTGACCTAAAATTGAGAGATACTAAAACTTAAGCATGATATACTAAAACTCATCCTTATGAACATCATAATTACCTTAATATGATAAAAAATCAAGTTTGGGTTATGAAAATTATATATTAATTTTAAGAAACATACTTCTTTTCATATACCATAAACACTAGTGTCTCCCTATACAAGGTTTAAAAATAACATAGAATTTCAAACTAGTCCTATAAGTGTTTCTCAAACACCTAACTTATAACTTATAAGATATGATAATGTGCACAATATAGCTAGAAACAAACATTCATGTTAAAAAAATAATACATAAATAAGCTTAGAGCATCATCATTGTTAAATACATTATTCAGAAGAACAACCAAGAGCCATTCTATGTACAAGTTCCTTAAATGTCTTTGGTTGTAACCCTTTATTTAACAAATGAACTATCATAAGGTTTATTTTAATATGCTCAATAAACAATCTTTGCTTTTGAACTTCCTTTTTAATAACAAAAATACTTTAATTCTAGATACTTAGCACCTCTTGATTATTTGTCATTTTTGGAGAAAAACATTGTTGGGAAATTATTATAGTAAATTCTTAGCAGCTTGATAATGGAGTCGACTACCTTAAGTCTTGAAATAAATTTTCACAACCATAGTGCATGAATGATAGCTTCAAAACATGCCATAAATTCTACTTCAATAGTAGTTGAAACAATGACAAATTTCTTGGAACTTTTTCATGATATGGCTCCTTCTCCAAGTAAGAATAAGTAGCCAAAAGTAGACTTTCTATATATCTAGCAAATTTGGAGTTTGAATATTCAATCACTTCTAATTTATTAGATCTTCATTGAAATTGCCTTTTCCTTTATGTTTTTTTTAATTTTACTATAAGTCAAACTAAAATTCTCTTCTATGTTTCATTTGTTCATACACATATCTTGGCGTAATGAGGTTAATAAGGCTTGATATACACCCTTATCAAAGCAATATAGTCAGTTCCCTAATTGAGGAAGAACTATATATATTAGTTAAAGATATTGAGGCTAAGACTATTAGAAATATCCTTCTTGATAAAGATGATCTTTTTCTAGTGTTATTAATGAGGAAGGATAAAATGCCTATGCTAGAACAATTGATAACTTGGAAGATTTTGATTGTTTTAGCAGTGATTGAGGCATGGATTTGGAAAGAGATGAACATTTAAGTTCAAGATAAAGATTTATTAGTCTGGATAAAGATTCTGGTTACATAAAAGGCTTTAAAAGAAAATTTTCTTTTAGCAAACAACCTTTAAGGACACTTTTTGTTAAAAACATTAATAATAATGTTGAAGATTCTAAACCAAAAGCTCTCACGTGCACCTCAATACTTTTTTTTGATAGATTTTTTCTTAGAATTTTGATATAGCATTACATGTTATTAATCATAGAAATTTACTAGACTTTTGTATTTATAGCAATACGGAGATATCCAAACCATTTATATAGCCTATAACCATCATGGAATTATTATGATTTCTTATCATAACCTAACAACAGCATAAAACATAATGAAAGGATTTCAAAATACATTATTGAGATTGAGAAAACTTGACATACATTATTCTATTCCAAAGATATATTTTTTAATTACTTTTACTATTTACATCATTTTAGTTCATTGTTATCGTAACAAGAAGTTAACAATGCTATTGTTTTTTTTTTTTACCATTTTTTTAAATATTTTTGTCATGTGCTTATTTCTTTGCTTATTGGGTTGTTTATATCTATTGATATGTTAGACCAATGCTATAGAGAAGGGTATTATTTATGGTATGTTGGTGTCATCTAGTCTTAACTTTTCTATTTCAAATGATAGGCCAAGTAGATTTTTATTTTTATAGAAAAATTAAAGAGGTCATTTATTATTGTTTTCATCCTAATTGTTGCTTGCTTTTTTTATTCCAATTATACAAGCATAATTGTTTTTACTTGCATATCCATAATTCTTTAGAAATAGACAATCACCAGTTTGTAAAGTTTTACAATGTGCAGGCTACAAAAATTACTTTTCATGCATTAAACATGACTAATATTGTTGGAAAATAGATCAAGCTTAAACCATACTATCCATTTTATTCCTTTGTTTATTTTATGTCAATATTAATAATCCTAGTAACTATTTTCCATTCTTTAAGTATGTTACTCTTGATTGACATGTTGCAGACTTTAAATTTTATTGTGGATAAGCATAACTCTTTTTTGCTACATTTGTAATGCTCAATAAAAAAATTAAGTATATAGAAATAGTTAGAACTAAGTTAGATAGTGTCTGTAAGTGGATAACAATTAGAAATATTTATTATTGTTAGTAGAATCATTTGTTAGTCTTAGTAAAAGAAAAATCCATTATGAATTTTTTAAAAAAATTGAGAAAATTAAGAGTATTCAAGATCTAAGGTTGATAGGATTTTGGAATATACTTAAGAATACCTTAGAATTAACCTAAAGTAGTAAAAATGCAACTTTCCACCCATTTTTAAGGAAAGGTTAGTTATGTTAGGGGAGAAAAGGAGGGATTTGGCATAACTTAAGGATTTTAGGGTAATATGACTTGACTCTGAGATGCTAGAGTAATTTTTAATCAGCATAAGATTTATTAACAATTAAAAAATTGATGAAGGACTTAATAGCAAAGCATAGGGATAATGAAAGAATATGGAATATTCTTGGATGATACAAGCCTTAGGTAAGTAAGATAATATTATTTCAATGATGCAAGCATGACATTACTATTTGTTGGCCACTCGTATTTTTTCTTAAAAATAGGCAAGCAAATTCAATTCCTTCTCTATGAAAGAAGAGATGCACAACTAGAGAGAGAAGTGGAGTTCTTGAGAGTTCTAGTTATTTTTTAGAAAGATTTTACTAGTTTCGTATGTATTTTTGAAAGTTAGTTAGAGATAAAAGCTCTCTTGATGTCCTAATGAAGGTAGAAGCTTATAAACCTCCTTGAATTTATCTTCTCTTTATAATTTTTTCTTTGGATTCTTCATTAACTTTGTGTTATCTTAGATGCTACGCTTTGGATTCTAGGTGAAAGGAACAAATTCTATAAGTATTCTTAAGTGAATTGATATCTACTCTTTTCTTTTTTATTTTCTTTCAATGTATATTTATTTTTATGATGACTATCATTTATTATGCTAAATCCATAATTACCATAGTGGATTAGTTTGAAAAGTTTTATAATGAAAAGTCAAAAGTGTTAATTTGGAAGATGATTTCTTTAAAATAGTGAAAATTTGAAAACATAATTTTACATGAAAATGGAAGAAAAATCTTGAAGAGAGAATAAGATGAAACTCTTAGGTTTTCTATGAAAAAAAGTAAAAATTATGTCTTTATTACTCAAAAGATGTCATACTATATTCTACCTTGAATTAAAGATGATAAAATGCATGAAATCAAGTTTTGAAATTAAAAATGGATTTAGTTTTACACAAAGAAAGCTCTCAAGTTCTTTATGTTTAAGGAGAGCAATTTTGTTTTAACGGTGCAAATTTAGTAAACACCAAATAATACTCCAAAAGAAAGGTTTTAGAATTATTACATCAAAAGTTTTTAAGTAAAAATCACTTGAGTCAAGTTTAACAAGCTTTTGGGAATCTTAATGTTTTCTTCAAAAAAATTCTATTTTTATAAGAAAAAATTTGCTATATTATATTATAAACTATTTAATTAATATTTTTAAGTATTTATACTAAGATTTTGTAGCAATAATATGCTTAGAAACATGTTTGAAAGCTTATGAAATAGTGCAAAAGAATTGGTTTAAAACTATAGTTTCAAGTAGTAAAGTTCTTTTACAAACTACTTTGAATGGTAATAGTTTTGAATGATCTTTGCAAATTTTTTTGAATAAAATTTTTTTAAAAATGTTATTTTATATTTTTTATTAATTCTAGAAATTTTTATAAAATTTTATTAAATTTTGATATTTTTAAAGGGAATTTCAAAATTAAGGTGCCAATTTCAAGCAATTTTCATAATTACTTAAAGTAGTAAATAGTATAACATGTTTTTAGGTTGAAATATGTGTTCTAAAAATTTTATTTTAACTCTAGAAATTTTGGAAAAAAATTATTAAAGTTTGCCATTTTAAATGAAATTTCTAAGTAGAAGAATGATTATTAGTATAGTGTTGTGACTATTTTCTTGACATTTGGATATTAATATATAGTCATATTGTGTAGTTTAGGCAGCATGTTCAAATGCTTGATTAAGTAAGGAAAATAGTTTTCTTAGTAATTGAATGATGCATAAAGTTTAAGATCAAATTTGCTTAGAAACAAAAGTTATGGAATATGGAAAAAAATTCTAGATCTCTATAATTTTGCTAAAGAAATCATGAGTTTATTAAGTATATTAGAATGCTATTATGCTTGTTTAATACCATACTATTGTGTTAAGAGTATGTAAAAGTGGTGATAGCAATTATGTGAAAAAAATTGACACTGCTATGTAAAACCATAAGCTTTACATGCGATTAGTGCATGAATTATGACATGAATTAACCAATGACTTGTATATATACTAATGTGATTATATATGAGAATATTTATGAATAATGCTCCTTGTTGATGAGCTTTTGAAAGTAAAACTATAACAGTTGAATAAAGGCACTGATAATGTTTGTGGTTACTATAAAAGTGATAAGGTAAATCTATGAATTTCTCTTAATAGATTATTTTCATATTCTAGTTATGACTATAGTCAGCATATTAACCTTACTTTGTTTATGTGAAATGGGCTAGTGAGAGTCCCACGTGAAATGGATTTTATGCTATATATGAAATTTGGGCCATATGCCAATATTATCTTGAATGCTATATCTGACATGTGACATATTTATGTAATATGTGACTTTGTGGAGAGTTTTGGAGTTTGGTTCGGCATCCTAATTTTCAAGTCATGCAGAAGGTTAAGTGGGAACCTTAAAAGACAAGATTGGGATATGTGTGGAATAATGTCAAACTAGAGTAATAAGGAGGAACCTTATATGCCTTTAACCCATTTAATAGTTCTTCAAATGTTTGTATTGTGCTTATGACTAAATTATATTCTTTTTATAATGTAGTATACATAATGATTTAATGAAAAACATTTTCTAGTAAGAAATTTAGTTTTATATATGTATCTTGCATATAAATATTATTTGAATAAAACTAACTAGGAACTTGTTTGATAGTTATTTCACTAAGTAATTTTATTATTCACTCTACTTGTGGATATATTTTTGTAGATATTATATGCAGTGTCACTCATTGAGTTTATAGGCATTTGGTGGAGCATGCACACATTATAACACATACCAGTAGAAGTTCCGTTTACCCCTATTAAGAACCATAAGATAGACATAAGATTTTACTTTTAATGCATCAGTGAACAACTAAGTTGTTAGCTGCCACTTTGTTTTCCTTTTTTTTATTTGTAGTTATTGTATATATTTGCATTGACGTGTTGCAATATTATCATAGCTATTTTGATAAAAAGGATATGTTAAAATTCTAATACTTTATTTGTATAAAAGACATATATTTAATGATGTTTATGTTTAATTTACATTATTGTATATTTCATCTATTTTTTAATATATGTTTTATTTAAAGGTTGTTACAAAACATTAATAAGGTACACCATGATAATTCTTAAGGAAATACAAGAAAAAAGACTTTTCCCCTAAAGGTGTACACATACACATATCATTTCTAAATATTTTCAAGGTATTTTCCCAAGTATTATTCTTATAGTTTTAAGTTTAATCTGATTCTGATATGGTTCTAAAGAAAAAAGAAACTAATTTTCGAACTTGATATTATCTTAGTATTTTAAATTAAGTATGATCTTTTGATTTTTGTAAGTTTTATAAATCTAATCCTATTTTATTGTATTGGTTTCATCATTTGAATGATGGAAATAAAACTATTACTTAGTTTTTAAAAATTTTTCTTATAAAGTATCTTTTTAGCTTTTCAAGGAATTTTCAATAAATTAATATTTATACAAGTTTTATAAATCTAACATTAATTTCTATTTTTGATAAATTCTCTTTTTTGAAATAGTTTTTTAAAACTATTTGTTTGAGAATTTGCTAGAAGTAATGATTTTTTGATAAAAAATATTTTTTAAAATCACTTCACTAAAAGTTTCTATTTTGTAAGATCATTATGTTTCAACTATTTCCAAATCAAAAAAGGAATTTTTTTAGTTTCACTTGGATTTTGACTCCTAAAAGATTTTGATATGTCTAGTTTTTTAAAATATATTTAAAAAATAGAACTTTATTAATTGTAAAAGATTGTCTTTTGTTGATAAAGAACAAGAAAAACTTTATTAGTGAATCTTATATCTTTGTGATGTGCATATTTTAGGAAACAATAAATTTTTCATATATTATTTGGTTTATAAAGGCTTGTAAAGATATTTGATTAATATTTTACGTCGGTTGCAATAGTCTAAAAGAAAGGTTGTGACAACCTTTCATTATCCTTTCATTTATATGTATTAGACCTCAATTACATTTCACTATCTTAATCAATTATTATGATATTAGCAATAAAGTTGCTAAAGGGCTTATTTTTACAAATTACACAGCAAGAAAATGATGTGTTTTCAAGAGATCATTCATAGGCCATTCAATGGTTTTTATATGATAAAAGAATTGAAAAACATAGTAATGACTTGAAAAGCATAGGTCCTAAAACTACCTCCTTAAAAAAAACTAATTTATCAATGGTTTAGAATTTTCACTACTCATGCTTTGCCCAAACTCTAGTTGCTACCTATAACTGCTTTTATATTCAATCTAGTAGCCTGTTTTCTAGCAATTCCCATAACTACCATAAATCTAAGCACAAAATTGCTGCTCTCATTCCTTTTTTTTCTTCTATAGTGAATTCATTTTGTTTTTATTTTTAGTGTGATAAAATTTTGATGGAATGAAATAGAAAAAAGAGATTTCAATAGCAATAATAGCCTTAAATTAATGATAAAAGAAAGCATAAAAATTAATGTATTTTTATATAAAAGATGATAATATTATTTTTATTTATTTATAAATTCTTTTATGTTTGAACTTATAGATAAATTACTTTAAATTGATTAATTTTTATATGTTAAATGATTAAAATAAATTTTATTTAAGATTATATTATATTTAATTAAAAAAGATATTACTGATGAATGTATAATAGAACTTTTTCAATATTGATGTGACTTGAAGTATTATATGCTTTCAATTAAAAGAAATTATATTATAACATTATCAATTTGTATTATATACAAAAAATATTATTGATAAATTTTTTTATTTCTCACATTATTATATTCATTTATAGTGTAGCATTGTCAAAAAAGTTATATGTTGTTAAAAGAAAATGTAGATAACTTGAAGTGTATGTTATATTCATTAGCATTGTACATTGTTAGAAAGGTCAAATTCAATATATTTGGCAGAAAGTTTGAAAATACTTTTTTAGTTTGAAATATTTTCAAACTTATAATAAACACAAAGAAAAATGTGTATAGCTTTAAAGGATAGTTTTGAGGTTTTGAAATTTTGAAAATTTAATTAGGGCAATATAATCAAAAGTCTAACACATGAATGAAAGAATGAATTATGTCATCACTTTCACTTTGGAATAGTTATTCCCTAGGGAATGAGGCATTCTCATTTTATAGTATCTATAAAACATACTTTTAGATCATTCTTTTTCCCATTACTATTACATTCCATCAAACTAAACATACTCTGAAAAAGTTTTAATAATTTTTTAATGATATGGCAATACATGTATGTATGATAATACAAAATTGATTTATTGATAGTGAATCAAATTCAAATCCTAAAATATATCCATCCATGAATAATTTCAACATACCATATATGATGGGTAAATAAATTAATTTATGTTTTATTTATAAGGGTTCAATATTAACATGAGTATTATGTCAAATTTAAAGGAAAACTTATTTCTTTGGAGCTCAAATTGCTCTATCTAAGAAAAAAGAATCAAAGTATTTAAATTAGGTTAAGCTTAGGAGAGTTAAATGAAAAAAATTTAAATAAAATCATATGAAAGGCAAAGTTTTCCCTTATTTGTCTTGCAAAATGGCTACAAACTACCCACAAACATAAACGAGGGAGGATCATTTTAGTTTCTTTGATCTACTTTTTTATCTAAAATAATTTCTTTGTTTTGTATATATAATTTTTATGAAAGCTTTGATTTTGCTTCTTACTTTTGATATCATTTTAGCTTTTGTAGATTTTCTTTATTTTTTTAATCTTTTTATAGTTTTGAGTTGAGTTTCTTCCAACATTTTAATTTTTTTTCAAAAATTGTTCATCTTCAATAGTGGCATTGCTAGAATGATGATTATGCAATAGTTAAAATTTTAGAGATGAGGAAAAATGAAAATATGGAATACATAGGAAAATCGGGAGAGAGAAAAGGTAAAGTTGTTTTGTGGTAATTAAAAGGAAGAAAAGAAAGATGAAAAAAGGGTGAGATTCTAAATTTCAAAAAATAAATATAAATAATGGGCAATAATGTAATTGAATAACTTTTAATTGAAATAAATTAGATAATTGGGTGATTTTGGAATATGTCATAAAATATTCTCTACGTAGCTATCAAATTAGACTAAAGTGTAGGTTTTTAAAACGTAGGAGAAATATGCATAATTTTATAATTTTATTAAACCTAAGAGGGGCCTAAAGTATTTTACTTTTTATTTTATGAAATAAAATATATAAACATGTTAAATAACTATATGTGTTGAATATTAAACTCCAAAACTTTTATTTTGCTTCTTATTTCATAAAATTTATTTATAAATAATTTTATCAAAAAATATTTTAAATTAATATAAGATAGAATTGAAATAATAAATGAAATATAACATGTTACAATATATTATAATACATATTTTGATGATTATTTATTTATTTAAAAAAAAGTTTAATGGTTAGAATTGATTTTAAATAATTTTCAAAAATAACTAATGCTTATGTGTAGGAATTATTATCTTCTAAACTATAAAATTTTGAGAAATTTTAATTTAATGCATTCTTTAATTTTGTTTGTTATTTAAATGTATGAGAAAAAATTTATTTTGACTGAAGTTATTTTTATAAGAAAAAATTATTTGAATGCATGAGAAAATTAATTTTTAATGTAAAATTATTTAGCAGAATGTAAAACATTTTATTGAATAACCATACAACACAAAAAAATTAAAAGTGAAAAGAAATAATAAGTTGGAATAAAATTAGATTAAATAGAAATTTTGGCTACTTTTTTAAAAATAATTTTGATAATTAGAGTTGAATTTAAATAGTTGCAAAAAGAACTAACACTTAGGCTCCGTTTCATGCAATAAATAAGCTAACTTATAACTTATTGACTTGGTCAATACGCTATAAGTTAGTCTCTAAAAGTGTTTCTCACACTAGCTTATAAGTTACTCCAGGTAACTTATAAGCTCTGATTTAATAAGTTACCTAAAGTAGCTTATAGCTTATAAGCTACTAATTTTTTAAATTCTTTTCAAATCTATCTTTATTCTTTTTTTAAATTTACAACTCATATCTTTTGTAATATAAATTTAAGTAATTTTTAAAAAATATATTTAATTATATTTTAAGTAATTATAATTTTATAATAAATAATAGAATAAAAATTATATAAGTAAATAAATATATAATTTTATAAAATATAATTAATTAAATATTAAAAATTATATTCTTATTTTAAACTTTTTAATTACATTAATATAATTTATTTTTTAGGTAAATATAAATTTTTTTAATTATATATATTTCTATTAATATGTCCTTTTATGTCATTTTACAATTTCAGTTAGTTCAACAGTTAATTTTACGAAAAATTTTAATTAGCTTATTAGTTATCAACTATAAGCTATCAGTTAACTTATCAGCTAATTACGCGAAACGGAGTTTTAGTTAAAAGGAAGTATCTTAATTTTAATAAGAAAAAATAGATTGTGAAAATAATAGGATAGCAATAAATAAGTTGGTAAACTTAAATTTTGCAAAAAGTGACCTATGTTATAAATATTTATTTATATGGATGTATGAAAATATCTTTAATTTATATATTAATTAAAATGACAATGGTACATGTTGGTGTTGGGTTTTGATAACAAAAGATAATAATTTTATTTCATCATTATCTTCTCAAAGGATTAAAAATTTAATACTTCATAATAAAAGATTTCATGATCTTAAAAACAAGTTTAAAAGAGAGATGAAATAAGTAAATGAAGTTGAATTTCACTTATTATTATTTATCAATTATATCATTTATTTTTCTCTCTCTTCATTATCATGAAATTACTTTATCATTTATGCTTTATTGTAATTGAATATAGTAAAAAGTATTTGATAAAAATTGTTTAATTGATCTCATTGCATTCTTTAAAGTGAATGTATCAATAATTAAAAGCTTTTTTATGAAAAATATGAAACCTTGCTAATTGGTTTCATTACATACCTTGAAGTGAATGCATTTGTAATTCAAAAAAATAAATAAATAAAGCTGGATGATGTCATGGTCATTACTATAAATGTGGAAAAGGCCAAATTAATTATTGCAATTATAGTAGTTATAAGAATTATAGAACTAATAATAAGATTATTACTCATAACCAGGAGTAGAAGAATAATAAAGAGAAAAAGGCCAACATAATAGGAACTTAGAAAGTTTACAAGGTATATATGTTACTAAGGTGGTACAAAAAGGCACCAGTTACATACTTGTCAAAACATCTTGTGAAATTTTAACAAGCCTAATGTTAAAGAAAAATAAAACGAAACTAATTTTATTAACGAGAATGATGCTCTTAATCATAATTTTTATGATATAATACATTTCAATGTGGAAAATATCTTTAGACACTCTAAACAAAGAATTAGTAATGATAGTGGCCAATTTTGTTTTGTATTAAATTAATATTGAAGAATTATCTCTTTTAGAGCAACAATGCAAAACATTCTAGAAAATAATTTTTTTTCGATTCAATAATCGATGGAAATTATGTTAATACAATATTTGATAGTATAAAGTTAACTAAAGGCTGCTAAAGAGGTAATATAATTTTACTAGGAGAAATACAAATACTTATAAATGCACTATTGTCAATTAAGTCTCAAATATATTTATTAAGTTTTACAGATATGTGATGGAATATGTATTATATTGAGATAATAAATGTTAAAAAATAAAAAATATTTTATATTATAGTGGTCATTTTAAGTAAAAAAAAATTGGAAAAGTTACCATTATTTTCTTTAAATTTGTACTACAAACCTAATTAAAATATATACTATAATGATCTAAAAGTTCATTAACCAAAAACACTTGGCATAGTTGGTGAGGCCATCCTAGATCAATAATAAAGTAGAAAGTCAATAAAACTCCAAAAGGTTATCTATTGAAGAACTATGAGATTCTTCAATTTAATAAATTTTTATGTGCTATTTGTTCTGAAGACAAAGTAAGTATAAGACCATTACTAGCTAAAGTTAAGACAAATCACTAGTATTTTTAAGATAAATACAAGTTGATATATATTGATCTATTTATCCACCACGTGAACTATTTGGACATTTTATGAATTTTAGTTAATGCTTTAACAAAATGGTCATATATGTATTAATTATCAACTTGCAACCTAGTGTTTACGAGATTACTTACTCATATAAATTGACTTTAAGAATAATTTCCTAATTATACAATTAAGACAATGTATCTTTATAATAATGGTAAATTCATAAGTAAAACCTTTATTAATTATTATATCTTAAATAATTGTTAAACATCTTGAAGTATGTTCATATGTAAAATAATTTAACTAAATTAATTTTAATGTTCCAAATTATTAGTTATATCATTATTTAAGAGAAAAAAATTCCTTTTATCATTTTGAAGGGTATATAACTTTACATATTGCAATGTTTATATGTATCAAGCTAAAAAATTATAGTTCTACTTTATAACTAGCTTTAATTAAAGAGTTAAAAGGTTTTACATATAGAGAATTTTTAAATGTGTAATATATTTTTACTTTACCACATTGCTCATATATGATCTTGAAAAATAATGGAGAATATAAGTTCATATGTGAAATTATATTCTTGAAATCAAGGGAGAAAATATGCATGTTATAATATACAATCATCTTAATCCTCACATAATGATATGAACCAAAAGTTTATAATATAGTTAATTTATAAAGTAATGAAAAATTGCCAGATATATTTTTAAGCAAAAGATAATAAATAAATATCAACTACAAATGCTTTAATTCATATTAATGGGGCAATATGTTTATCAATAATAATTTAGTGTAGAACATGCTTAAAGCATGATAAAATTAATTGTTTACAAATACAAATGCCTTTAAACTAAAGAAGGAGCAAATAAGTGGATTTATTAATGAATTAAATATCTTTTTAAGTGTTTTGAGACAAAATTAATGACAAATTCCTAAAAAAAAGTTCAGGTACTTGAAATTTATAAAAATAAAAAGATCTTAATTAATTATATCTAAAGAAAATGTTAGAACTAAAAAGGAAATAATTGTCAACAAAATTTATTGTTATACACAATATAGTACTTAAAATTATGAAAGATAATAATTAGTGATGATCTTGAGTCTATGGAATGATGATATATGAGTATTGGCTTATGAGAAAAGACACAATTTAAATATAAATACAAATTCTAAATTTAATTGTAATGTGAAGAAACACATAGAATGTGTTAAACTAATGCAACACACTAAATGTGTGAAGTTAATAAGGTACAAATTTATCATATATACTAAGAAAATAAGAAAAATTGAAGTTACAAAGAGAAAGTATAATTTGTAATACAAAGGCTTTGGCAAAGATTTTCATTGGTTTTGAGCAACGTTTTTTATTTGCATATAGTGGGTAGAATTTTTCTAACAATATATTAAAAACTTGATATAAGTCTAATGAATTTAATTATATCCTATTTCACCTTAACAATTGACAATGATGTTATAATCCTTAAAGGATTTTAGATGCTTAAAGCATGTAGTTTGAATATATTTAATTAAATTATAAAGATCTTTGTATGGATTAAAGTAACTTGGATGAATGTGTTGTGATCATTTTAGTGAATATTTATGTAAAAATTCCTCATATTTTTATTAAGAAATCAAAATATAATTTTACTATAATTGTTTCATATGTTGATGATTTAAATATTATTGAAGCTTATCTAGAGCTTCCAAAGGTAACAATCTATTTATAAAAAATGGTGCTTGGAATTAAAGATTTTAAAAACTATGTTTTGCATTGGCTTGCAAATTAAGCATTTAAATGATAAAGAATTTATTCATCAATTAAATGAAAAATTTTTTAAAATATTTTAATATAAATAAATTATATCTGTTGAATGTCCCAATGATTGTTCAATCACTGGATACTAATAAAGATTCATTTCGAATTTTAAAGAACAAAGAAAAATTTCTTTTATCTAGAAGAACCATATCTTATTGCAATTGATACACTAATATAGTTTGCTAATAATATATGTTCTAATATAGCTTTTCAATAAATCTATTAAAAAAATATATTTCTTTTCCAACTAAAAGATTTTACAATAAAACTAAATATACATTTCAATTTCATTGTAGAATTTGATATGAGATTATTTTATGAATTATAAGTTATAACTATTTAGTTATGTAGATGTAAATTGTTTGATCCATGCAAAGTTTGATTTTATATTATTATTTATTCATATTTAATGATGCATTTATATCATGCTTCTTAGTAAGATAAATTATAGTTGCAACATTTCCAACATGTATAAAACAAGTAAAATTAATTCCCTTATCATATCCTATAGATATGTGTTAAGAATTTCAAGGAAGAAATTTCAACAAATCTATATAAAGATAATGTTACATGCAAAAGCTTAATTGAAAGGATAACACATCAAATGAGATAGCCTTTTCTTATGCTTACAAAAGGATTATGATAGTTAATTATGACAACAAAATTTGTTTAGGTGGCCTCTAATTGAATTGTTAGTAGAAGCACTAACTTAAAAGTTTTCAATGATATTCTTAATGTTACACTAGTAATTTTTTAAAATTATGAACAAGTTATTTTTCAAGAATTATTAATTAATTAATACATTATTAAAGGGTTATCTGAATAAATTAAATAGTTTAGCTTGAGTCACTTAAGCATCAAGAATTAGTTAATTAGTGACTTAGTTATGAATTATGAGAGAATAATGTTAGTTTTACAATAATTAAAAGAAATAAAAAGGTTGAAAATTAATGAATGGCTAGGATTGACTTCCCTTTTTCTTTATGGTATACCTAAAATATTGAAGCATATCCTTTTCTCTATTTTGACTTATACTATAAGCCTCCTTTACATTTTTCTTCAATCTTTAAAATGAAACCAATCATCTTCTACTTCAATTTTATGCTTTTATGTTACCCCCATTATTCTTTATTTTCATTTCCAATTTTTTTCTTCAAATTTCTACTTTATCTTTATTACTCTTTGTTGTTAGAACACAATTAAACTTTTTTTGTGAAAGATTTCCATCATTATTCAGCAACAACATCAGTTGAATGCTTTTTGGATGAAGCTTCTCCTAGTTGGTGCAGTGCTCTATCTTTAGTGAGATTGCTCCAACATGAATGACATCAAAGCTATTATTAATGATAGCAAGACTTCATCCAATTTGTCTTCCTAAGTTTGAAGTCTCTTCTATTTATTAAAAGTTGAGCCTAGCTTGTAATATTGATTAGAAACTTAGTAGTTAGAAATAGACAAAATTAAGTTAGATAATGTCCAAAAATGGTTAGATAACAAAATTATGTACTTTTGATATTAAAATAATTATTAGGGATATTGGATGGAAAGTTTACTTGTAATTATTTGAAATAGAACTTTTTGGAGATTAAAAGAATTTATTGAGAATTAGTGAAAATTAAGTAAAAATTTTAAGAATTATAAATTTAATTTTGGTGAGAAAAATTATGAAATGTTATTTTAAAATATTTGGAGTAATTTTATGAATTATACAAGATAGATTGATAGAATTTAGGACTAAATTAAGGGTATTAATCAAAATAATTTGGAAAGTGTGTAACAAGGGAAAATTTGGAAAGAACAAAACTAAGTACAAAATTTAGCCAAATTAACCAAGTGGGGCTCATGCCTAATAGTTAAGAAGACAAATAAAAATGAGGCTTGCATGGTGCATTAGAAGTAAGCCTAAATTAATGAAGTAAATGAAGCATTTTTTATGGTTAATTATGGTAATTAGGAAAAAAATGGCCCAATTTTAGCCCATATACTGAATGACCATAAGGTTATTAGAGGGTAAAAGATGATATTTAATGGCTTTATTATAATTAAGTAGTTATTTTTGGGGAATTTAATGATTTGCTTTATCTCTAAGCTTAAGATTAGGATGAATAATTAAAATTCTAAACAATACTCTTTAACTTTTTTTAAGAATAAAAGATGAAGAATTTCTTGCATTTTTATAAGAAGTAGATGACTCTAAGAGAGAGAGGGAAAAGAGAAAGAGAGGAAAAAAAGGAGTGTTAGATCACGCACGCTATCCTACCATAATATATTACACAGATGAGAATTAGGATCATGAATCTCTTTCTAAACTATTTTGTAATACATGTTAGAAAGTGTGTAAAGAAAGGAAAGTTAGGTTTTCTTGGTGTTTAGAATCATTTTAAGAAAGAAAGAAATGCTCCTTAAGCTTTTGTCAAAGATTTATTAGATTTTTGGTTCTAGAGTATGTTCAGGAGATGTATGACTCTTTAAACTCTATGAAATTTCATTTATCATTATTAACTCTTTTCTTTAACTTTCTACTAATTCTATGTCATTTTGATGTTATTTTTTTAGGATAGTGACTAGAGAATAGATGTTATACTGGTTTGTCAGTTTGCTAGTCTACTTGTCTCTTGATTGCCTAATTTCTGTATGAATAGAGATTTCCTTCTTTTCTTTTGAGTTTTTCTTTAAGAAAATTATTATATATGAAATCATATCTACTTTCTCTAGTTTATTATGCTAAAATTATGAACTAGTCATCATGAATTAGTTATTATCTATATGTATACACATTTTCTAGTCATCATTAATGTTGTGTTAGAAACCATAAGTTTCATGGAAGGTTTAGGATGAAAGTGTTTCCTTGGAAAGTAAGGAAAAATTTTATAAAAGCCTTTGGTATTGAAATGATTTTCGATTTTGATGTTAAAAGTTAGAATACATTAAAATTGAAAATTTGAATGTATTTCAAAATTGGTTCATCAAAGGTTTCGAACCAAACTCCATTTGAAAACATTTTTGTAAAGCTTTTGGATATCTCAAGGGAAATAAGGAAAAATGTTATTTTCTTTTGCAAAAACTTACTACATCATGTTTTAAACTATATTTGGGACATTAATACATGTTTTACTAAAATTTTGAAGTGAAAACTATTTGGAAATGGCTATGGGATCCACGGTTTCTATGGGAAAAATGCAAAAAATTTCTATCTTATGACACTATTTTACCTTCTATAAAACTATTTTGACAAGTGATTGTTTAGTAAATTTTTATAACTTATTTTTAACATAAAAATAAGTAAAAATTTATATTTTAGATGCAAAAAATTTTGCTAGAATTTTCTAGAAATTTTTAGATATTTTTGAAGTATAAAAATGGAATTTTCAAGCTAAACATACTTCTTTTCAAACTATTTTAATCATTTGAGTTATAGATAAACTATATGACATATTTTAAGTGTAAAAAATGGTTGAAAATGACATTTTATGTATTAGAATATAACACAGAGATTTTTAGAAAATTTTGACAAAGTTTGATATTTTAAATGAAATCTTTAAGAAAAGTGGACCTTTGATCTATTTTAATAATCAAGTGAATGTATGACTTGTTTAACTTGTTTTGAGCAAAGTAAAAGTTTGGAAATGGAGTTTTAAGGGCAAAACTTAGGATGGAGTTTTTTAAGAAAATTTTGATAATGTTTTATATGCTCAATAAAGCTCAATTAAAAAATATATTTGGAAACTTAACTTTTTAGGGGTATTTATGAGGTTGTTTTTATGTGATATGAAACCTAGTGGAGAGTTTTAGGAAATAACCTAGCACCTTGACTTTCAAGTTACATAAAAGAATGTGTGGGATAATGTGTAGGATAAAGTTAACCTTAAAAGAATAAGATTGGAATATATGTGGGATAAAGTTAATGGAGAGGCACAAGGAGGAACTTACATGCTTTCCTTGCTAATTATTATACATAAAATATATGTTACTATTGTTATTGATTGATGTCATTTTAATTAACATGCTTTATGTGTATTGTGCTTTAGTAATGCTGCTTACAAACTTATCTGCTTTTAGAATATGGAGAATTGCTAGTAAGAATGTATTAAATATGTTTTGTATATAATGGATTTTCTTGATTATAACTTCTTAGGAAATTAGAGAGATACTAACTCACTAAGTAATTTGTTACTCACTTTGCCTATAAATATCTTTTCAAGTATTTGCACATAAAGCCATTCGTGTTTACTAATGTTTAGTGACGAGAGCATGTTATGAGATTTAGTACATTCAGAGTGGAGTTCCATTTCTGTAATGTTACTAAGAGAGATGTTGAAAGTTAATCCTCACATGTTAGAGTAGTTAGACTTGCACTGCTCACATTTCCATCCATGCTTGACTTGGACAAAGCATTATATGGTACCTATGGCACCTATTCTATAGAAAGGGATTACTAGCAAGAGTCTATATCTATTACACTAGTTCTAGATGCATGGGAGGTAGACATACCTATAGAGCTTATTGACTAGTATTTACCTTCAGAGCTAATTGCACCCTTTAGATTCCATTATTGTCCCCAAGATTTTAAAGCATATTTTAATTCCACCTATTGAGTTGTATGATCCTTTATTAGCTGCAAACCTAACTATGACATCATTAGTGATTACACCTAATTCACTTGTTGTTCCTATTGATTCACTTATTGATCCTCCAATAGTACTTATAGATGGTTCCACTTATGAGTTTGATTTCATCTTGGACATATCCTTTTACAATCCTTTGACTAATAACTTTGTGAAAATTGTGATTGGTTCTTTTAAGCCATCAGTGAATAGTTAGTTCGATGACTATTCACTTATTTCTTTTATTTTTTTTACTTTTGACTTGTTTATATATGTATTTCAATTTGATTGGGTATGTTTATATACTAATGTTTCACCTTATTCATTCTTTTGAAATAGCTTATGTATAAATTTGGGGATATGATAATGTGTATGATGTTTATTACTACAAGTCTAGTCTATTTGCTACAACTGTTTTACAAGCTAAAGCGAAACATAAATAAGGGTTTTGAAACATTTTAAGGTATTAACAAAATAAAATTTTCCTTAACAAAGGTAAATAAATATTTTGTATGAATGAATGAATTTTAGATTTGTTATATTAAAAGTATTCCTTTAGTTTCTGAGAATTTTTTAAGTCACATTAATTTAATTTTATTCTAATTAAACTCTTAAAAGTTTTTATGGAGAGCATTCAAGAAAATTTCTTCCAAAATGTCCTTTTAGTTTGTTGAGAGATTTTCAAATGATATTTAGACAAGTTTGAAAACTTTATTTAAGTTTGTTTTCTTCTATTTTATCTATGATTTTGATCTCAAAAGAATTTACTTCCATTTAACTTGAATTTCATCTCCAAAAGGAATCACAGTGTTTTCATAATTTCAAAATTTCCTTTATAAAGAAAGAAAGATAATTTTTCCTCTATATTTGAATGTAGAAAAAAGATTTTATTTGTTAGTTTGACTTATTATTTTTTATACAAAAAATTTAAATACTTCTATTATTTTATTTTTTGATTTCAAAATTTTAAAATGATTTCTATAAATAATGATTTATGAAAATGAATTTATATGAAAATAAAAAAAGGAAGGAAAGAAATTTTTAGTATTTGAAAGACTATACCTCATTAATTATGTATGATTGATTTTTGACTTGATTAAAAAACTTTAACCAAAATTTTAATCTTGTATTTTTGCATTATACAAATTTTCTTAGAAATAATTAGTTTTAAAAAGAATAATTGGTTAAAAAGGCTTGTGAGGTTATATTATTAATATCTTTATATCAGTTACAATGATCTAGAAATTGAGTTGTGACACTATCCCTCTAAATATTGTGAATTAGCTTCAACTAAGGTAAGCTTTCATTGCTTAAATGTTATTGTCATAGCTAATTTTAGTAAAGATGAGTATATAGAGAGTTGATTTTGTAAAGTAAAGCTAGTGTTACATATGGTGGATGGGAAATACTATTTGTGTCCAATTATGGACACTATTGTTTAGAAAAATATTGATGCTTAATCTTATGTATAATATGGGTTTTTAGAAGGGGTAATTTAGTCTTTTATTCAGTAAGAACTAACTCTAATAATTTAATTATATTTAGATGCTATATGAATGAATGACACTAATGGAGTGACTTATTTTATTTTTTTATCATCTTGAAAACAAATAATATCCACTTCAGGTGACTAGTTTGACTACTCTTGCTTAGGAATCTAAAAATAAAAAATTTATAATTATGCTTATACACTTGAATTTGATAATTATTTATATACTTATATTTTGGTATTGAATGTGTAATATCCTAAAATAGGCCAAGAGATATTAAGCAAAAAAATTCTCTAGAAAATCCTAATTCAAAAAACTCGATAGAAAAATCAAATGAAATTTAGAGAAATTGAAAATGTCATTTGAGAGTGAGCTTAACTGGAATAATTTTAAAAATTTTAATAGGCACTAAAATAGATGAAAACTAAATTAAAAACCCAATAATGGGATTAGGAAAATTCACTTAAAAATTTATTGAAATTCTAAAATTCAATAAACCAAAAAAAGTAAGAAAATGAGTTTGAAATATAGTAAATTAATTTTTAAAACTCATAGGGCAATTTAAATTAATTTTTAGGACCTAAAAAATGATTATGGAAGACTAGAAATGAAGGCCCAAAAACATTCAAAAGTTTAGGAGCAAAAATATAAGAAAATGAAATTTTTGGAGCTAAATTGTAATAAACTCTTTTTGTCTTTTTTTGTGATTTAATTTTTATTTGTATTGGGCTGGTTTGGCCTAATTTTTGGAAATCCAAATCTAATTTTTAAGGCCTAAAAATATGGGCCCAAGCTTTCAAATGAAGTTAAGGACTTAAATGAAAAAATGATAAATTTTTGGATCATTTTGTAATAAACTTTATTTGTCCAATTTATGTGGATTAATTTTATCGGTTATAAGAGTAATTATTTTTTGAATCTTAGTCTTTTTGAATGTGAAAGCTAGCCTCTCCAAGTGTTCCAAGCTTTTTTCTCACAATTCAATTAAAATTAGTAAGAAAATTATAAAAATTTATGGAATTTTCTTGAATTTTGTATAAATAAATGAGCTACCCATTTGGAGCAGAAAATTACCATTACTTAGCTAGCCAAAATGTGCAAAGAGAGAGGGAAATTAGTGGGAAGTCCAGGTCTATAACTCTTCTTCAACTAGTAGCTTCATATATGTAATATAAAATTTCTTCCAATTTCTGTAAAACTTCTAAAGTTTCTCCTTTCTAAATTTCTAAAGTTTTGATTCATTTTCATGCTTTTTCTTGTAGTTCTAAAGGGTTATTGAAAATTAAGAGTGAAAAAAAATTGAGTGAGTGATAACTCTTCCCTTAGGTATTCTTAAGTAGAAGATAATATTATTGATAGTTTGTGTTCCTATTTTGTTATTTGTGGTATGATGATATATGGTTCTATTTTGTAATTATCAAATGAAATTATGATCATATGTTTTTGGTAAGTTGATGTTGTGAATGATGGAAAAAGGATTCATAAAAAGCTATTTAGAAAAAATGGAAATAGGAATTTGTGAAAATGATATGAACTTCTCTTATGTGGTGCTGAAATATGAGTTTAGGATTCCTAGTGTAACTGAAGTTTATGGAACTTAAAAATTAAATTTTTAGCATTCTATGTTGTACTTAGTGTTAGGATGACTGTAGATGAATTTGACAATTTTTGGAAAATTTTAGATGAGTGATAAAGCAAGTTGATGATGAAATATTTAATTTTGTCCATTTGGGAACCTAGTGCTGGTTGGTCATAGATTTTTACTTGTTTGAGCTATCAAATGATCAAGAAAAATTGTGTATTTACTTCTCCATATGTTAGAAGACTCAGGGAAAAATTTGGTGGTAATTGAAGCTCATTTGATTATCTAACAAAGTTTCTTATTTCAAGTGTTCCAATGTAATTTTGGTTGTAGACCCTAATAGTGCAGTCTCGGGCTTCAATTTATTTAATCCATCAAATGAATGAGAAAAATTATGAAACTCCTAGGATATGTCACTTGAGATGTTATCAAGCTTTTGTCAAAATTTAATGGCAATCGGAGTTGATTTGTTTATCCAAAAGTTAGTTTCATTTTGACTACTCTAATGCAATCTAAAAATTGTTGATCTAAGTTCTTAATTTTGATATGTTAGTAAACTCATGAAATTATTTGTACAAAACTCAAGTTATCTCTTATTTGATATGTTAGGAATGATGTGGCAAAATTTGACATTAAGTGGATGCCATTTTATTAATCAAAAGGGGGTTTTATTTACATGTACCCCTATGTTATCTTGTCCTTGAATTCCTTCTTTGGGTTTTGAGTGGATAGTACTTGTGGAGGTATTTTGAGTAATTTTACTATTGCATCTTATGTAGTAAAATTTTAGGATTGTTGGAACAAATTATGATGAAATATAGAATGAATTTAGTAGCATTAAAAGAGGCTCCAAGCCATGGTACAAATACAAGTTTGCTTGAAACTCTTTGAGAATTGTCAAGAAGGAATTTAAATGTATATGACACATTGAGGTAACAAATAAAATACTTATAGCGTAATGAGTATTTGGCTGTATCTATGAAGTAAATGATTAATTTTTTAACATCCCATTATTGGTTATTGTAAATTAAGAGGGGGAAATACACATCTTTCATAAAGACGGAGAGAAGTGATAAGCAGTGGAGGGAAAATGTTTATGGATTTAAGCTTAGGGTGGCGGGGGATAAGGTTGGATCAAAGATATAAGGTGGAACTTGTATACTTACCATTGCCATTTTCTATAATGAAATATACTAATGTTAAGCATAAGAAAAAATTCCTCACGAAACACTAGTCAGGAATTATACATAAGATAAGATAAATCTTTTATAGTAAAAACCATTTTGTATAAGGTGATGAGTAATCACTCACTGAGTATATTTCATACTCATTCCTTATTATGTTCAATTAATGATAGGTATTGATCATGGAAGCGAGGCAGTAGATTCATACTTGTGTAGTAACCTTCCAGTTTCTCCATAACATTAATGGAATGCCTTTTGATATGGGTTCAATCAGTGTCGTCTAAAATATTTTGTAGGATATATGCCTATATAACTAATTTTGTTTTGGGATATATGTTTATCTACATGTATATATGTATAAAACTTTTAAACTTATAATGTATGTAATTTGTTTTCTGAGTTTAGAAGTTTGCTTCTTCTACCATAATAATTTAATAAGATTATCAAAGCATTAGAGGCTTGTAAAGATATCTAACTAACATACTAGCACTAATTAGATATCTTTACACCAGTCACATGAACTATAGGATGGGTCGTGATAGAATGATAATATTCTTATTGAGTTACACAACAAATTCAAACATATTCTATGTAGTTGTAATTTTGAAATCTTAATGATCACTTTGGATAGTCATTTGCCTAAAATTTAAGAAGATGAATTGTTAGTAACTTAAAAGATTTGTTTATGTATCGTATAAAGTGACATTACTTTAAATATATATTTTTCTAAGTTATTTGAGGATTCTTTTATTGATAAAATCATATTTTAGAATGTTAATGATTAGTAGTTTAAAAGGAATCTTCTAGAAGTGATTTTGATTTTCTTATGCATTTGGATGATGCAAGCTTGAAATGAGATTTTCAAGTAAATTGAATTTCTTATGGATCCTTAAGAGTTTTCCTAAGACAAGCCTATGCATGCTTAGATTCTTTGTATTGCCATGGTTATTACGGGAGGTATATGGGATGATTTTTGTGAGGAGTAATAAGACGAATTTTGCCATACATATTAGGACTTTTGATTAAGGTTTGGAATTTAACCCTAATACTAGAAAGAAATTTGACCTTTTACTTCTAAATTTTGACTAGAATCTTAGATTTGACCTTGAACCTAAAAAAGGAATCAACCTTTTTCACTTTTGATTTATGTGTGGTATTCTTTGTGAAAAACTTATAGGCTCTTACTTATTTAAAGTTATTAAATTACTTCAAATTCCCATTAACTTAATTGTATATTCTCATGCTAATTTTATGATTTCTCATATGTTTTATGTTTTATAAACATTGATGAATCAAAACTATTACATGAATATAATTTTGTAAATTGAGATGTTAGGTTTAAGACAATTGATTTATTTTATTGAATAATATGTTCCCAAAGAAACAAGAATTTTATTTACTTTCAAATTGATATTTTAATTTATTAGTTAGAGTAATAATCCACTCATTAAATACTTATACTTACCTTCTCTTCTTCTATATTATTTAGAGCTTGAAGCTACCCTCAGCATCCATCATCACATTAGATAATCTAAGCCTACTCCATTATTAGGTAGGTTGCTTGTCGAAGATTAATGATTTAGCTTGGAGACTTGTTTCGGTAGTTGGAATATAGGATAACACCACATATGTACATAAATATTGTTTGTATTGTATATATCTTGTTAGGCTGTTTGTCTACATATTATGGATAGTTATGTATCAATTTTTCTATTACAAGTGTGTATGTGAGCATATAGCCTTATGTTTGTTGTTAGTTGCCCTTGCATGTGTTTAAAAACAAATAAGACTTTATCCGTTTAAGTATATACCATATTATTAGCTATTTTAGTGTCATATGGATACTAAGGTGATTACCAAAGATAATGGTTAAGCTTTAGGGAGGCCATCCAAACATGGTTTCCTACATTGCTCACATGTTTAGAGTTAGCGCATGACACTTAACAAGAGGAATTAAGCTCTCAACTATAATTTTTTTCTCATTGAGTTTTCTTATTAAGCTTTTTAATAAAGTAGATTATTCATTCAAAGAATAATGTACTCTTTTTTATTTATTGAGATTTTTTTCCCAATTGATTTTTCTTAATTAACGTTTTAATGAGGAATATTCTTTACAAGATCAACATCCAAAGGAGTGTTATAAGTATTTATTCATGTGAATATCCATAAAGTATCTTTAGTTTTTCTATTAGTTATTTTAATTGAGATTTACTCAGTATTTGGTTCTAATCAATTAGTAATAAGTATCACTAATGGATAGAAACTCCTTATCTTATTTTATTTCATTATTATATTTTTCTACTATTTTACTTTTATTTTCATAATAACACATTGAAAATATAATTTAAAAAATCATTAATAATGACATATTATTAGGCTCTATGCATGGTGAGTTAAGCCATTATTTTTATTCTTTTTCTAGTTATAAGTCAAGCCATTATTTGACAAGTCATCATTTGATAAGATTGAAGTTAGATGTTATAATTACAACTTATAAAAATCTCTTATGATTTAAGGATTCCCCTGATATTCATGAAAGGAATTTAAGAGGTGGAAGTTGACGTCTGCCTAATCAAACTATACCCTCGATGTGCAAAATAATTTGAATTCATTTATAAAAACTTTTCCAACTAATCATATTTTTTCAATTGAAAAAATAAATCTAAATTTTAGTAATCTAAGTTAGTAATAAAAAGACCACTTAAGTAAATTTAATATTTATGAGCCTATTTGTGAACTCTTAACATTTTGAAATTCAATCTTGGTATCAAGGAATTAAATATTTTATTAAAAATATTTTTTAAAATAAATAAAGTAAATAAAAGAATTATGTCTATAAATTTTATCTTTTTTTTACAAAAATTAATTAATTAAAACCCTTAATAATAATGACAAAAGGTAAATTAAAGATCACCCTTCAATTTTTTTTAAACATATGGTGATATAAGTAAACTATTTTTCATATTATGTATTTATTTAACATTTTTAATTTGATTGAATTTAATTTAGGAGAGATTCTTTGAAGCTTAGCTAGTTAACTGAATGAAAGTTAAAAGAATCAAGCCTACCTGAACCCCAATTAGTAAGCCTTCAGATTGTGATTGTATTAAAGTAAACCTAAAATGTAATTTTGATTTTTTTTAAAAAAAAATAGTATTCAAGAATTGCTATGGGCTTGATTAATACTATTACTTTGGGAAAATTCAAAAGGAAAAAAATATAGACTTTATCCAAATCCCTTGCATTACTCAAATAAATCGAGAATGTCAACTAAGAAGATAGAGTGATATAAATGAATAAAACTTAGGTTCAAAAAATAAAATTTATAGAAAGTATTTTTTTTGAGAAAAATGAATTATTTCTTAATGTTCAAACCACTTAAGAGAAAATACTATTTATTGAAAGTACACAAAGGTAAATTATTCTCTTTTATTGAAAAATAGTATTATTTGTACAAATTTTACTTTTAAGAATAAGTAGCACAATAATCATTTTATTATCAAAATATTTTAGGACTCCATTAAATTTTATCTAAAATTGATGATCATATTTACCAACTCTTTTAATTATAAAAAAATTTATCAATATAATTTTTAATATATCTGTAAGAACGGAATAAAAAAAAGAAAAAAAAGAAATAAGAAAGAAAGTGAGGAGGAAGAATAGATAAAGAGTTAGAGACGAAAGAAAGAAAGAAAAAAGGATGAAAGAAGGGGAAGGAATAAAAGGAAATAATATAGAAGGGTAAGAGGGCAGAGATCTAGAGTGAGAAGTATTGGAGATAAAAGATGAAGGGAAGTGAAAAAATATGTGTAAAGAGAAAGGCTATAAATAAGGAAGGAAAATAAAGAGGAAGAGCGAGATTATAAAATATAAAGTAATTTAAAAGTAATTTCTTTTTATTAAAAAAATTACTTTCTTCTAAATATATTATAATTTTTATTGAATAAAATTTATTTTTTGTTAACCAATTTTTCTTTTACTTACAAATAATAGAAAGCTAAAAAAAAGTATTAAAGAAATATTTTTTCCTCAATCAAATGTATCCTCAATTCACATCTAAAAGTAAATGCAGGAATTCCACAAAAAAGGCATCTAAGTTTATAAGTGCATTGCACTAAACTTTTTTGTACTATATTTTTTTTACTATATTATATTATATTTTGTAAATAATCATAACTTTAATTAAAATTTTTAATTAAAACAAAAAAATTAATTACAATATAAAAATTTGAAAATAAGTGTTATCTTTATTAAATCATGTAAATTATTAATAAATTATAAAAAAATAATATGTTGATATGTATGCATAATATTTTCTTTTTTTTTAATATTTAATCATGGCATCCTTGAAAATTAAGCTTCTTTATACAAGCCTCTAATGGAAGAGTTTTAGTGTATACTATATAGTATGATGTCAGAATGGAAGTGAAAAATAAAATACTAATAACAAAACTAAAGTGAGGTAATTTATCTTTCACATACAAAACAAAATTTTGTCACTCTCATAAATTAAGAGAGTCTAAATAAATGACTCAAATATAGGTGGAAGAGAAGACTTTAAACCTTTAACTCATATATAAGAGTGATTAATTTTGTTAGTCTTATATATCCTAAAGAAATAACTTTTGGCCTAAAAAATGATCATGTATATAAGTAAGGTTTTACTTTCATGAATCCATACACCTTTTTAGGGGATTCTGTGATCTTACTTGTAATTTTTTTCCATAAAAATTTATGCATATTTCGGGTATAAGTTACAATTCTTTTTTTAAGGGTAAATTAACCTCCCTTTCATTGATGTTAAGTGTAACTATATTTAGAACCTTCCTCCTAATTTTAAGGAATGTCATAAATCCCTTTCTAACAAACCAAGGAAGATGGCATTTGTTGTTATAATTTTAGTGCCAAAAACACCTTTATCCTTTGTAAGGAGAGTTTTCAAAAATAAAAGCCTAAAGCCATTATTTAACTTTATCATCCATTAGTAGAGAAACATTCCTATTGTCTTGTCAACTTTGAGATAATTCTTTTTGGTAGCTTAATTTCTACTGATCAAGTGTTTGGTTTGACAAAACATTAACAGAAGAAGTGTAGTGTGATGGCATTACCTTCTTGGCACTAAGGTGAGTTTTGCATTGCATGGTTCCATGCTTTATTAGCTTATGCATGAAATTATCCTTTGAAAAATGCATTTTTTTTGTGATGATTGGGGCTTCATTGCTATTTGAAGTTTTTTCTTTATTTTTTTTGGAAAAATATATATTTTATATCATTGAAAGTTGCATTTTTTTCAAATTTCCATGATTTTGGTTTGGAATATTGTATTTTTATTTCATTGATTAGTTTATATGTATGATTAGAGCTTCTTTGCTGGTTTTCTAATTTTATTCTTTTTTAAGGAAAAATTACAATTTTTTTTATACATTGAAGGTTATTTTTTCTTTTAAGTTTCTATATTTTTGTTTGAAATAGTGGGTTTTTTTTGTATCGATTAGTTTGCTATTTTAGAATTGACTAGTACGGTAATTTATCCATTGTCATTTTATAAAGGACTTAGGAATTAGGATTTCTAATTTGATAATGTTATTTTAAGTTTGTGGGATTTATATTGTTTTAAGTTTCATAATATTCATTTTATGTTTTTTTTTGTATTTTATATAGAAATATATTGCTACTTGGCTATTTTGACTCAAGAGTGCATCATAGAGAGTAATGCTTTACCATTTTTAACATTGATCCAAATAAGTACTTATACATGGAATTATTAGACGACATATTGAACAAGTTATTGATGGTGATGGTGAATAGGGGGAGTATTGATACATAGTATGTTATTCACGATGAAAGGGAGCTTAAACTAGTTGCCCTAGATTATAATGTGTTGGAGATGATCTAGGTGAATGATTTTATAATCAAAATAAGTCTTTATATCAAGTTTGATGAAATCAATAGGCTTTTGTGTATTAAGTGTCCTGATGTCTTGATTTCACAAGTTATATAACTTACCCTTAATGATAAGACTACGCATGTTGAAAATACCAATACTTATGAGTAGAATGTTCATGTTGAACTAAATGTTGGAAATATGTACACTACTGATGATAATGTTTACATGGATGTGTTGGATAGGATTATAAGTGATGATGAGGAAAGATATACAAGTGACGATGAGGGGGTAGGTTTTATGCAATACTTTATATGTTAAATTAAGTGAGTCTAATGAGAGAAATAATTGGAGTATGGTGATATTAAGGATTTCTTTGACTTAAAAGGTGAATAAGTGAATGAGGATGATGGCATTAGTGACTTAGAGGATTAATATGATGAAATGGGAAGGAAGAATGAAATTGATTCAAACATAGAAGTAGTTTATATTGATAGAGGAATTAGTGGGAGGTTATTTGCTAATGAATTAGATGGGAAAGTTATATTACAGGCAGGGGCTACTCTTTACTGATGTCTATAAATTTAGAGAAGTATTAAGGGACTTTATAATCGAAGAAGGGACTAAGATAGTGAGAAAAAGAATGAAAAGCCAAGGATGATAGCATTATCTATTACACATGGTTGTACTTAGAAGATCCATGCTTTTATTACACTTGATAGGAAGGAAGCATACAAGATTAAAACTTACACTCCAAAACACACTTATATCTAAAGTATGATAAATTCAAATGCAACCTTTTCATGGATTGCAAAAAAATTGCCGCAAAAGTTGCATGTGGATCTTAATATGTCATATGCAAGAGCTACAAGAGAAGTATAGAATTGAAATGAATCTAATGCAATAAGGTAAATGATGATAACAAAGGTAGTTAGAAAAAATCATATAATAGTTTATCCTATTGGTGTGAACTTATCAAAGAAAACATTCTAAGAATTATTGTTCAAATTTAGTTCAACTAGCCTAGGATGAATAACAACTCGATATTTAAGCGATTTTTCTTGTGTTTTGATGCCATGAAGAAAAGATTTGTTTAAGGGTGCAAACTATGGTTTGATATTAATGGATGCCATCTTAAAGGCCTATTTGGTGGTATTTTATTGTTTGTTATTGTCATTGATGAAATCAAAGGTATGTTTTTACTTACGGTAGCTATGGTAGAGATTGAAAGTAAGGACACCTAGATGTGATTTTTGTACTAGTTACATGAATTACTCTTATTTGACATCAAATTTCATAACCATCATATCTAACTAGTAAAAAGTAACAATCAACACATAACCTTCATGTTTACTTTATATTATAATGTGGTAAAACTAGATTATTTTGGATCTTTGATTTTATTTTATTAGTTGAATGGATTAACTTTGATGGTTGATTATGTGCAATTAAATTTCTGATTAGCTATTAGAATATTTCCCTTTTTTTTCAAATGAGATGTGCAAGTATATTATTTAAACCTATTAATTACATCTTATTTTTGTTGAAGTATAATGTGTGGTCTAATATTTGATTGTAACAATTTTTCCTTGGAATACTAGCAAATGCGCACTCAAAATATTTTATATAATTTTTTAACCACCGATATAATCTTATTAATGTTTTTGGTACTTCTATCAAATTCTCTATGTCATAATTTATAAAGAGTATTTAACATCATTATACTAGAAAAAATGGCAATAAGCACTTTTTATTATAACTGACTCAATAATTAGATGTCTAGGTGTTTAATTGATGAGATATAATGGTGAAAAAATTTTTATATGTATAATTGGTTTAGTAATTAGATGTTTTACATTCTTTCTTTTCTTCTTTTTTATTGTTTGTTTATATTTGTTTGATTACATGATCAAGAATAATAATTTTACCTTAGGTTGTTGTGTTTGTATTTTTTTATGTATAATTGATTTCTTTACTTATCATATATTATTTCTTTTTTGAAGCTATGGTTAATTCTTAAGTGTAGTTACAAAGCTATGGTAAAAATTTTCTTTGTTCAATATAAATACCACATAATTGGTTTAATCCATTATAATTTAAACCATATTAGATGAGCTAGCTCATTGGGACAAAGGTATATAATAATTTATGAATATTTAAACCATTACTTTTGCTTTAAAGAGTATTAAAGAAATCATATTATAGCTAAATAGTACAATCAAGATATTAGTTGATCGAAAGTTATGGTAGTGAAAGAATTTTATCTCAATCTAGAGTAATTGAAATATTTTATTTCCTAACTAACTTAACTAAACTTATATGAATTAATAATACTAGTGATAGTGTAAATTTTTTAATGTATATCATTGCCACGTAAATAGAGTTCCATCAAAGGTATTGTATTGTTTATGAAGTTAAACTTTCTATTAGTTAGTTTTGTTGATTTGTGAGAATGACTTTTTATGGGTTACTTTGAAAAGCAAAACTCTTCAAAAATAAGAAAATCTAAAGGTTTTTGTCAAATTTTACAAATGTAATGAGGACTCACGTAGTTATTTACAAGTTTTTGAAGTTTAAACTAAAATTGCCTTAGGGTTAGCAGAACTTTTCCTACATGATCACATTACACCATTATACCATATAAATAGTAATACAACACATGTATGTATTTAAGGTATAGCTAAAAGAATGAAAAACAAAAGTGCATATTATCATTTGAAGATTGCATCGTTAACGTAACACAACAACATTTCAACATACAAAATATCCTCCAATAATTATAGTAACAAATTTATTTTTTCTAATATTGGTTTATTTGTTAGTTAGGTTGGTTAATTATTGATTGAATTACCATGTCTTTTTCTTTTCTTCTAAAGTTATTTGGTTTTGTGTTAAACATAGTAATTGAGAT
Source organism: Sindora glabra (assembly GCA_020226215.1). Taxonomy (NCBI): domain Eukaryota; kingdom Viridiplantae; phylum Streptophyta; class Magnoliopsida; order Fabales; family Fabaceae; genus Sindora; species Sindora glabra. Next base: position 53,596,763 of record CM035236.1, read on the forward strand.
GCTAAAAAGTAATATTTAAGGCCTTTTTTTTTCAATTTAAAATTGGGCACAAAAGGTTTTTATGGGAAAAGAAAACTTTTGCATAAAAGGTAACATTAACTTACATTTAAAGATAAAGTATCCATTTGTTTGTTACTTCACCTTCTTTCCTAATTTTTTTATTAATTGATCTATGCTTATGGATGGTAAGACTACCAATAATGTGGTACTTGTTTTTTAGGTCAAGTGTACATAACTAAATGCTACCATTATCTATTAAGTTAATATTTTTCTTTAACTAAACCTTGTATGTGTTGGCATTACAATTATGACTAAATGTTACTATTGATTATTAATTTGGTTATTTTTTTCCTTTTGTTAAGCTTGTATGTTTTAATCTTATTTTTTTGCACTCAAGTATAGGTAACTTTCTTATTTGGTTGCTATCCAACTAGTATAAAATTGGATGACCTCATTGTAGGGATTGAATGAGGCAAGGTCAACCATAATGCCATAGACAAAACATAGATATTGTTGCCTACACTTGCTTGGAAACATTAACTTGAAATATCCGAAAATAGCTTTAAAGCTTTTCTTTGGCAAACTGCTTGGACTCCAAATATGATCATATTTAATAAAGTAATTAAAAAGATTAAAAGTTATTTCACCTGAAGCTATTGAGTGGTTGCTAGCATGACTAAAGGAAATATGGATTAGGCATATTATGGACCTACTTTACAAGTTAGACTATATTACTAATAATATAAGTGAAAGTTTTAACAATTGCTTAGGGGATAATAGAAGCAAAACAATTTAAACCTTTATAGATAGTTTGAGAATAAAGTTGATGTGTACAATAGCTAAAAGGTATAAAGAGGGTTGTACATAGGATTATATCATTTTATGCAAGGTTAGGCTTGATGTAGATAAAGTGCAAGATAGCATGTTATGCAAGGTGATATAAGCTAGGGATTATAAGTATTAAATGAGGAAATGAGTTCACATCATTTGTTGTTAATATGAGAATATTGGTTTATAGTTACTTTTCTTGGGTATTATCTAAACTACCATGCAAAAATATGCACGCATGTATTACGCATAAAAGAGCAAATGTAGAAATATATTGTCATAAATAGTACTAAAAAGATAAATACTTAGATACCTACTTTGAGATTATCCATCCTATGCTTAATTCGGATGAAATAGTTGCTGCTAAGGTTTGTAACATTAATCCTTTAAATCTAAGATGGGTTAGAGGGAGGCAAAAAAAGAGTATAAAAAAGGTTGTTGATGAAGGACCAAGCAGGCAAGGACAAGAAAGAAAGCTTAACACTATGATGTATAATACATGCAAGCAATTTTGACAAAATAAAAAGATTTATAAAGGAGGCCTAGCTAGGAAAAAGGTCAAAAAGGTTTCTTTTATTTTACTTTGCTATTGTAGTTGAATTTTTAATCCGTTGTTACATTTGTATTTTATTTTTTGGTTGAAATGTTTTTGTTAGCTTTGTTACAAGCAACCAATGTAGGTTTTGGTGCATGTGCTACTAGTTCATGGGGTAACAAAAATCATGGTGAAGGTCTTGCTATTGTAAGCCATTAAGAGTGTAGTTGTTGAAAGAGTGTAGTTCATAGAACCCTAATGTTCATGTTGATGCCTTTGTCCATGAAGAAGCAAATATAATTGTGGTGCTTTAGTGGCTCAGGCCATTACATCTGTGTTTATGCAATTTGATAGTGAATAGGATACCTTTTAAGGCCACCATTCACAATAGGGTGTATAACATATGTATATAGTAAATAATGTAACTTGGATATGATGTACAACTATCTATTTTGGTTGGCATTTATTTAGATAGCCATTTTAAAGTAGGACACACAATGTGCCTTGCCTCATATAAAAGGCATAGAATGTGTCTCAACTTTTGGAAATCATTTCCTTGGATAATATTGGCAGGGCAAGTAGTATTTAATCTAATGTAACTAGCAAATCCAATATAGTATTCCAAGTTACTAAAGACCACACTTATAAACTAATTATATATAAAAGGCAATTTGTTATTGAATAAATTAGATCCAACTTGCTATGCTAAATTAATAGTGTGATGGTCTTATATTTTACTTTATTTAGTGTTTAATTTTAGGTACCTTATTTAATAGCATACAGAAATACGTAATGTTACTAGTTTTTTTCTATTAAATAGTACCAAGGGTGCCCTAAAGTTGCTTCACTGAATTGCAATATAGAATCATCTCCAAAAATCTCATTCAAAGTGGGCATATGCCAAACGTGAATACTGCCTAAAGCAATGGGCATAACACCTAGTAGAGAGACCTAATTTTGAGTGAAATAAATAGTGACTTTTTCAATAAAATCATCACGTAGTATCACAAGTTTTTTTGCTTCAATTATTTTACATAATTATTTTTTTATCAATTATTAGAAACTCATTGAATTTAACAATAAACTCAAACACTAACAACTTTTTTTGTAAATTCAATACATATTTATGTCATAATTATGATAGATACATATTTCATCTCAATTATAAAAAATTCCTTGAATTTATTATTTGATATTTTATTAATGATTGAAGGTAATTTTATGTTTACTAATTTTTTTATTAAGAAAAATATGTATAAAGTATTTTGTAAATCAATTATTTTATAAAATTATTTTCTCTCAACTATTAAAAACTCATTGAATTTTATTATGGACCTAAACATTATTGCTTTTTTAAAATTCATTACATTTTTACTTTAAATAATTATTTTCTCTAAATTATTAAAAATTTGTTGAATTTATTAAAATTAATAGAATTTATTTCCAAATGTTTTATTAAATGATGCAATTTTTTTCTTCCAACTAATTTTTTGGTTTCAATTATGCAATATTCATGTCATTTATCAACACCTTCAGCATCTTGCAGTTTCCATCCAATTTGTAGTTTGAAAGGCTAAAATTATGAAATAAATAACACCAATTTTGAATAAGTAAATTAAGGACAATAAACAATTGCTTTATATGTAACACAAGATTACAAGTACAAAAAAACACAAGTGTTCAATTACTTAAATAGAAAATTAATGAAAACAAATAGTAGAACCAAAATCCAATTAAACAAGGCCTAAAAAAATAAACATTTTCAAGGATGCAACGATTCACTTTAATTCCAACAATTCCCCTTGTAACAATTCTTGTTTACTTATATTTTCTCTAACTTCTTCTAGCGACTCTTCCATTGTAGTAGTTTCTCCCTTTCTTTTAGCATATTTGTACTTCACAACTTCCATTGAAGGTTTCACAACAGTTTCAAATAACACTTTATTCTTGTCATCAAGCTCACACTATTGGAAAAATGTGCATTGCCTATATTCACATGCGTAAAATATGCTATTTGGATTCTTTTTTGTTTATGAGATTTGAATAACAGTTTTTCCCACACTTACATCTTCTATTTTAGAATCTTAGAAAACACTCACTTTCACTAAGACTTGAAAATACTGTGACCAAAATTATAAAAAGAAATTAGGTTTCTCACTATCCATCAAAACACAATAAAGAAAGAAAAGAAAAGGAAGAAGTTAAAAGAAGAAGGCAGCCACATGGAGTGAAAGGAGCCTGCTTCTTTAAATCCTTAGCACTTTGGCAGCAAGCCGTTTGCTACTTGTGATCTTCTTTATGGTGGTCGAAGAAAATAAGTCTTGGAGTTTTACAAGTGCAACAAAATTAGTCATTGGTTCATAATAAAACATATAAGGCTAAAATAGTCAATTAAATTTGGGGTAAAATGTTAAAAATTTGGTCAACCAAGACTTTTGTTTAGTTGACTAATGGTCCATTAATGCTCGGGAGAGGGAGCAACTAGCATTTCTTAAAATTTGGGATCCAAATGTAATAATCTCTAATTTTAGGCGAGAGGAAGGTAATTTTCCCTTTTTTAAAAAATACAATATGAAAAACCATACTTAAAATAAAAATATATATAAAAAATTTAGTAAAAATTATAAACTTTTATAAAAGAGTTATAAAATTTTATTAAAAAATTTAAAGTAGTATAGAGAACAAATCCCACATAATTATCTCCAGAAAAACTTAGGGTCAAAATTTTGCTTTATTCACCATTGGTTTAGATCCTAGAAGTGGCAATTGTACACCACACGACTAGTATTGTAACTTTTACCCCCTTTTTTCTGTCACATAATTTTTTACCGATTGAAATTTGATGGGGTTTATAAAATAAGCATGGATCTAAGCCTAGACACCTTTTTTAATAATTGATGGATGATGGATGTGGGCTCATGTTACTAGATATAAATTTGAATTTATGATTAAATATTGGATGGGGTTGGCTTTGGAGATCTTTACCAAAAATATTTGATCTAGTCTTGGTCCATGTAATCAGTTGAGATGTAGTTTATCAAGTCCAAAAACACTAGATCTAGTTTAAGAGAAATATTTTTATTTTTACCAAAAAACTTTTAGTATTACTATATTATAAATTTGGATTTAGTAAATCATTTCTCTAATTTCAATATTTGCTTCATCTGAATGTTTAATTTTACAAAATATAAAATGGATTTATATTTGATTCTAAATCAGTTTTATATTATCATTTATTTATGTATTGTCATGTCAATAAAAAATTATTGAAACTTTTTTTAATGTTGTTGAAAATTTTTAATTTCTATTTTTTTAATAATTTATCTTCTTCTAATTCATTAATAATATATATATATATATATATATATATATATATATATATTAGATTAATAATAAATTAAATTTAAATTAATATAAAATATAAAATATTGTAGTATTAAAAATTTCAAATGCTCAATAACATTCCAAATATTTCCCAAATTTAAGATGCTATATTTTTCCTCGTTGCCATTCTTGGAATGAACATGAGCTAGTACAGATGTAATAGAAGTCGACTGAACCAATCGGAATTCACCCATTTGTTGTGTTTAGGTCTTTTCCATTTAAAAAAGGAAAGGAAAGTAGGGAATAGACTACTACAAAGATAAAATTTTTATTTTTCTAATTTTTATATCTTTATGTTTTTTTAAAAATTTATCAATTAACTAAAAGATTTTATATCTTTTTTTCCCCTAAATTCTTATTTTCAAATTTCTAAAGGTATTGTAAAAATTGAGGACATTCATTTTCAACACTGGCCAGTTTGCATATATTGATATGCATGTGCTTGATTCCTAAATGGGTTTTAAAAAGTTCAACCCAATCATTTGTCGTCTGGTTTTTTGTATATAAATAAAAAAAACATAAACTTACCATCTGCTAAAAGTTCTAAAAAACTTAGAAAATAAATAAAGGATTCTTAAATACATTAAATTCTTATAAATATAATATCGATTAAAAACAAACATGTTACCTGGTAGGATGGGTTGACTTCTCATAAATATATATAATACATTTAACACTGTTATTTTATGAAATCATATTAAAAATTTTCAATAGTTCAATAAAACTTATAAGATATTCAAAATAAAATAATTTAACCAAAAAAGTATTATAATATCTAATTTTGTTGTTGTTGTCACCATTTTCACTTATTAAATTTTAAATTTATTTTATGGATACCGAAGGGTACCTTTCCAAGATCGTTCATAAATGGACATGATTTCCGGAACTCTAACTAATCACACTTTTAAAAAAAATTAAATTTTAATAATTTAAATTAATATTAACAAGAATCTTTAAGTAAATTATTATTTGTGAGCGTGTTTTTGTTGAATCAAGGAATTAAGTATCATACGAAAGTATTAAAGAAATTAGATTTATGGATACATTTTTTGTAAAAAAAAAGTTTCAAATAAATAAAGTGAATTTAAAATTAGTTGTATATAATTTTTAAATATTTTTACTAAATTAATTAATTAAAATCCTTAATATCAAATTTCACCCCATCAAAATTTTTTAAATATTTGGTGAACCAAGTAAAATATTTTTGGCATTATAATTTTATTTAGTTTCTTAATTTGCTTGAGTTTAATTTAGAAGAGAAAATTTTTAAGCAGGATGATGTAACGATGGTAAACTTGTTGGGTCGTGACCTTTATTAAAATGAAGCTAAAATGCAAGTTCTATTCAAGATAGTTTTCGCCAACTAAAAGACAGTATAACGGCACCAGTATGGGCTTTGATTACTATTATTCTGGCACAAATAAATATGGATTTGATTCGATTGGTTATCAAAGAACTAAGTATTATATTAACTATCCAAGTACTAAAAAAGTTAGACTCATTCCACATACTTTACACGTAAGAATGAAATATAAAAATTAGATATAACTATAATTTTAAAATATTTTTACAAAATTAATTAATTAAAATACTTAATAATAAGTATAAAAGGTAAGTTAAAGCTATACCCATCAATTTTTTAAAATATATGCTGATATTATTAAAATATTTTTCATATTATAATTTTATTTAATTTGTTGATTTGATTGAATTTAATTTAGGAGAGATACTTTTGAAGCTCAACCAGAGGACTAAAGGAAGAAAAACAGTAGGGCTTGCCTAAACCTAAACCACTATGCCTCTGTGTTGTGATTGTATTTAAGTGAACCTAAAACGCTATTCGATTATTTCTTGCCAAGATAGTTTTTGGCCAACAAAAATTGGAGTACCACTGTGGGCTTGATTAATATTGTTATTAGGACAATTTGAAATTGCGCGTATGCGCACCCACACATACATATGCTTGATCCACATCCCTTGCATTGCACAAATAAATCGAGAATTAGATTGTCATGGGCTGCAAAATGTACTCATTAGTTAATAATAATATATAAGAATAAAATCACAAATAAATATTACAAATTACATATTAACTATAAACATGTTGTTAGTGAAGATATTGTTTTTAGTGATGTAAAGAAACTGAGAACATACTTACATATTGTCAAAGATTTTGAAATACTTATTTAAATACCACTTTAGTTATGATGTTTGAATTGCTACTCTTTTTGTCATGAATTAAGATTTTTAATCCTTCTTTACTTTTGACTTTGTATATAACAATCTATAGTTGATTATGACTAATTACAAATTTAGATAAATGAAATCTAACTCTCTTTAATGATTGTCCTTAACTCTTCTTGATAAATATTTCTTCTTTGTAATTTGAACAGCCATTTGGATTGCAAGAGACTAAGCACCATCCAAGGAATGAAAACTTTTGAACTTATATTTGTTTCAGATAAAATTTTTGCTTTTATCACAAGATCAGCTAACTATATGATTATCAATCTTGTTTTATTAAAAAGATCAACTAATTAATCTATATTTTTTATAAGCATAAAAGGAACTCCAACGTTGAGTTTGAGATTATGATTAGGCAAACTCGAATAATGTATCCTATTGAGAATTTTTGGTATCCACAAATCAACTTGGCAGGACCTAGTTAGACTTATTTTGTATATTGAATTTGAACTCAGACATTTCTTTGCCTTCATTTCTCAATCAATAATATAATGTAGGAATTAATTTTATCAACATTGAGTCTTGGAGAAAGAATGACTGAACCCTTAAAACTTTCTCTATTATCAAAATTCTACAAGAAAAAAAGATATATTGATTAAATATTTGTTTGAATTGGACCATAATAGTAAAAAGATTTTTTTTTTTGGAATTTCTATGTCAATCTCCTCATTATTTGGCTCTTCAAATTTCCTATCATCAATTTTTAAGATCCATTCAGAGAATTCCTTTAGATTGTGTTTGGATAGAGTATGTACAAAATTCAAGGAATTGTAAATGTAGGAATTTTAAATAACTTTATTTCAATTCCTTTCATTTAAAAAATACCTTGTTTAGAAGGCATGTATTTAATGTTGAAGTCTTTTAAGCACTTGCTTAGTCAAATTAATTAAAGGTTAGAATAAATTAGTGTTAAGTAAATTATTTATAAATATTCATTATATCATAATTTTAACATTTGTAGACATGTATCATTAGGAAAATAACATTATAAAAAATTATATTTATAAAAAGTAAAAGTGCTCAAGATGTCACATAATGAAGTAAATAAAGTTGTTTTGTAGAAGAATTAATTTTGAATATAATTAATTATGAATAATTAATTTATATCCAATTAAAAAAATTTAATGTTATTAAAATAATTAAGAAATGATCAATAAGACCAAAACATTATGTACAAAATTTGAGTTTAATATATTATTAAGTAAAGCCATATATCACTTTGATCGAATATATGGTTTTATCTATGCACAAAACATGATAAGAATGATAATGAAGCAAAAGTTCTACATCAACAATTAAACATTATTAAGAGCTTGCATGTAGTTTTAGTCCAATATATTTTCAGATAATATCAATCGCTAGAAACATATTAGAATGAAAAGATAATATAAGTCTTATCTTTAGTAAACCAGATTGGCCTTTCACATTTAAAGTTATAAGTAAACAAATTATATTCTTTTAGAAAAGCAACCAATTTGATGGAATTTTTTGCCCTAGGAAAACTTCTTAAAAATAAGTCAAGCCATGAAACAATGAATAGATGGTATTCAATATTCAAATGCATCATAAGTGTTGAAGTCAAATGGAACATTTTTTGTAAGAAGATTACTTTCTAAGCATAATTTGCATGACAAGTTGAGAACTAATAATTTATGACTAGAAGGATAGCTAAAGACACAAAACTCCTAAAACCTAAAAATATTACATTAGTACATATTAAATGGATAGCTATAGTTTGAAAGTTAGAATCTTAACCAATACTGCATAGGTTTTAGTTTTAATAGTCTATTATTTATCATGCTACCATGAATGATTCAAAATTCCAATTGTCCACCCTACTTTTTGCAAGCATATGATATATCTATCATATGTTGTTCTAACCTAAAGTAAATTTTATAATAGCAATAAGCATCTACCCATTTTGTTAGCAAGGTTGTATCATAACCATACCCAAAAAAAAATTAAAAAAAAGTATGATATTATCTGAAACTAAAAGTAATGCAGTATAAATTCGAGTAATAACTAATTAAGCAAATAAATGAATTGAGATTTGAGACATATGACTTATTATCTTCATAACAACAATATCAAAGGTCTCATTATTGACAACTAAAAATTAACACCTTCATTGAAAACAATAATTAGAATTGAAAACCCATAACTAACTTTACTTATAAAGATTGGAAAATAAAAATTGAAATAGAGTAGAATACAAGCATAAAATTTTTTTACCAAATGATCCTAGTTTTCATACTTTCTTTTAACAATCCTCTCCATTAGAGTAACAATTTCTCATCCATCCCTCAAGTTGTGAAGAAAATATGCAAAATGAATAAGAAATCAAGCATGGAAGAAAAGAAAAGGTTATGGTAAAGACAAAAGGAACATTAAAAAAAAGGAGCTTGTAAGCAATTCGATAAAGTTTAGATAAGGTGGAGTAGAGGGTTGAGCATTCTTCAAAACTAAAGTAGTGAACCATCGTCAAAAGGGTTTGTGGTATTAAAAAAATAAAAGTAATTTTAAATTCCATCAATTTTGGTTAAATTTCAGACTCCCAATTTTACACTATGAAGATTCTTTGTTAAAATGCCTTGTAATTTGAAAATTTTATTAAAAAAAATCTAAACAAAGTATTTACTTAATTAGCAATTAAAATACCTTGTAAAATTATAATTCTTCCTTAAAACAACTTATCTAAACACAAGGTTAATTTTTCAACCTTAGAAAAAGAACATGAATTTGCTTGGAGGCACATGTTCTTTGTTAAAGTTAATACATGACAATAATCTCATAGATAAGAAGAGTTTATAGTTGTATTGACAATATTAGAATGAGTAGCTCTTAGGATTACTAGGAGAATTTTCTAAAAATTGCCATAAAAAATAATCATTTTCCTCCAAAAGTTAAATCATGACTATTTGGAATATCAAATTGAAGAATATCTCTAAGTTTTTCCTTGAGGTCTTTAAAATAGAATTTGTTCACCGTTATAGCTTCATCCTCTATTATAACATTAGTCATTTGCAATAACTTTGCTTAAGGACTTCTTATTTTTTTGTTGTATGTTTAGTCCTCATTGATATCCAATGGTATAAAAAATTTTAAATGACTTATACATCCACTCAGAAGCAAAATAGAGGCTATGCCACTAGAAGACATAGTTAATACAATCCTATCTTTAGACCTTAAAGAAGTAATTGAAGTTTTCCTTATATAAGTATACCTAGTACCACCATAACCATATAGAAAAAAAATACCACCATTTCTAGATTTGATAATATTAAAAAGAATGCCAAAAACTTCTTTTTATTCAGAAGTTATTTAATTTAGTAAATTTATTCTAAGCAATTTTATTATATTTTAGCTTATTAGTTATCAATCAATTTAAGAGTTAAGAAACATCATTCAAATCTAGACTTGACATTCAAGGAAAATCACATAAATTACAATCATTACTTTGTAAAATCTTTTTAACATTAGCTAGAGCATAATTAGATCTATTTTTTTTTAAAAAAAATACTTCCTCAGTTCCTTTTTATTTGTCGTATTTTGAAGAATTTTTTTATTCTTTTTTATCTGTTACTTTATAATTCTAATGAAGTATTAAATATTCTTTTTTCAAATATACTTTTTCTTTTCATTAATAAATACTTTATTATTTTACACTATTAACTAACTTGCATTTATTCTGTTACATTTCTCTCTTTATTTTTAACTATTTTGAATTTTGTGCATAAAGGGTAATCTTGTAAAGTTCACTAAAAATAAACAAATTAAACTACTTTCTTAATATGTATGAAGTTAATTAATAGTAACAAATAAATAGGAATTGATGAAGTAATTATTAAATAAGCAAACAATGAATATATGTAAGTTCAGAAGATAATTTGTGCATATAAACAATTAAGATAAAACATAAAGTTAAATGACAAAATTAACTTATAAAACTTGTCCATTCAAAGTTTTTGTCTTTTTATATAGAAAATATCTTTTGAAAGTAAAGACCAATTGTCTTTCTATACAAGTTTAAGTCTACAAAGGCAATTGAGAAACAATATAGTACAAAAAATATTTTCATAGGTATTGACCAAAACCTCAAGAAGAAGCTTCTTTAATTGTAGTAACATAATTTTTTTTATCATTATTAAGTAATCCTTAAGTATAGCAAGCTTATTTAAATATATTGTACACAATATCATTTATAGTGTGTATCCATAACGCATGTATCTTTCCTTATTAAGTAATATATGCAACTAGTATAATTCACCAATTGATAGAGGTACAAAGTTAATTCTTTCAATTGCAAATCTATGCTTTTTTAACCTATTTTTGAATATCCTCTTTGAACATATATTTTAAAAGAAAATCCATATAAGTTAACCTTATAGCATTTGAATCTTCCCTATTTTTTTCTATCCATGTGATAAACATTATATCTTTGTTTATTTCTTAATTCATCGCTTATTCTTTTGATCTATCATTGGTGCTAACTAAATAATGTTGACTAGGAAGATGAAACTTCAACCTCATTACCAAAGGCTATCTATAATGAATGTCATAAATAAAGATTCTCTAACATGCCTCACAAACTAACACATATCTATAGTCTACAATTATAATAAGATTTTATCTCATCAATGTTACCAGTTAATTGACCTTTCTACTTAGCTTGATATAATGAAGTTATGACATGGTTATAATCTTTATTCACATATTCAAAAAAGATATTTAATGAAATTGCTTGGATTGTTACATTCAACCTTGATATAGGCTTTATATTGAATAAACAATTGAGGATTGTATGAAATAATGAATTTATTATTCAATATAATGGGATTCTTTTCAATAGTTCATCCATTGTTTTGATGTTTATATAAAGTATACCCATCATCGTTAACTTAAGTATGATCCATAAATATCTATGGAAAATCTTTAGTATATTTACCATTTTCCATACAAGGAGATTTAGGATTATTAGCCCCACATGGTTCATGTAAATTTTCACCATATCAAATTGGGTCTTATTTTGGATTATAAATCTTAACACATGTTTTCTTTTCAATATCTTCAATAGTGAAAAGCTTATGTTGATAGGTGAGAAAAGTTATTATGTATGTATAATGAAGGCCTCTTTTCTAAAACTTAACAGTATACATAATTATAAAAGATAAATAATTATGTCAACTAAGAGAAAAGAATTTGTCAATTGAAATAAAATAATCACAATTTAAGATTGATTTAAGTGTAACTAAGAAATGGATTTACTTGCTACTACTTTTCCTAGAAAAAAGAGCCCTTTATATCATGTATTATAACTCAATCTTAACAAGTTTACAAATAAAGTCGCAATGATTTAAAGGTTTAAGGTTGAATAAATTAGTTATCTAGTAATCTCAAGCCAATTTGTATTGTATATGAATGTTAAGAATATATTAGGATATTAATCCTACCTATAAATCTCCATCACATCATGTTTAGCACCATTATTGAAACTTAATGGAAGAATGATCCTTCTACATTTAGATACTGCATTTGTTTTACTATTTTGGTAAGTGTCCTTGAAACCATAATACATATTTCATATGATATTTGGTTAGTATTTTTAGATATTTGATTCTCTCTTATTCAATTATAGTGTATGCGTTAACAACAAACTACTACTATAATATTCTGGAATTCATTAACATAGAAAATTCATTCAATTGATCTTATAATCTTAAAGTAAAGAATTCTTGCATGGATAATTAATTCTTCTTGTTTGCTAAACTTGCAAATGGTTGATAATGTAAGACATCAAATATATATCTATCTTTAATTTATGGATAAATGGGTGGATATTGCAAAGGAAGATAGAAGGGAGGAAGCTTGTTAATATATTGAGCTTCACCAAATTTGGTTTATATTATTATATCCATTTTCTTACAATTAATGTCATCCATAATAAACTTGCCAGCTCACTAACAATTGGAATGTTATAGTTGCACTCATCTTTGGCTCTTTTACTATTAAATCTTAATTTGATTTTTACTAGATGATCTTGTTTGTATTTATCTCTTGCTAGTTTGAATGATTAAACTAAGAGATTCACTTCATCAAATATTTTTATAAATTCAATAACCAAAATTAGGATATTATTATTATTGATTACATCTACTGTACTATAAAAATTACAAATTTGGAATGCACATTACTAATAGGGCTTAATAGTATAATGTGAAATCACATATTATATGCAATGAAAATTATCTAACAACATTTAAGAAATTGTTAATTTCATTCATTATGTTATACATATTGTTGAGCAAAATGTGATTTCATCCATAAATACAATAAAAATAAAGACCTTGAACATTTATGACATCCTCGTCCAATTTACCATCCATAGATGTGAATGAGAATATGATATTGTAAACATGTAGGTTATTATTGAAATTCTTGCTTCTTGTACAATGTTATCTAAAAGTAGATTCTAAGTTTTAGAGTAGATTTCATGTAAGGAAGCTGCAAAAAAAAGAGAATTTTGGTTTATGATATCTCCTTAATTTTATTATGCATTCTTCATATCATATTTAAACTCCACAAATAACCTACAATGATAATAAAGAACTGTATTTTTAAAAATTCTTAATGGAGAATATAAAAATCAATGTACGAAAGGAATATTAATATCTACATACCATATTTGGTTAAGTTTAGTTTGAATTCAATTTTAGATTTAAGAGTTATAAGTGGAACATCTTCAAGACAAAATAAGATTTTGTTAATAAAATTAAATATTATTATCTTAAACATGTAGTGCAAATACAAATTTAAGTTTTAGATACAACCATTTGCATTTTCATCAATATTCATCGTCATAATAATATTTTGAGAATTTGGTTTATTTGTATTCACTAAATTAGTTTTTATGGTTAATTTCACTCTAAGGATTGCATAAACAAAACCTTTTTCATTATTAAAAATAGAAGACATTTGTATAGAACAAGTGCCATGCTTCATATGAATTCTAATTGGTAATTCTTTTTCAAATCTTTTAATTCTTTTTAAATTGATAGATTCATTAATATTACTTGTAAATTAAGTGAAACTTAAATGTAAAAACAACATGATATTTTGGAATTCATGTGTCAATTAATTCATATCATGTTACAAACAAAAGAAAATATTCAATTACCTTTTGGATTCATTATGTTAACAAAATTGAATGTATCTTCCAAATTTATAGTGAAATTAGATATATTACATAAGGTTTGACATCTACTCTTAAAAATATCAATATAATCCTCTCTAAAAAAAGTGCTAAACATAAAAGTTATGTAATTCGACCTTTTCATTCTAAAATCATATGGTAACATCTTTATTTTGTTGTTCTCTAAATTCTCCTTTGTAGTAACTATCATGTTTTCAAATGGAGTACAATTCTCTAAACATTAAAATGAATATGAAATAGTTCAGTTCTATATATGTAAATAGAATAAATAAAATGTAAATGAAGTTAAACAATGCGTTTAAATAACATTAACATAATCACCTAAGTGAATGACCTTATCAAAAGACATAACTTCATTCATTGGTTGATCGAGTGAGAGGTGGATGAAATAAATCCTAAAAATAAATCATAATTAGGTTATGATGTGTATTGATACAAAATGGAAATGCTATAGCTTATGCCTCATAATTTATTTAATTATATATTAGCTATAGTGTTGGGCTTTTGGAATTTTTCAACCTATAAATTCCCTGCACGAGTAGCTTCCACGCACTTTATTCAGTGTTGTTGTTGCATTTTTCTTCCTCTTTCGCATGTCATGGCTTCCACTTGCATATTAGGCACTTTTCACTTTGTGCTGAGATTACCCTGCATCTTTGTTTCTCATGTCACTTTATTCATCTTTGTTGTAGTACAACCCCAATAAATAATACAACAATAATGTAGAGATGTAGATGAAAACCAAAAAAATGGCGGTGGATACATTGCCATTTTTGTACAATCTATAAATTAAGGTGCTTCAGTTGATCATCATGTTGATGATGCCAAAGAAGGAAAGAACAAGGCAAAGTTTGTTTTGCATGTCGATGGAATTGTAGAGAGGAAGCTGATAGGAAGCATTGATGTAATGCTTGGACATTTTTGTTGTTGTTATTGTTCTGATTTTTGTTATTGAAATTGAAGATGTTGAGGTTGAAAAAAGAAAGTGATTTTGAAGGATAGGGTTTGATTTTTTAAGTTTGGGAGAGTTGGGGGGAGAGGATTGGTTCCATATATACATTTTAAATTTGAAATTTTTTTTTTGATGCAGATGCTTGGAAACTACAGGTGAAGTTATGGTTAAAATGACAATAAATGGGAGAATCTATTGTAAGCTAAAAGTGTGAAATATTTATGGTGGGTTTCGGAGAATCTTCCAAAGAAACCACACTATGCTTTTTATTTTTTTGTTGTTACCAAAAACATGTATATTTTTACAAATTTTAATATTTTTCTTAAAAAAATATAATTTTTTATAAATAATATAAAAGTTAAAGAATTTTTATGTTACATACTGACCCTTTGTTTAGGTGAGAAGTAAATAGAAAAGAAAGAATAGAAAATTTTTAATTTTTAATTAAAAAAGAGCACCTTTTTATTTAATTTGATATGGTTATTTTTTTATTTTCATTCAAATAAAAGAAGAGAGTAAATTTTTTAAAAAAATTACCTTAATTAATAAACTTTTCAAATTTTATTTTTGTATTGTAAATGCCAAATCATTTTATTAATAGTTGAAGAAACATGAAATTAGCTTTAATTGATGAATATAGAAAATTAAAAAAATTAGCTGTTCAATTAATGTTATTTTTTATATATTTTATTATGCATGCATTTATTTAAATATGATATCAATAATCGATTAATGTAATATTACAAAATTACAATAACTCTATCAATTAGTAATGACTAAAAAATATAATATCTTTAATTATTTAAGTTAAATATAATTATTTAAATTTTATAATTATTTAGATGACATAAATATAATGATGAATTTTAAATTAATACTTTGAATATTTTATAATTTAAAATTTTAAAAATTTAATTTAATTAAATTCATGTATCGTATGGGTTAAAAGCTAGTAACTTATGAAGCATGAGTAGAACTATCCACATATGATCTAGAAATGGTTGTAATAGCATTTGCTTTGAAAAATATGAGGACACTACTTATATGGTAAAATATGTGAAATCTACATTGATCAAAAGAGCACAAAATTATTCTTTAAGCAAAAGGATTTGAATTTGAGATAGAGAAGGTAGATGAAGCTTGTTAAAGAAGATGATTATTTAATCATGTATTATCTTGGCAAAATGAATGTCATGGCAAATACTTTGATTATTCAACTTAGATGTTTGATTTGACTTATTTTATTTATAGATTTAATTTCCTACCTCACTAAGAAAACCTTTAACAGTTTCTTAACCTTTTCCAAAAAATCAAGAGTGCTTAACAGATTAGTCGAATTAGACTAAACTGAGTTAAAGTTCATATAGATTGGGTCTATTTTGGGTTATTTTTTAAAGGCTTTGTTTAAAGGTGGTCAACGTACTAACTAATTTTTTTTTTATCTTTTCTTTATTTCTTTTATATTGAAGACTAATTCTAAATATAAACACCAATAAATTATACAAACAAAGAAAGAGGAACATGACAAACCTAAAAACGTGTTTCATAACAAACTTAAGTCTGAACGTAAGAAAGTTTCATGACTAACAAATCATAAAACATGTTATGAAAGCTTAATAAAATTTAAGATAAACAAAACTTAGCTTTTAAACTTATACATGTCAATAGAAATTCTAATTTCAACTTATATAAATTTAGAAAAAAGAACTCCTAAAATTCAAAAAGAAACAATTTTGAATGACATTTTATATATTTATACATCAAATACATCTTAGACTAACACAACTTGTACTAATAATTGATTTCATATTTGTAAATAGAAATCTTCTAACTTTAGTAAACATATGTTATAAATATTAATAATTCCTATGTTATCTATTACCTAATGTATAAAGTAATTGCTTTATTCTTGATGCCATCTATTTTCCAATAGAATAAAACAATACAATTAAATCCAAAACTTGTATTAATGAATGAAAGGAATTTGTACTTATTCTAATGAAATAAACAAGATGTTGCAAAATTGGTTATAAATCCTGATTTACTTGCTTAATGGTAAAAGTACTTGAAAAAGAACCTCTGTGTCAGTTCTATGTTATCAAATTGAAAAATGTATCTAATTAAGTCTTTTTCATCTTAATTTTCTCTTGAATATAATTATGACTTATCAAGATTTTTCTCGATTCCTTGTTATATACTAATTCAAAATTTGCTTTGTAAAAAGCTAGTGATGTATCTCAACATAATATAGTTTGCTTTGTAAAAAGCTAGTCAAATTTTTCTTAATCATAATGAATATTTGTTTTGGCACCTAAACATAGCTTGATGAAATATTTCTTTATGAAAAAAAACTAAAATGATAGCAACTATTTCTTTCTTTTAAAACTAAAATAACAACAAATAATAAAATTTCAATGCAAGAATAGAAGAATAATTAAAAATAGTGATAGAAGCTAAAAACTTACTTGGGTGGCTAGTTAACATTGGGTGATAGAGGAAATGACTAAATGCAATAGGTGGATGTCAAACAATAAGGGAAGGCATTATTACTGAGTGCTTTGTCATTAGTTAGCATTCTGATGCTCCTTTTGCTACTATTTCATCATTTTGCTCTACTAAGATACATAACTTTAATGATTTGTAATTTGGGTATGGGAAAATGGGGTTTGTTAGTAATAAGGGATTAAGGGAATTGGATTAGGTTGAGGTAGTTTTTTGCTTAGGTCCTTTAAGCATTTAGGTTCCAATAATAAAGAAAAAAATTTCTTTAGTTAACGTCCATATGGATTCGATCTATTTGGATTGTAATTCATTGAGTTTGGTTTATTTAGGCTTATTTTTTAATAGACTTACATTTTTGTAATTTGATTTGTGAAAAAATTGTGGACTAGTTATTAGGCTAGTGGGCATGTTGTTTGCTAAGGATCCTTACTGAAAAAAGTCCCACCTTCTGCCCGTTAGACATAATATTTATGAAATTATTTGACTCATAAAATTTATATTTATTGTTATATATAGACTTATGCAAAATTAAAGTTCATATAAGAATTTCTCTCTTACTAAAGTTTAGATAACACATGTGATTGATGTAAAAAATAGAAAATTTGAAAGAATGTTGAAAGGATTAAAAAAAGTGGACATGCACACAAAGAAAAGTGATTTAATTCTAAAACAAGGGAACCAAAGTAGGACATAATGGATAGCCTCTAGTTACTATTTGTGAGGTATGTTAACTAGCTTTTTTAGGCTACATTTTATTTTCATGATAAGCATTTAATGAATTATTATTGTGTATTACCAAAGTAGTGGTAGTATGTGATGGAGATAGATTGTTTGTCCATAATAAGAAGTAGTGGTAGTATGTGATGAAGATAGGTTGTTTGTCCACAATAAGAAATGGATGGTTTTAGTTGTAATGTCATAAGAAATGTTTAGTCTTCTTGTTAAAAAAAATAAAAAAGGAATTGAAGTGGTGTTCACTCTTTAAGACCCTCTAATGCTCAAGTTAGAATATCTAAGAGAAAGAGAGAGAGAGAGAGAGAGATAGAGTAAAAGGAATAAGTGTAAAGAGTGTTCAGAGAAAGAGAATGGCAAATGGTCATTGTATATAGAGGTTTTTTCAAAGATTTTGAAAAGAGTAGATCGATATTTTTAAAAAAAGGTAAACAAGTGAATTTAATATGAAAGAAATTTCCCGATTAAGACAAGATGATTATTTTTTCATCATTTGCTAGTTGCTAACTTACTTGCCATAATTGCTCACTTTAGTTAACTTAGTTAGATGTTCTGATGATGATGCAATCCATCTATGTGCTTCAGAGGTCAATCATTCATTGTTCATAAGCTTATTTTGAAGGATCCCCTTACATGCCAATTGTAGGCTATCCTATGATGGACTGACCATAGGCCATCTTTCATCTTAGTTTAATGATCAAAGTTTATCATTTAATCCCCCAAATAGCCTGATGAAGCTTAATTGAGCAATTTTTCTTCTTTAATAAACTGGTATGACTGACTACTCCACTAATACTAATAATTATCATCGATAGTTCTTGTAGTAGGCTTTTTGACTGCCGCCCTCAATTTAGGAAAATAATTTACCTATATCCTACACAGTAAAAACTATTTCCCTAAATATTTAAATTTTTTTTTTAAATTTGCTGATCACAGGAAAGGGACTCCCATGATCCAATGAATCACGTGGGCCACCCCCTCCCCCCGTGATTCACCTATTATATTTAATTTAAATAATTTTTTTAATTTTTTATTTATAATTTATTCCTTTTATTTGTAATTTTTACTTAAATTATATTTAATTTAATTTTTTACAATTTGAATGTTACATTAATAGTAATTATTCAAAATTTTAAATAATAATTTAATAATTATATTAACTCTTATAATATTGTAATATATATAATTAAAATTTTAATAAATACCAGACTTTTACTTTTTCTCTTGTAAACTTACTAGATGGAATATTTAAATAATAAATTTAAATTCTTGAACCATGTTTTATCATAATGTAATGTATATATCTGAAAAAATATTTAACTAAATATGAAATTAGAATATAATTTGTATCATGAAAATAAATACTTTATTAGTAAACCATGTTAGTCCATAATATGATAAAATTAAATTTATTAAAAATTAATTACATATAAATTATACATTTTTTAAGAAATTACTAAATATGAATCCTAATAGTATAATACATTGTTTATTGTTTATTTTTTATTTTATCATATATAATATTCATGTTATATAAATAATAAAAATAAATTATGTAAAAAAATTTTATTTAAGGACTTGAAAATAATGTGTTGAATGGGGATCTCGTGATCGACTAAGTACGCGAGCCTCTTGTGATCAGAATAAGAAGTTTTTTAATTCATTTAACCTTAGCCAATTTTTTCTATTTATATAATTTGTACTTTATTTTATTTATTTGGATCTAACTTTTTAAAAATATAAACTTATTTTTAATTTATTGCCCTATTTTTATTTTATATTTAATCTTTATTTAATTTATATATGATTAAATTTTTGAAATTTTAGATTTTTTTATACTAATTATTCAAGGTTTTAAATAATAATTAATTATTTTATTAACTTCATTATATTGTATAATATACGTAATATAATAAAATTAGTGGCTATCAAAAAATCGTTAGAATAATTAAAATATCAATGAATACAGATTTTTACTTATTCTTTTATAAACTTATTTATTGAAAAATTTAAATTATGAAGTTAATTTTTTGAAAAATGATCTATCCTAATGTCATGTATACATCCATAAAAATCTATAACTAAACATAAAATTAGAATATAATCTGCAGTATGAGAATAAATGTTTTATTAGTAAACTATGTTAATCCATAATATGTTACAATTTAATTTATAAAAAATTAACTACATATAGATTATATAATCCATAATTTACCATTGAATTTTAGGAATTTGAACTTTGAAAATTGAATTTTACTAAGCTTATACTTAATATTTCGCTATCCTAATTAATTTAGTATTTTATCAAATGATATGAGTTTTTTACTTTTGTATAAGAAATAAAACATTATTAGTATTCTTATTTAGCAATTCCTTAAAAATATATGATTTGTATATAATTAATTTTTTATAAATTAAATTGTATCACATTGTGGACTAGCACAATTTAGTAATAGAACATTTATTTTTGTGGTGCACTTTTTTATTAATTGCAAATTATAAACAGGTAAAGCTTTAAAGAGAATGATGTAAAATTGAATTAGAATTAATAAAGTTTAAATTAAATAGAATAAACAATATAAATTAAATGGGTCGTGGGTGGTGGTCGACGTGACCAGTAGATCACGGGGTCCCCATCTTGTGATCAGTACTTTTCAACAAAAGAAATCTTTAGGCATTTAAGGAAAATATTTTTAGGGCACAGAATAAGAAGAATTTGTTTTGCCAATGTCAGTGCTATGGTAAAAAAGCCACCTTTATAAACTAAAATATTGTAATTCTTATGAAAGAATAAAGGAAATCACATCATATGATAAAATACTTAACTAATTAGGGTAGCGAAATATTAAATTTAAGTTTAGCAAAATTCAATCTTCAAAGTTCAAGCTCCTAAAATTCAACATTGCAAAATTTGATAATGTGATTTTCTATTGTTACGTGTAAGCATGACTTTAAATTAATACCATAACAAACGGTATTTTAGAATACTAAAAGGAATTACAAAGTGTAATAATATAATGGTTGGAGTTAATTCAATAATTTGATATGGTTTAATGAATAGGATTGAATTATATGATTTTCAATTTATATAATTTACTTTGGATAAAATGATAAATGAAATGTGAGAGAGTACTAAATCAGAAGTAAAAAGGCTATGATTAAATAAATAAGTTGGATAAAATGCTATAATAAAATTAATTGGATAAAATGCTATGAACGAAAATAATGGCTCCCAGTCCCACATCGAGGGTGTTGCCTTGTGCGGTCGTTGAGTAAAGGAATGACGCTGTTCATCTTCATCATCATTCTTATCATCGTTTGCATGAGTCGGGTGGTTCTAACCCCTAGATGGTGGAGAGTTCAAGTCCCACTAGGAGGACTGAAATTGTGGTAAATGATTTTTGAGGGTGAAAAATTCTTATTGTTGCTGGTCTAGAGATCCATTGATATACTCATTAGCGAATGCAAATGGGTTAACAAATAACCCTATTAGTAAACTAGTGACTTGTTGAGTCGAATACGATGGTGGTGGGGTGAAGAACAATGATTGTGGAGCATTATGAGGCTAATGTGGGGGTGGTGTCATACTTTAGGAAGGGCTAGCATCTGTTTCTACAAAGAATTACGCTAAAGGGGTATAAGTTGATGGACCTGCACCTCCTATATCAGCTTGCATTGATGGTGGGCTATAGGGCGAGGGGACATCCGCTTGTGTCATCGATGGATAACCATGCGACAAACTTTTGTCATCATCTCTTTCTTTGGGTAGAATAGGATCCCTAAAAGACATGAATCCATAGCTTCTTCTACTACACTTAGACTCGAGAATGGGTGATCTTAATAATTCAGTAGCTAGATAAGCAGGTTGGGAAGCTCCTATGTCTTGATGCTCTTCCAGTGCAAATAGCATGAGGCCACATTCTCGATTCATGATCTCTTTGAATTAGTTGTCTAACTGGGAGGGTGAATCTTCGATACTAAGCTTGTGTAATCTCTCAGCTACATCAGCCTGCAAAGAAGCCCCATAGTTACAATTTAATGCCACCACAATTTGAAGATGTAAGCATAAAAGTTTGTGAAATACGAAAGGATACCATAAATCCTGGACCACCACAAATTGAATGAATTTATCATCTAGTGTGTCTCCAGTACTACCTCATGTAACCTGAGTCATGACCAAGAGCATCTGTTGACACTTTAATCATTGAAAGTGTGCTGGGCCATACATTCCAAGCAGCAATAAAAATGACATGCTCTTCGCGCTAGTCCTTTTATGTTTTCCCCCAAAGCTACAAGGTATGACAAGAATCAATGTTGAATGGCTCCTATGGGATTAGCTATCGCCTACCAAACTATCATAATACACAATTTATATGGTGCCATTCCATGATATGGAAGCAAATAATGGGGACTGATGCCAGCCATATGTTGGGCGAAGTCAAATAATACCCTGGTATAAGCTATTGTATATCGAGAATGTCATAAGGGTGTCAAATAATCTGTATTACACAAGAGTAATATAAATAAGCATATTACTAAATTTGAGGTTAGCTTCATTAGAGACAATAAAGTAAGACTTCAAACCTTATTGGCCTTTATCTGATTAAGCAATACTCTGTATTAGTGTAGGGCCATTCTTGGTGGTCAAGGAGGCAGCTCAATGTTCTTCCACCTGCGAGTAGTTTAAATTGTGTATTATTTATTCAAATATTTTAAGCTATTGTGAGAAATGCTATATGAATATCATGTATGATCCAAACCTAAAGCCTAATAGTGAAAGTAGGGTAGATATCTAGTGGAGGATCAGGATACAATAGTCTTACTGGTGCTAGAGTAGGAAATCGATCCCATGCCTATAAATGCAACCACTACAAACAGCCATCGATATTAATCTTATCACATTTTGTAGCGGTACACAACTTTTTATACAAGCATGCCAGAATCACTGATCCCCAGCTATAATAACTAGCATGTGTAAAATTTCCTAACAATGGCAGATACATCAACAGCACTGTGACCCGAAGTGTTGGGCATAAGGTAACCACCTATGAGTTTCAATACGTAGGCATGTGTGAAGCATTGCATTTGTTCTTTATCTGCATCATCTGGTAAGTGTCCAAAGATAGCTGCTAACCAAGTGATGCTCAATCGCTAGCATTGTAAACATTCATCGAGCGGTTTGATTCCAAGTAAATCTTCGCACAGCCCTGGCCAATCATGTTCGGTGTAACCAGATATAGGGACACCTTTACACGGCAAACCTAACTGGATGGAGACATTCTGTAAAATAATAGTGCACTCCCTTAAAGTGGTGTGAAAATTATGTTTCTCAGGATGCCATCGTTTAACTAGGACAGAGACTAAAGCTGCATTAGAATCAAAGTGTCCAAGCCGACTAGTGCTGTAGAAGCCTGCCTGATGAAGATAAGGCACAATTGCTAGTGGTGGATCGACGAGTGGATTCCCATGGACGACGCGTCATAGCTTCAAGATTCGATTCCTCTTTTCACATCAATTAAAGAAATAGTTAGCACGTTTACAATTAAGCAATTATTACCAAAGGAATAAACTTACTCGGATTAACCATACGACCTATGAAATATGTCTAGACTACAAGTATAATAGAGACTCATTATCAGACCCAAGTGTCACAACATAATGCTGATTGACCATTATAGTCAGGAGCTATGGACTACATCGGACTGGATGAATTCATTCAATTTTACGACCGTCAAATTATGCAAGTATTCTAAAATGAAGTAAGAAAAAAAATAATTTAATATAATAAGACAAGCGTAATAAACTGTTTAGATACAACAAGTTAGCTAGCTTCTACTAATATATAAAAAAATTATACATAGTCTAGACACATTTGTAATATAAATCTTGAAGAGTGCATAGTCCATAATATTTTTTGGGGCTTAGAGTGTCATGGTAGGTTCCATTGATTGGATGGACAGGTTGCGCGGTTGTGCCTAATTTACCAGTATAAACCATACCTCTGAGGTTTTAATGGACTCTCTATCCAATCAATTTCATTTCTTATCCATATGGAGTGTGGTTGACCTATAGGACGCATCTGCACTGGATTCGGCACTAACATTGGTCCACTAAATGCTGGCCAATGCGCTATACCACCGATTGGCCAAAACTCACAGTTATAAGCCTTTAGCATCATCTCTAATCGGAAAACAAGCTCCACATACTGTAATGGATCCAATGACACTTTTGCATATGCAGCAAATACATGTTGGCAAGGCAAGTGCTCCACTTGAAACTCGCCACAATCACATGTTCGATCATGCAAAGTAACCTTGCAAGTTCGACTAAACTATTTCCAAGTCAGGTCGTATGGCTCTTTCACCTCGAAAGCCAACCTTAGGTAGTCAAAATGATGCACATGGCAGGAAGATGCCTTCCAAATGCACTCTTGAATTTTTTTTGTGAATGTCCTCGCTAAACACCTCTCCTGCTTGTAATTGTGCCGTAATAGTCTCTGCTCAGTTAACAAAGTATGTATTTATTCGATACAGTGTAGCTTTAACCAACCCAGTAATTGGCAAAAATTTAACCCCTTTGAATACACTATTTATACACTCAGCCAAATTAATTGTCATGTACCCCCATTGTCGGCCTTCCTCATCATAAGCATAGTTCCATTGACTTTTTGGGACATTATTAATCCAATTAACAATTCTAGGGTGCAATTGACATAGTTCATCTAACTTACTATCCACAACATATTGCTCATATTGGTAACCTGTATCACATATCATTTTGATTGAATAAGCAATAATTATGTTTAGTAATGACAATTAATGATGTTAGTGTAAGTAATACGCACTAATGCTAGTAACAATCTTTTTCAGCCACGCTGTTCTAAAAGATGAGTTTAAATTACTGGCGATGTGTCGAAGGTAGAACACATGATAAGTATAAGGGAGTTACCACCCGACACGTAGGTTTGTAACGGCAACTAATATTCCTGGATGTCTATTTAATATAAAGCAAATATCCTATCTGTCCTTAACAACACGGTGTCGAATGTTTGATAAGAACTAAGCCCGAGTCTCGTATGTTTCTGCCTCTACCACGATAAATGCAAGAGGCACAACTTTTTGATCATCATCTTGTGACATTACGATAAGCAAGACCCCCTTGTACTTTCTGTACAAAAATGTGCTATTTACTTGGACTATTGGTTTCAAATGGTTAATCGCCTTGGTGCATGACTTGAAAGTCCAAAACACTCGATGGAATAATGCAATTGGCTCATCTTCAGAACTGCTTGATGGGTATTCTTTACTAATAATCTCGAAGTAAGACCCAGGATTATAGTGTCGTATTGTTGCTAACCACCTTGGCAATATAGAATACCACTTCTCCCAATTCTCAAATGCAAGAGCGATGGCTCGGTGTTTGCCCTTCCATGCCTTCTTGTAAGATACTGAGTATTTAAAAATACCGTGAATTCGCTTAATAACTTGTCGGATGAACACACTAAGATTTTCGGTCACCATGGCCACAATATAGGTTGAAATGACATCTGAGTCTAATTTTGGATGATCTCGGGAAAGAGAGGTAGATATACAAGTATGAGGTCCATTGTATTTTAATATTTGCCATTAATTCTCTCTTAGCTTATGACATGCCCTAACCCTCCAATTGCATTACACACCATAATGAAGGTACCGATATTCTTTATATTTGGCTAAAGAGTAGTGTACGCAAAATGTGTGGTGAGTTCAAATTAAGTATATTTTCATTACATGATGAAACAATTGTTGGTCCATATATCGCAGATCCACATATGGCTCTTGATTGTTGTTTATATTTATACTGTCTCCCACCTTAAGATAATCATGACTCATGCTAGCTTCTATATTTATTTATAAAAAAGGCTGCAGTTGATTTCATGTATCAGCTTATAAGGGTTGTTATGAGTGTATTTGTAACATCTTCACATTCATCATTATCATAACTATCATTATCACCACCAAACCCTTCAGGAATCGACTTATCATATGCATCTTCATCTTCAAATTCATCCATGATGTCCTCTGTTTCCTTTGGTGAAGATGAGGATTGAAGTGAGCTATAGTTAGGCTGAGAAAAATATGGCGATGGAGCATTATCAGTAATAGGGGTGTGAAACTGCTGGCCATATTCAATTCGCTTAACATATGATGATTCGTTATTGGTGTCATGAAGTTGGCTAGTGGACAGTAGTATGTATGGATCATACGAATCAATTAGTTGACTTACTACGTTCAAATTTAGCTCCACAGTTGAGGTATGTGCATACACTTCTAGGTAGGACAATTAAGTAGGAAATCTTGTATTCATTTCCCATATTCATTAAATGTCATCGTCATCTTCTAACTCACACACCTTATATCGTGTTGGATTCAGTGAGAGTGGATGCTTGTATATCAACTCAATTATGACTTAATTTTTATTAAGTCGTAACTTTCGCCCAACCAGATTTTTAAATGCTATTAGGGTTATGTCTGATTTAATTCTTATTACTTTCACCCTATGACACTTAAACATATCACCCTGATTTATCTCATAAATTTCTCCATTCGCATAAATAAAAATATTTTTTTCCTTACTACTCATTCTGATTCTTACCATAGTCAGGCTTATGAGTCATCTCTAGAGGTTAATCTTATCAATATTCAAATACTTATCATAATTACATAAGTAACTACTTGTAACTATTATTACATAATTACCTATAATTATTTCATTCCTGTTAGTTAATAAATTAATTATTTCACATGCCAATCTTAGATATTAACCAATACATATATTACTTCTATGCATTTAAATTTTATAGTTCACAATTTATTTAACTTCCTATAATGCTACATTGAAACACATGTATAATATATTTTATCCAAATTATATTTGAAACTCTCAACTTTCTTAAATTTTCTTTGAAATAGAAAAATTAAGCATTTTTAAGTTAAAGGAAGAAATAATTTTAAATATGCTCTATTATAAATAATTATTTTTTATATATGTTTTAAATGTCTCATTTAACTTATTTATTATTAACTACTTACATGTTTAATTTAAGTTTAAATTTGAAATTCAAAATTTGTGAAAATAAATATACTAAGACAAGTTTATAAAGAAGGGGAATAGGCAAGTTGTGGGTTTTTGGTTTGTCATCTTCGATATGATGATAATAATGATAATAATAATGGTTTATTATTAATACATATTATTTATTTAAGTAAGAATGAACACGCCCAAAAAATAATAGTCTATAATAAAAATGATTACATAAAAATAAATAATCAAATTAGAAGTATTATAATTAATATAATATATTAATTAATAATGTAATAAAGTAATTATTTTATTAAAAACTCAAAGATTTGACCACAATCATAAAATAATAAATATTCATAATAAAGTAACAATTACCATTGTTGCAAAGAAAATAGAAAAATAATTTAATTAAAGATGAAATAATAATAACAAAAAAATTAGCAATTATATTTGATTATCAAATTAATAATATTAGAAAATATACAATATTCAAAAACATAAGAAATAGTTAATAATATTAATAAAATAATTATCATAAATATTAATTATGATAATATCAAAAAAATTTTAGTTATAATTACTATTAATTAGACTAAAGATTATTTCCTTGCTAGTAGTGATTACAATACAATTAATTCATATTTAAATACTAAAAGAATAATAACTATATATTAATAATACTATTAACGTTTACCTAATAGAAATTAAATATTACTGAATATTTAATATTAAATATTACAAACTTATTTTATTATATTATAAATTTATATTTATTTTAATAATTATAATTTTGAAAGTATTATAATATTTTTTAGACGTTAATATTGAGTATAGTTATTAAATTAATTATAGATGTTACAGTTGGTGATTAAATTAAAATTAATGATTAATACCATTGCAATAATATTAATTATTATTAATTTTTTAATAGCATTTAAAATAACAAGAGTAATGTTACAAATATTATCAATAACATATTAGTAATTAGTATTAAACAATTGTAAAAATTGTAATATTACTAAATAAAATAAAAATAATAAGATGTAGAATATAATAACAACATCGATGATAATTATAACTAAATTATTTTCCATGGTATTGGCTACTTATAAAGTAAATTGAAAATACTTGGATAAAACAGATTAAGATATCAAGAGTCATTCCTTTTCTTTCCGCCTGATTCCTTCTGCTGGTTTTTTTTCCTTTCCCCAATTTGAACCAAAGTGACCCTAATGTGTAGAATATTAATCAATCTCCATTATGCATTTTATAATATTATTTTAAAGGTTTAAGGATAATATTGTATATTTTAATATTTTCTTTCTTACTTTTACATGAGCACCTATGTCATTTCTCATAGTTACATGTAAGATTTTCTTTCAATTATCTGTAGAATATCTAAACTTATTTGTTTAATATTTTTCTTGATTATATAATTATTTATTCTTAATCAAATTAAATTTACATTTACTTTTAATATCTATTCTTGATTAAATCAAATTTTATGGGTTGAGAATATTTTTTAAAAATCTCAAAGAATTACAAACCTTCAACTATTGTTTCTTGATAATAATTTTTAATTAACAAATTTTACTATTTTTTTAAGATTTGTAAGTATTCGAATTTTTAATTTTCTTTCTCTATTGTGCCTAACCTACAAGCATAATAATTCAAAATATAACTATATGTATAACATATATAATCTAGTCAGACTACAGGAATAATAATATACTCAGATACAATAATAATAAAAGTAAATTAAAATAATATAAGTAGATCAAAATAATACCTACAAGTATAATAACATAGGGAAAATAAAAAAGTATAGATGCAATAATAAACATATGAGATTAATTAATGCAAATATAATAATAAAATACAAATTCAAGCATGATAATAATAATTTAGCCATAATGCCTTGTGATAATGCATATTAAATTTAGGGAATACTTGTAAAAGAATTATACTCAACATATATTATATTTCCATATGATCTGAAAATATTTTTTTTTCGAAAATAAATATCTTACTTGAACTGGAAAATTCTATTTTGCACTCTGCACGAGGAAACTAAATTGGAAGATTTACCATAGAGAAATGAACCTCTAATTCTATTCCTAAATAATATGTCTGTTGTTGAGGAAGAGAGATTTTAAGTTGTTGCTCGAAAGGCAAGCTGTTGGGAAAGGAAAGTGCTGCTAGTGAGGGAGGGTTAAACAAGGGTTGCTAAATAGGGGGTTTTTTATAGTGTGTGAGTGTGTGAATAGTGCACGTGTCAAGCCACTGTGGGTTATGGGATTTGACCCACTGTGACTAGTCAGCACCTGATCATAGGGTTTGATGCACCGTGACCAATCCACTCTGATCACGTGGTCAAGCTCACATAATCAGGCCTAATTATGCCTGCCTCCATCTCATGATCGAGGTTTAATAAAAAAAAAGGCATTACGGTAAAATGTTTGTCGACACAGTATTTTGATAAATATTTTTTCAATTCTGAGGGTAACAGTAAAAAAACCTCTTGTAGCAAGGGCATTTATATAAGTCTTGTCCACTATTCTTGAAGTAATTAGTATGGGGTACGCTTTGGTCATAGTGATAATTAATGCGACCTTCGAGATCTGTGACCCTAATGATGAGATGTTTTTAGTTCTGTAATCGTTATGTTTGAAAATTCAAATTTTCAAAAACCTTGGCTATTAGATGGGCTGTTGGTCACTGTGATCCTCTATATCCATCGTTGGATGTAGATAGACTTAAATCTCAATCCATGTGCGTACAATTTCAATATACAAAGGCTTTTCAACCTTGGGTTTTACCCAACTGCTACAGTCAGAAAAAGAAGTTTTCATTTTACTGCACCAACAATCTTAATTACCAAAACACTTAAATTTTTTTTTAAATTCTGCTGATCACGGGAGGGATAGCTCGTGGTTAGTCCCCCCTGTCCCATCACTGTTTTTTTTCATTTTTCTGCCTTTTGTTTTTGTTTTTCTGCAGTTTTGTCTCACCCTTTTTTCTTTCATTTTATCAGTTTTTGGTTTGACCTTTTTTTTTTTCATTTTTCATTATTCTTTGTCTCACCCTTTTTTTTCTTTGTTTTTCATCAATTTTTTGTTAGTCTAATAGATTAGTTTTTATTCTTTTTTTCGTTTCTTCACTAGTATTTTATTTTTTGTTTCATTTGTTTATTTTTTTTTTGCTTTCATTAGTAATTTTTTTGTTTCTTCATCAATTTTTTATTTTCTTTTTTATTTGTTCATTTTTTTTATCAATTTATTTTTTTGAAGATTAGTTAATTTATGTTTTTTTTTGCCAATATCTTTTCTTTGGGTTTAAAATATTTTTTACTATTTTTCACCTTATATACATTAAATTTGTTTTATTGCAATTTGGATTTAATTTTTCTTAAAATTTTGTAATAATTTTTAATTTATGACCCTTTTATTTTTTTATTTATAATTTTAGGGTAACTTTGGTTTGATTTAGTTTATTAAAAAGTAAATATTTATTTTATATTAATTAATCAATATTCTAAAAAATAATCAATAATACTTTTAACTCTCATAAAATTGTGCAGTATATATAATGTAATAAAATAATAAGTGCAGTAAGACTTGTGGGATAATTATTATCTTAATAAATACAAACAATTACATTTTCTCTTGTAAACTTATTACTTGATAGTTGTAAGTTAGGAAAAAAATATTTAAATAAAAAATTAAAAAAATTAATAATATTACCTTAAAAAATTAATCTATTTTTAATCACTTATTAATCATTAACTTCAAAATATATGATTTGTCATCTCACAATAATTTACCTTATCCCCTAAATTATATTTTATACTTAGAGAAGTCAAATTATGCCCCAAAACATTTCATTATATGTGTGAATAAAGAAAAACCCTAGGTATAGCTCCACAATAAAATATTTTGAATTAAAATCAAAGTTGTTGCAGGGTATGAAAATTTTAATGGTATATATACATATTCTACGCAAAGACGAAGCTAATAATTAATTTAGATTTTCTTATTAATAATATATTTTCATAACTATTGTTTATTTGTAAAGTTAACTTAAATTATATATAATTTAATGTTATACAATTTGAATGTTGCTTTAATAGTAATCATTCAAGATTTTAGATATTAATTAATAATTGTATTAATTTTCATATAATGAATGGAATAATGAGATTTGAGTTAATAAAGAAAAGTGAAATATATAATTGTCAAATTGTATACCTTATTTGTAAAAGTGGATAGTATAGTTAATGTATTATGAGAAATTAATAAATCTAAAGTAAGAATGTTTTGAATCAATTAAATAAAAAAATTGAACAAAACACTAAATTACAATAATGAAATATCTAATCACCAAAATAATAGCTCCCAGTCCCACACCGAGGGTGTCATCTTATTCGTTGCGGTTGTTGAACAAGGGCATGAC
Organism: Sindora glabra; assembly: GCA_020226215.1. Classification (NCBI taxonomy): domain Eukaryota; kingdom Viridiplantae; phylum Streptophyta; class Magnoliopsida; order Fabales; family Fabaceae; genus Sindora; species Sindora glabra. Next base: position 53,628,665 of record CM035236.1, read on the forward strand.
GATGTTCGTCTTCATCATCATCATCATTATCGTGTGCATGAATGGGGCGGGTTTGACCCGTAGAAGGTGAAGAATTCAAGTCCCTATGGGAGGATTGATATGATGGTATGAAGTAATGAGGGGTGAAAAATCCTTGTTGCTGTTACTCTAAGGACCCACTAGCATACCCAGTATTGAAGGAAAATGGGTCAGTCAAAAACTACATGAACAATCTAGGGACTTGTTGGGATGAATGTGACGGCGAGGGTGTGAAGAACGAGGACTGTGGAGCATAGTGAGAGTGCTGCAGTTGTGGTGTCATACTGTACAATGGTCCAGTATCATCACCTGCAAAGAATTATGGTAAGGCTACAAAACCTGATAAACCTGCACCTCTTGTATCAGCCTGTGTGAACTAAGGGGTGTAGGAGGAAGGGACACCTGTTGGTGTCATTAAAGGATGTCCATGCAAGATACTTTCATCATCACTCCCTTCTTCGGGCAAAATAGGATCCCTAAAAGATATGAAACCATAACTTCTTTTACCTTGTCTTAGCTCGGGAATGGGAGGTCTTGGTAATTCAGTAGCCTCATAAGCAGGTTGAGTAGCTGTCATGTCTCGATGCTCTCCTAAAGCACGTACCATGAGGCCACATTCTCGATCCACTGTCTCTTTAAATTGGTTGTACGTTTGAGAGGGTGAATCCTCGACACTGAGCCGTTGTAGTCTGTCAGCTACATCAGCTTGCAAGGAAGTCCTATTGTTACAATTTAATGCTGGCAAATTTGAAGATGATAGCACAAAAGTTTGTAGGAAATGAAAGGTTACCACAAATCCTGGACCACCTTTGGCTGGATGAATCCATCGTCTGGTGTGCCTCCAGTACCACTTCATGTACCTTGAATCATGGCTAAGGACATCTGTTGATAGTTCAGTCAACGAGAGAGTGGTGGGCCACGCATTCCAAGCAGTAATGTAAACGACATGCTCCACGCGCCAGTCCTTGGATGTTTTCCCCCGAAGCTGCAAAGTATGATAGGAACCGAGATTAAATGGCTCTTGTGGGATTGGCTGCAGCCTTCCAAGCTGTCGCAGCACACAGTCTGTGTGGTGCCATTCCACGATGTGAAAGCAAATAACAAGGACTGATGCTAACCATATGTTAGGTGAGAGCAAGCAATATCCTAGTATAAGCTACTACACATCGGGAATGTCATAAGATCGCCATATAATCTGTGTTGCACAATAGTAATATGAATTAACATATCACTTAATTTGAGGTAAGCTTCATATGAGATAATAAGTTAGGGTTTCTAACCTCATTGGCTCTCATCTGATCAAGTAGTACCCTGTATTGGTGTAGGGCTGTTACCGATGGTCGAAGAGGCAATCCAGTATTCCTCCACCTAAGAGTAACATAAGTTGTGCATTATTCTTCACATTTTTTTAAATGTTGTTAGAAATTGAATGTGAATGTCTTGTTTGATCCATACCTGAAGCCTAATGGTGGAAGCATGGGGTAGACGTTTAGCCGAGGGTCTGGATGCGGTGGTCTCACTGGTGTTAGGGTAGGAAATCGATCCCACACCCATAAATGCAACAGGTGTAAGCAACCCCCGATATTAATTTCATCGTATTTTGTAGTAGTGCATAGCTCTCTATACAAGTATGCTAGAACTGCTGACCCCCAATTGTACTGGCTAGCATCAGCAAAATCCATCAGCAATGGAAGATACATCAACAGCACCCAGTGACCTGAGGTGTTTGGCATGAGGTAGTCGCCTATGAGCCTCAAAATGTATGCTCGTGCAAAGCACCATATTTGTTCTTCTTTTGCATCATCCGGTAAGTGTGTGAAGGTAGCCGCTAACCAAGTGATGCTTAGGCGCTGGCTTTGTAAACATTCATCGAGCGGTCTGATCCTAAGTAAATCTTCACATATCCCCAGCCAATCAAGTCCGATGTAACTAGATACGGATACGCTCGCAGTGGTATGGAAAGTGTGTGTCTCCGGGCGCCATTGTTCAACCAGGGTAGAGACTAAGGCTGCATTGAAATCGAAGTGCCCAAGTCGACTAGTGCCATAGAATCCTGCCTATTGGAGATATGGCACAATTGCCACTGGTGGATCAAAAAGCTAGTTTTGAAGCGTAACACGTCTTAACTTCAGGATTTGATCCCCCTGTTCATGTCAACTAAAGAAATAGTTAGCCCTTTCACAAGTAAGCAATGATCGGTTAGGGAATAAAATTACCTGGCCTAACTAAACAACCTGTGAAATAAGTCTAGATTGCAGGTATAGCAAAGATTCATCATCGGGCCCAGGTGTCATAACACGGCATTGGCTGGTCATTTTATTTAGAAGCTATGGTCTACGTCGGTGTGGATGTGTGCTGTCAATTTCATAACAATCAAACCATGCAAGAAGGCCATAATGACTTAATAAATAAAAATAGAGCAACATAGTGAGGCAAGCATACTAAACTGTTTAGATACAATGAGTGATTTACTTCATTTTAACATACATATATATTTCGTATTGTTCAGACATAATTGCAATAACAAAAAATAATTTATACATTGCCATAGCCAAGGTCAAAATCTTCGAAAAATGGAGGGGTGCATAGTCTATTGGCTTTCTCAGGGTTCGTAAGTGTCATGGCACATTCCGTTGTCTGAATGGACAAGTTGTGCGGTTGTGACCAGATTGACAGTATAACCCACACCTAGGAGGTTCTAATGGACCCTTTATCCAGTCCATTTCGTTCCTTATACGTGAGGATCGGGGGCGACCACCCAGACGCATCTGCGCAGGGTCTGGCATAAGTGTTGGTCCGTTGGAGGTTGGTCAGTGCTCCATACTACCTATAGGACGAAACTCATAGCTATAAGCCAGTGCCATTGTCTCCAATCGGAACACAGGATCGACAAACTGCAAAGGATCCAATGCAATCTTCGCACATGCTACGAACACATGTTAGCAGGGCTAATGCTCTACCTAGAATTCGCCACAATCATATGTTCTCTGGGCCAGGCTAACCTTGCATGTTCGATTAAACTGCTTCCATGTTGGATCATACGGCTCTTCCACCTCGAAAGCCGAACCAAGTCTGTCAAAATGCCGAACATGACAGGTAGATGCCTTCCAGGTGCACTCTTGAATCTCTTTCCGTACGTCTTCACTAAACACCTCCCCTGCCTGTAATTGTGCTACAATGGTTTCTGCTCTGTTCACGAAGTATGCATTTATTCGATACAGTGTATCTTTGACTAGCCCGGTTATCGGTAAATGTTTGACCCCTTTAAAAATACTGTTAATATACTCGACCAGGTTTGTTGTCATGTGACCCCATTGTCGGCCTCCATCATCGTAAGCACGGCTCCATTGACACTTCGAGATATCATCAATCCAGTTTGCAGCTTTAGGTAACAATTGGTGCAGTTTTTCAAGCTTGCTATCCACAACATGCCATTCATATTGATAACCTGTACTCGAAAATGCTATCAATCAATGAGCAATAGTCATAACACAAAATATCAGTTGAGGCTGCTATTGTCAGTAATACACACCAATGTTCGTAAACATCTTCTTCAGTCACGCCGTCCTAAAAGTTAAGTTCAAGTTGCTAGCGATATGTCGAAGATAGAATACATGATAACCACAAGGGGCTTGCCACCTTACGCGTGGGTTTGCAATAGTAGCTAATATTCTAGGATGCCTGTTTGAGATCAGGCAAATATGTTGTCTATCTTTAATAACACGTCGTCGAACATGGGACAAGAACCAAGCCCATGCATCAGAAGTTTCTCCCTCCACCATAGCAAATGCAAGTGGGATGACTTTTATGTCACCATCCTGTGACGTCGTCGTTAACAAAACTCCTTTGTACCTTCTATACAAAAAAGTGCCATCCACTTGGACTATCGGCTTCAAGTGGGAAAACAACTCGATGCATGGTCTAAAAGTCCAGAACACTCAATGGAACAATGCAACCGGCTCATTTGCAGAACTGCTTGGTGGATATTCCTGGGTAATAAGATCAAAGTAAGACCCAAGATTTAAGAGACGCATTACTGTCAGCCATCTAGGTAGTATAGAGTACTACTTCTCCTAATTCCTAAAAGCAAAAGCAATAGCTCGTTGTTTTCCCTTCCATGCCTTCCTATATGACACCCAGTACCCAAATATACCATGGATTCGCTCTATGACCTCTTGGATGGATACACTTGGGTTTTCGGTCACCATAGCCACAATGTACGATGAAATGACATCTGTGTTAGTTTTGGATGATCTTGGGAAAGAGACGCAAACATACATATGTGGGGGCTATTATATTTTGATATTTGCCAGTTATCCTCCCTTGGCCTATGGCATGCTCGAACCCTCCAATTACAATGATCTTCGTAGTGAGGACACTAATATTCTTCATACTTGGATGATGAGTAGTGTATGCAAAATGTATGGTGAGTTCGCACTGAGTATATTTTCATTGCACGATGAAATGCCTTCTGGTTCATATATCGTAAGCTAACATATGGCTCTTGGTTATCATTTATATTTATGTCCTATCCAAATTCGAGGTAATCGTGGCTAGCAGCAGCATCTACATTTAGTCGTGAGAAAATGACAGTAGCTGATTCTATGAGCTGGCCTCTAAGCATTGTTAGCAGTGCACTGGTGACGTCTTCCCCGTCATCAACGTCACCGCAATCGTCACCATCACCACCAAATCCTTCATGAATGGGGTCACATGCACCTTTTTCTTTGAAATTGTCCATTATGTCCTCTGTTTCCTCTGGGGATGAGGAGGAGTGAGAAAATCCAAAGTGTTGTTGAGAGAAACATGGCTGTGGAGTGTAATCATCAACAGGGCTGTGAAATTGCTAACTATAGTCAATCTATCTATTCATTGGTTCTACGCTAGTCATGTACGGGTCGTAACATGAGGGTCCTCCAATAGCATCATTATGTTGACTTATGGATGGTAGCAGATATGGAGCACTTAAGCCAACTAGCTGACTTGCTACGTTCAAATCAAATTCCATTGGTCCAATATGCGCACACACTTTTGGATATCACAATTGAGTAGGGAACATCGCATTCACTTCCCACATCTGCTGAATGTCCTCATCGTCTTCTAACTCACATGCCTTATACCATGTTGGATTTAACGAGAGTAGATGTCTGTATATCAACTCAGTTACGACTTAGTTTTCATTGAGACGCAACTTTCGCCCAACTACCTTTTTCAGAGCATCAAGGGTTATGTCTGAATTAATTGAAATTACTTTGATCCTAGAGAACCTAAAGATATCGCCTTTATCCGTTTCATAAATTTGTCAATTCCCGTAAATACATATATTTTGACTCCTAGAGCTCATTCTGATTCGTACCATTGTCCGGTTCAAGGGTCATCCTCAGAGAAAATTTTTAATAACGATTGAAATATGTATTATAATTGTGAAGACAATTTTATAATACTATTATTACATAATTACTCGTAACTTTATAATTACTGTTAATTTGATTAGCCTCCTGCAATGCTACAGTCAAACACATATGTAAATTTTTCTACCTAGAGGACCTTTGAATCTATCTACCTTCGTAAGTTTTTTATGCAGTACAAATATTATTTATTCTTTCATTTTAGGAAGAGATAAAATAAAAAAAATGTTCTATATATATATAATTATGTTTGTTTGATTTGTGGGGTTGTTGATCTGTACAATCAAACTATTAAATGTTCGTATTTTTTCTCAAACCCTATGTTCACTTCATCTTTTGTGTTTGTTATAATATGATTTGTGGGGTTGTGATTGTTATAATATTAGTTGATTCCCCCTTAATAGTTCTATTAACACTTACCCAATAATACATTTGAGTAAGAAAAATTTTGTGTGAAAATAAAACTTTTATAATTAAATATTCCAACTTTTAAATTTATCAAAAAGAAGGAAAAATTTTGTATTTATTGAAACTATATTTTTATTCTAAAGATTTTATGATATTTACTAATTTTTATAACACTAATTATGGTTTAAGCAACATTAAATATGTAAAAAAATTAAATCAAATACAAATAAACAGCAATGTAAATTTTAAGATAAAATTACATAAAAAAGTGGTAAATAAACCCTAAACTATAATGGCTAAATTTAAGTACAAACTAACTTCAATTTTTTTTTGTTTAAAGAAATGATAAGTAAATATTAATCTTTTTTAAACCAAAGCCTGTTTCATACAGGTTTGCTAAGCTAATTTTTTTTTAAAAAAAATAACTATGAGCTAAAACTAATCTTTTAAAAAAATTCTATTATCCAGTAATACATTGATAACCTAAAATTAGGTTTTTTTTTAAAACTCTGATGAGTTAAAAATATCTCCTAAAACAATATTTTAAAAGGAATTTTTTTAAAAAAAATTGATAGCCTAAAATTATTTTTAAAAAGAAATCTATTTTTTTAAACATATTAATAAGCTAAAATATATATTTTTTCAAAAAAGCCAAGTGCGTAAAAATTATTTTTCTTATAAAATATATTTTTTAAATAAATATTTCTTTTAAAAAAGGTCTTAATAAGCTAAAAAATATATATTTTAGTGTTTTAATCAAAACAAAATTACACATATTTCAATATCTATTATTGGTTAAATTAAGATTTATGATGTGCAAAAATTTTTCCAAGATCTCAAACTGTAAGGACTTTTAACTAATATTTCTCAAAGTATAAAAATCTATTATTGTAAACAATAGTTACTATTTCTTTTAAACATTAGTACTTATTTGGATTTCTTATTTTCTATTTTAATAATACTTTTAACTTTAACCCAATAGATTGATAGTACTTCTGAGAAGGCACTAAATGTGTGGTGAAAATATAATTTTTATAATTTAAATCTTCCTACTTTTAAATTTATAAGATAGGAGGAAAAAAGAAGGTAATATTAATTTTTTGTAAATACATTAATTTTTTTTAAAAAGAAGGTAATATTAATTTTTTAAGAAAAGTCTTATGAGTTAAAATTTATTTTATAAAAAATAGAATTTTTATTAAAAAAACATTGTTTTTGAAAAAGGTTGAAAGGATTCAAATTTATTTTTTAAAAAACCTATCAATTTTTTTAAAATATATTGGTAAGATAGAATTAATTGTTTTAAAATAAGTCTGATGAGATCAAATTATAATTCTACAAAAAAAATTCTATTAAAAATTATTTTTCAAATTAAAATGTTAATAACCTAACTTTAAATCCTAGAAAAAATTTTATTATTTTTAAACATACTGATAAGTTAGAATATATTTTTTCCAAGCAAGTCTGATGAGTTAAAATTTATTTCTCTAAAAGAATAGACTTTTTTTAAAAAAATTGTAGAGAATAAAGGTTGATAAGCTAAAATTAAATTTTTATAAAAAAATCTAATATTTTTAAATATACTGATAACCTAAAATTATTTTTTAAAAAAAGAGCGTGATGAGTTAAAATTATTTTCTTTAGAAAATAGATTTTAGGGGTTAAGGGTCAGGATTTTAGGGTTTATGGTTTGGGGGTTTGAGGATTTTAGGGTTTATGTTTTTTAGGTTTAGGGTTGGTAAGTTGAAATTATTTTTTTTCAAAGAAAAGATCTACTTTTTTAAACATACTGATAAGTTAAAATATGTTTGTTTCAAACAAATCTAATGAGTTAAGATTTTTTTTGCTAAAAAATTAGAATTTTTAAATAAAATTTTAAACAAAAAGGTTAACAAGCATAATTTTAATTTTTTTAAAAAAATATTATTTTTAAACATACTAATAATCCAAAATATATTTTTTTCAAATAAGTCTGACGAGTTAAAACTATTTTTCTAAAAAAAAGTTTTTTTCTTAAAAAAATTTTAAATAAAGGTTTACAACCTAAAACTAAATTCCCTAAAAAATTCTATTATCTTTAAACATATTAATAAGCTAATATATATTTATTCCAAAGTAGTTTGATGAGTTAAGGTTATTTTTCTACAAAATTATATTTTTTAAAAAAAATTAAAAAAAATTGGATAAGCTCAAATTAATTTTTTTAATAAAATTTACTACTTTTAAAAGTACTGATAGCCTAAAAACTATTTTTTAAAAAAAATTGTGATGAGTTAAAGTTATTTTTCTAGAAAAAAAGATTTTAGGGATTAGGGTTTAGGGGTTTTAGGATTTTGTGGTTTAGGATTTGGGGGTTTGGTGGTTTTAGGTTTTATGATTTAGGATTTATATTTTTAAGTTTATGTATATAGGTTATAAGCTTTAGGATTTTATGGTTTTAGGGTTTCGGGATTTGGTGTTTGAGAGTTTGGGGTTTTAGGGTTTGGAGTTTTATGTTTTTAGGGTTTTATAATTTAATGGTTTAGGGTTTATGTTTTTTATGTTTAGGGTTTAGGTTTTTAGTGTTGAGTTTTGGGGATTTATGATTTTAGGGTTTTAAGGTTACAGGTTTAGGGTGTAGATTTTAGGGATTAATAAATCTAACATATACATATATTTCACTTAACTAGTGTGGAGTAAATTATGATTTATGGTCTGCAAAAAAAATTAAAAATGACCAAGTACAACATTTTACCCTTGTATAATATTTTTTAATAATAATTTATTATTAATGAATCTTATTATATTTTTCTAACATCTATAAGAGTTTGGATTTTTATTTTTCTATTTTAATAGTGCCTAACCAACAAGCATGGAAATTAAAATTCTAATGATTTGCACAATATCTAGTTAGGTTAGAGACATATTGCTGCACTCAGATATTAAAATAATACAAAAAAACTAACGAACATAAGCACATTAAAATAATACACACAAGCATAGAGGAATATTAAAACAATGTAAAATACTATAGCATAGAGTTCATGTTAATTAATACACATACAATATACATGATTAAATGTACAAACAATCTATTTACAATGCCTAATATTAATGTTAATTATAATGAGTAAATACCCCTAAATAATATAATACTTAACATTTATTATAATTTTACATGACTTGAAAATGTTAAGTACTACTTAAAATAATAGCTATTATTTTCTAAAGAAAATCTTACTTGTAAATCAAACTCCTCAAATATTCTGATGAAGATTTCTGCTGATGGAGAGAAACAGAATTTGAGAGGGAAGCTTGGGAAGTAGCTTTTAGGGTTTACGAAGTATGAAGGTTGGGGAGAGGTTTTTATAGCAAAAAATCACGTGCAAACAGTGGTGACACGTGGCACAAATTGGATGAGCAAGGGGACCCGGCATCACACGTGGCGTGGCAGGGTGGACTGGCAGGTCACGGACTCTGTCCGGGCATGATCAGTCTGATCATGGACTCTGGCCCAACGTGATCGGTTCTGATCATGGACTGATAGAGCCCTTGACTCGCAAAAGCTCCCGGCGTTGCCATGCGTATTCAACGGGACCCACTCACAGCTCCAAATATTGCCACGTGTACAACAACTTCCCTGCCTCCTTGGATTCCTGCCACGTGTCATTCGCTACTGACACATGGACTGATCACAGACGGGCCACGCACGTGATTGGGCGTACTTTTAAGCATTCGGGTAATTTCTTTCTGCTGTGCAGGGTAACGGTAATTAATTTTTTCAAACTTAGCATTTGGGTAAAAAAACCTTTCAACCTTGGTCATTTGGTTTCCAAATTAACACCCACACAATATTATTCCGCCTTTTCTTCATTCCCGCTACTTCTGCACCTAGAGCTACATCAGTACCTTAGTAGACATTCTCTACCATTGATTAGTGTTGCCAGATGCCATCGACTACTTTGGAAGGTAAGTTTCTCCATTCTGTTCATCTTTATGCGATTTCCTAATGAAACTGGTCGGATTATAAGCTAAGATGTGCTGCTCTCTATTGCCATTAGCTCTATTTCCTAACACTTGTGTTGTTCTTCTACCTCACTAGACTTGCTCAAATATGCCCTTGCCATTTTATTTTCATAATAAATACATAATAGGTTGCAGAAATATAGCATTTGATATAAAATTTGCTCCCTTGTAGGTATATTACGCATAATGTTATGTTCTTTTGTGTTGTTATGATATCTTGGGGTTGTACAATGTTTGAGGATAATGTGGCAAGCAGCACTAGCTCTTTTTCCTCCTTAATAAGATGTGGCCGATGATGCGGTCACGAACCATCTGAAACTGACCTATCTCAGCCGATCTTTTTGATGATCAACTAGTTTTTGTCGATGATTACAGTGTATCGTATCTCAGACGATTGGTTTCTAGTAAGTTGAGCAGGAAGACTGATCATATCTTATTAAAGGTAGACTAAAACTGATCAAATGGGCGAATGCTAACGTTAAAGCTTAGAATTCCTTCGAAACATGGTTGAATGCCAAGAAGATTGTCCAATTATATAGTAAGGGTCGCCTTCCTTATGACCAACCATCACACTTGTTATTTGAACCTACAGTGGAAGACGAACGAGTCTGCAACTATAACATCGAACATTTCTACATGTTTTATGGTGCTTTAGTTGAAAAGATAGGTGCCAAGCCATCGTTCACTGTCTTCTAATAAGCTATACTCCAAAAGATGAATGTTTCTTTTTCATGAGTTTTATACAAAGGTTGCTACTATTAATTTACTATGAGTTCATTGTGGTCGATCTTAATTGCTAGTATTAATTTACTACGAGTTCATTGTGGTCGATCTTGGATTAAGATCGACCATAAACAATTTTCTCTACTTCTTCTGTCATGTCTCAAAGACCAGTAGGTCATGGACATACATTACTCAGAAAAAAGGAAGACACATATTCGATCACTTAAACTCCAGTGTTCATCACTAGAAAGAATCATATTTCAAAGTTGTAGCTCGGTCAGGAGAACGATCGACCTGGATTCACCAGAATGGAAATGCTTTATTCCCTATGGTATGGTCGGGGCCAAATGCTATAAAGGACGATCTTGATTTGACTGACGAAGATAACTTGGTTATTGACAAGATTAAAGAAGTAATCGAGCATGGTCCCCTTGAAATAAGGCCCGTTCTAAGTGTGTTTAATGCTTTGTTTTCCATTTTAAGTCTTCCCCTTGTGTATTCTTAAATTTCACTACTTCTGACACTTAACTTCCATGCTAAACCTTGCATATGGACAAGTTAAGAGAGTTAGCTAAACAAATGGAGCCTAAGAAGGACGTGCATGCTAAAAAGACAACTGACTTCAAAGCACAACCTTCAAAGGGGAAGAAAAGAGGTTGGTTACTATCAGTAGAGGTCTCGAAGAAGGTTGGTTGAGAGAAATAATAAACCAAGCTTGGCTGCTTAGAGAAGAGTTGGTCTTTGTACATTGATATTTCAATTAGCAAGGGTTCTAGTGTAGAAAGAGTAAATATATCCTTCAACCAGTCAGCCTTAAGGCAGTCATGATAAAAGAAAGGAGAAAGTAGCAGTGAAAGAGAAATTAATAGTTTTTTATCAACGAATGTATTGGTTGGTTTTTACACTCCAATCTGATATAGGGAAAGCTAAGATGACGACGCCCTTAGGTCAGCCAAGCCAATCCATCACAGATAGACTAACTCCTTGCAAATAGTTCCTAGTCAATCCCAATGTATCACTTCCCAAAGTAGTTTGCGGATGCTTGGTCGAATTAACCCCCACCCCCCCAAAAAAAATGGTGAAAGGTACCCTGGCAAAAAGGCATTGAAAGAGATTTGTCTAGCCCCTTCTGAGAAAGTATCTTTATCATCGAGATAATTATTAGATAGTTTATTTCATAAGGATGTCAATTAAGTCCAATTTAGGGCCATTAAGTTGTTATGTCCTAATTATTTGAAGAAGTTAGAGCAAAAGGTAGCAGAGAAGGGTTTGACACATTTCTTTGTTCATAGACTTAATAAAAAATTCCACAATGATACCCTAGACTTGGTCACATACCAAAGTATCAAATTTTTTAAAAGACTACTATTGTGAGAATAAGGACAATGATTGGTCCTAACTCGATCCATTGAAAAAAAGTTAACAAATTTGAAGCAACTATATGATCGGTTGATTCAGCTTATTGAAGAGTTGAAATGATCATTGGATAAGAAGGATTGGATAGTCTTTCATGGGAATACAATCAGCTATAATCTTGAGGATAAGTTAAATAAGGTGGAGAAAGAGCTAGTCAATTGTAAGAAAGAGGTTGATATTGAATAGAAAGAGAACAACCAGCTGAAGAGGCAACTAACCAAGGTGAAGGAGGAATTTAAGGGGCTAGAGAGGGGACAAAGATGAATGGAAAGGAATGGCAGATACTTTGAAGAAAAACAACGAGTAGCTAAAAGAAAAAGACAGGCCAATCTTTAAGTGAGTTGGCAGCACTGAGAGCTGAACAACAAAAATTGAAAACATAGTAGTCGGCTGGCCAGGGATTTATCCAAGGCTTTGACTTGGCCAAAGATCAAGCCAAAACCCTACATCTTTCCTTGGAATTTGGGAAAATGGAAAAATATAAAAATACAGACAACCTCTTGGGGAAAACCTTGTAAACACTTCGAACATGATAAGTAATTTGAAACCAAGTTTTGAGTACCTTATTAATGAAGAGGTATTGTATTGACTATGTATCTTTTAATCTAAGTTTTCTCTTAATAATGCATCTACAATACAGAATCCACATGCTTAATTTTTAAAATCTGGACAAGGCTTGTATTGATTTAGATACATAAAAGTTGCGTGTCTTATAATCCATTCACTATTGGAGAGTGATCTTTGTTGGCTTTTGATAGAGGACGGCCAATTCCTTTGGTTTCAAAGATCTTGTGTTAGTGATCTTAATTTTTATTGTTCATCATAGTATAATCGACGGTAATTGGATTTGATGCTCTTATGAGCAAATTTTGCACCCATTATTCAATGGGGTGCTTGTCGTTCAATAGAGTGCAATCAATCGGTGTTCATCGATCTGTGTTATTTGTGGCTCAGCGGCATGCTTGTCGTTCAACGAGATGCCGATTGTTCAAAGATTATTCGTCGCTTAACGAAGTTTGACCGATAGCCATCGATAGATGTTTTGATGATCTTATAATTGCATACATTATAATAGCATTGATATTAAGTATAAGATTTGAAACTAAAGATAAAGTATTCACTTTTTGTTCTTTCCTCTTTGAGGATATATTGGCATTATATCATACATGAGTTCTTTCTCAGCACTTTGTTCCAAAATAGTAACATGATACTTTTTAGGATGAAATACATTTCCTATTCTAGGCAAAAGTTTCCCTTCTAATGTTTTTATCTGATAGCCCCCTTCCCAAAATTGTTCACAATCTGGAAGAGACCTTCCCAGTTTGTTGTTAATTTTCCTTCTTCTTGTTCCTTTCTTTGACCATCTTCTTTTCTCATTACTAATATTCCTCTTACAAAACTTCTAGGCCTAACCCATTTGCCATCGTAATTGGCCACTCTTTGCTTGTATGCAAAGGACCTCATTTATGCCAGGCCTTCCTCAAGCATATCCAAGCCTTATTTTAACATTTTGTCATTGTCCTCCTCAATGTAGTACTCCATTCTTTGACTTGGTTTACCAATTTCAATTGGTACGAGGGCTTCATGTTCATAAGTCAAATGAAGTGGGGTTTCCTTACTAGATTGAATGGTCATCCTAGTAGCATACTTGAGTGTTTTTCCACCCACTTTCTCTTTGAACTATCCAATCTTCCTCGTAGTCCTTTTAGTATAATTCTATTGACTAATTCAACCTACTTGTTTGTTTAAGGATGCTTGATTGGGGAGAACCTTTGTGTTATTTTCAGATTTTGCAAAACTTTTTGAATGATTCACTAGTGAATTGCGCTCCATTGTCATTGATAAGAACATTGGGGATGTCAAATATGCAAAGAATTTTTTTTAAATGAAATTTTGTCATTTTTTAACAAATAATAATGGCTAGAGATTTAACTTCAATCCATTTAATAAAGTGGTTTATTTTCACAATCCAATTCTAGATCATCATGATGTAAAGATATTAACAAGACATCTTTACCATTTTCTAGACATTTTTACCTTTTAAAACATACCATTTTAAAACTTTATCATTTTCTAACAATATGCACAATGTGAAAAATAGATGGAAATTTCACAATTTTATTTAAATATTTATATATACTTATGAAATATTATTTAAATTAAGACAAAACCTTATCCTTAAAAGAAATAGACATATAAAAAAAATCTTTTCTTTCTTTCTTTAAAAGATAAAAGATATTATTTAGTTTGTGTATAAGTAGACACGCAACATAAAAAGAATTAAAGTATATATTAAATATTCAGCTTTAAAATCCTTCAAGAAACTAAAAAGATATAAGATGGAAATATATGAAGAAATATTATGATTTCTTTTCAAGTGAAATAAGTATTAGTCTAATACAATAGTACAAATTATAAAACACAAAAAATAGAATAAAACTAAGTTAGAAAGACTTCAAAAATAAAAAATGTCGTTATAAATTTTACTTAAAAGATCACATAATCTCTTATTGAAATAGAAAATCACACTTGTTTCTTTTCAAAATCAAGAATGTAACATATAACGTTTTTTAAATAAATCTTTATACATCAATTAACACTTTTACCTTCAAAATGAAGACGGCTATACACCTCTTTTAAAGTAATTGAATACTTTCATAACTCAACTGTATTTTAAAAGATTTCTTTTAGATAAATATTTCCTTGTAAATTATCTTGAATATTTGAAAACTAATTCTTTCGCTTTCTCTCTCTTTTTTTTTTAATAAAATTGTGGATCATGTCCCTCAAATTCCACAAACAACTTTTTTACAATTTAGCATTATTACATACACATAAAAATCATAAAATCATAACTTAAAGAACAATAAGTAAGAAATAATAATTATCATGTGCCCATAATATACATATACATCATGTCTATAATTTTATATAATGTCAAATTATTTGGGTTACATACATCTTCTCCATGTTCTCTCTCTCTCTCTCTCTCCTGGTTATAAGTTAGAATATTATACAAATGATTAGAAAAGTAGAAAATAAATCTTGGAATATTTATAAAAAAATTTCATCAAATAAAAAGTAGATAGTCTAAATGATAGCCAAAGTCCTACTCACTATTGCCATGCTCATGGTCATCAGAATTTGCTATTGGTGTCAATGGAATATGTAAGGCTTGCTTAATTAGCACTACAACAAATTAATATTTGTACCGCAAATTATGTAATAGAAATTAAAAAATTGTTGCAATTTTATCTCTTGTTATATGAATAAAAAATTTAAATAAATATACAAAAAATAAAGAATTTATATCATGAAAAAATTTTGTTCAAAGTATCAAATGTGTTACAAACTAAGTTATAAGAACATATTTCCCGTAACAAAGCATCACTTATACCATAAAAAAACTATACCTATAATAAAATATTACTTGTGTTATAAATTAAATTATGAAACACATTTATTATGATAAAGTATCACTTGTGCCATTATAAAAACTTTACTTATGGTGAAATATTACTTGTATTATAAATTAATTTTATAGATAAAGTCATAACTAAATATATCATTCTTATGACTCATTTGGTGAATATGGTAAGATAAATATGTCATAGTTAAATTGATTAAATTGGTAGGTAGAACTAATGATATTATTATATAGATTTATATAAAAATATATATTATAATAATATTAATAATATTAAATTATTATTTAATAACAAATTTTACATTCACAATTACAATATTAAGGAAGTTTTTATTAAAAAAATTGAAAATGATAATTATATATAATTATATATAATTTAATAATAATAATTAAAATATAATTTTAAAAATATTTAAGTAAATTATATTTAAAGGCATAATATATATACAATAGTCTTCAACCCCATTTTGATCCTTCATTAATTTCACTTGTATCAATTTCACTCCTTACAAATATTTTGTATTAATTTTATCCATTATAAGTAATAATTTGATTAATTTAGTCTATACATTAATATTTTTTATGATGGGTTAACAACTTAATAGATGAAATGACAAAAAATAAGATATAAATAATATACGAAGGATGAAAATGATACTAAATTTACAAGAGATCAAGTGATTTAACTTATATTTATAAACAATATAAATAGGTATTATTAATAAAAAATTAAAAATTTAATAAATTTGTAACAATCTAAACATTAATTTTTAATTACAATCTAAGTATGTATGATAGTTTAAATTTATGATTTATATGAATATTTATTCCATATAATTTAACTTTTATTGAAGAAATTTTTAGAAAATAATAATAATTGCTCAAAAGATGTAAAACATTTATGTTTATATTGTAATAATTTAATTAACAACAATTAATAAAAATATATTACTTTAGAATTAAATTTATTTTTTAATAATATAATTATGTGTATTGCAATCAAACACATTAAAAAAAATTATATACATGTAGAATTTGCAAGTTTGTGTGTGTATAAAATTTTTAATAACTAATTACAAATTCAAAATTTTTATTCAGAGGGTGATATATACTTCAAAATATATATTTAAAGTTTACTAAAAATTAATATAAATTATTGTTAATTAATTTTTTTAATTTTTCTTGTTGGATTAGGTCCCTTGCAAGTGTAAGTTATATCAATTTAGTACCTTTTTCAAAATCAATTTCATCCAATATAAATTTTTTATCTATTATTTTAGTCATTTTATCTTTATAGTCATTAATCTATTAACAAAAATATTCATAGAGGAATAAAATTAATTGGTTTATTATTTGTGAGAGATAAAATTGATACAAGACATTTACGAGAGATAAATTTGATGCAAGCGAAATTAGTGACAAAATAACTAGTTTTTAGTTTATTAAAAATAATTTTTAAAATAAATTCATAAAAATTTTTAGCATGAGTTTATTTTTATTGTATATATTTATGTAATATTTTATTATTATATAATTAATGTTGCATGAGTGTATTTTATTTGTAAAGTTAAATGATCAATTAAAATTTTATATAAAATATATTATATTATAATACTAATTAAAAAGGTAAATAGACATGATGATAAGGCTTAGCATTTCTTAACTTGGAGATTTAAGTTCAATTTCTTGTAAATATAATTTGTAATTTTCATATAATTAGAGTTTCGACAGTTTACATTGGCTTGATGTGCGATAAAAGCATTAACGAATTTTTATTTTATTTTATTTTATTGTGACAATTCTATTTGTGGCACTATTAGTCACAAACTACTTTTCTTGCAATATTTGTACTTGTGGTAGGAAGAATCTACTAGCCATGGGTGAACTCATGATAATAAAAAATCATTCATGCCATAAGACTTTTTTTTGTGGCAATGTCCTTGCCTCATTTGCTTGTGTCATAGGTCCATCTAACTAGTATTCTTATGTCTAAGCAACACAATCATAATTTTAAATGTGGCACAAGTGATGACTTAATTGGCATAGTGTTGGACACTAAGGGTATGCAAAATCATAAAGCTTATTACTTCTACTACAAAACATGCTCCTGTGTGAGGATAGGCATCTTGAATGCTACCTAGAAACCTAGTTCCTCAGTAGTATTATTTTCCAAGAATTGCTAAAGGGGTTTAGGTAATCTTACCTTTAGCTTGATGACCGTTATACTAGACATATGTGTCTCACTAGCATGATATATAATAATGAAAAAATATAACTCTAAGTGATACTAACCATAAGTTGTATTATATAGGTGCCACCAATAATCACTAATCTCAACTGGGTCCATGCTACTATGTATTTGAAAGATATATCTATAAGTAGAGTGTGAGTAATAAATTACTCAGTAAATGGTTATCAAATCATTATTCTAATAGGTTTTAGCTAAAAATCCATGCACACATAAAATATGTACTAAGAACATTTTCAATCTTACCGAAATACTTTAGCAATAATTTTTTGCATTCAAATTTTGGTATCAGGTAATATCCTTAACTAAAATTTAAAGTTTTACAAATTTTGATGCTTATGAATAATTATTTAGTTATTTAGTTAATATTTAATTTTAAATTTATTTTCCAGATCAAAAATTTTAGAATATTAAAAATGATATTTATAATAATATTTAAAATTTATTTATTCTTATATAAGGCCATATTAATTTAATATTAACATAAAATAATTTTATATAAGGAATTTCGTACTGATTGAAAATAATTTTACCAATCATGGGTACAAGAATTTAGAAAATAATTTATTTATATATAAGAAATTATTCTTGGAAAATGTGAACATTTAAAATAATTATTTTAGAAATTTTAAATTTATCAAGCTATTATAAATATGTACATCTAAATGTATGTATTAAGGGAGGATTGGCAATATAAGAAATGGAATTTTAAATAAAAGTAAGTCTTATGGAATTGAATTTCCAATTACTTGAATGGTCAGGATTCTTTAGAATGAAAATAGATGGATAAGATAAAACGGAATATGAGATTATGATGCATCACAATGTGTAGAATCATGCTCTAAAGCTTAATTTTCTCTCCCCCTATTTTTATTTTTTTATCCTTTTTTATTTCCACCAACCTCCTCCTCCATTATTTTCGTTTTTCGATTTCTTTCTCTCTCACTATCTAACCACTACCTCTCCTTCTCTTTTTTTTTCTTTCATAGGTGGCTCAGGTTCATGTTATCACTTTTGTCACTGCTTTCCACAATTACATCACTGGTTTTGATAGTTGCTATTGTAAATGCTCTTCTTTTTTACATTCAACTCAAAAATCCTGCATGAAGAGTTATGGACCAACAAGTTCAAGCTTCAAGCAAGTTTCTAGCATTTCTTTCACCTGTTGTGTAATAGGTGTCATGTTTTCACCAACTTACCCCCAGTTGTAGCAAGTAGTTAGTATGAAGAAGCCACATGGTACGGCTAAACTAGGCAGTAGTAGGAGAGCTACAGTTTTCTCTATTCGCTAGCAATCTAGGGAGCTTTCGCTACTAATGAGCTCAGGCAAGAATGATAAGAGGAAGACAAGGATTAACCACTCTAGGCTCCTACAGAGGATACATCTATTTGAGATATATCTCATGCATGGAGAATTAAAGATTGCTTGATAAAGAATTTAACAGTTAGGTTTCATTTAGGATTAGAATTAGCGTTCAAATAGAGACTTGTTGAATTATGATGTGTTAAATTGACTTTGAAACTATATTTTACTCTATGTATAATTGATGTTATCATATCTAGAAATTCACAAGTTGTATGTTTTAAGGCATGTGGCTAAAAATAGATGAGATTTCATTTATTTTTTATAAAAATTTAAAGTGAAATTTTGAATTCCCTTAGAAATTTAGAAACTCCCATTAACTAGAAAGAGTGAAAGGTGTTAAAGCTTGTGAAAATCGGTATCAAGATTCACATCGGTTATGATCAAAGTTAGGTCATGACAAAAGTGGTATTAAAGCCTAGTTTAGATTTTTTATAGCAAATAAACTAGATCTAACTATTAAATCTTAAAAATTAAGTTGATTATACCATGAAGGCATGTCTTTGAAGATCCCTATGAATTTTCTATTTTGTCTATTAGCCACTATTTGTTTCTCTGTTGAAATTAATTATAGTTTATCTTACAAGATGAACTATTGTCTTAGCAAATTGTTTCTAATTTAAATGTTAAAAGTATGTGATGATTTAAGTTATGTGTCATGAAACTCAATTATGATTTGTGATTAATGATAATAAGTGTGACATTTTCTCTTTGTTGATTGAGAAAATGAATATGCTTGAAATTATGTGGTGAATTATGTAATTTACTAGTATTGAAGATTGATTGCATAAGAATGGCAAGATTTTTTAATTAAAACCCCTATGGCATAGTTGATATTCTAATAATACCTTATGATATGTGATAATGACACGTATGGTTGATGCTTGTGATGTCCAGATATGGTTTATGCCTATAGTGTTCCCAACAAGGTTCTACAATGTCCCAACATGGTTGATGCTATAGTATTCTATCATAGTTATTGCATAGACTGGTTTATCAAAGTTCATTATAAATATGGATACTCACTTTGTATAGGATTTATGATAAAGGGGAAAATATGCATTTTTCATGTGACTTATTCCTAAGGTGGATGGGTATAAGGTGAGACCAAAATTATAAAAGGGAGGAGGGGTAGAAGGTGGGACTGAAGTTATAAAGGGGAGAAAGAGTATAAGGTGGGACTGAAGTTATAAGGAGAAAACTTTGAATATCAACTATAGCCATTTAGTGAATTTCTACTAGAAATTACTATAGTAATTCTTTATACTACTAGTTCTTACTTTTGAACATTGACTAATTAGTGGATAATGTAGTAGGTTTTGATTGGTTAGGCTTTAAGAATGCCTTCTCTGAGTACAACTAGCTATGAATGCACCTAACTAATGAAGATAAGATAACCTTTATTACAGATCAAGGCTTATATTATTACAAGATTATGTTGTTTGGATAGAAAAATGTAGTAGCAACATACTAGCGACTGATAAACACAGTCTTCTCTAAGCAAATTGGAAGGAATCTTGAAGTTTATGTTGACAAGATCCTAGTAAAAATTTAAAACTGTAAACAATACTAGAAGAACCTAAAGAAAGCATTCAAAGTGCTAAATAACACAAAATGAGGTTAAACTAGTTAAATATGCATTTGAGGATAGAGTAAGAAAGTTCCTCAAGTTCATGCTTACAGAATAGGGCATAAAGCAAACTTGTCAAAATGTTAGGCTATCATTGACATGGCAAGCCTAAGGAGCATCTAAGAGGTAGAAGTGTTGAAAGGAAGTTTGACTGTGCTTTCAAGGTTCATATCTAGGTCAAGTGACAAACACTTACCATTCTACAATTTGCTTAAAAGAACTAAAATTTTTATATGGAATGATTCTCATGAAAAAGCTTTACAAAAATTAAAATCCTACCTATCTAAACAACCAATACTATTAAAGCCATAAAAAAGGAAACCTTTGTACATCTACCTTGTAGCATCTAATAAGGCAGTTAGTATAGTAGTGGTAGTAGAAGAAGGAGGAAAGCAAAAGTTCGTTTACTTCATTAGCAAAGTGTTGTAAGGATAAAAAAAGAAATACTAGAAAATTAAGAAACTAGCATTCGCACTAGTAAAAACTTTGGAGAAGCTCCAACCTCATTTTCAAGCTCATTAGATTATCATTTAAATAAACTATCATATTCAATAAGTTTTGCAAAATCCATATTTGGCAAGAAGATTAGTGTTATGAACAGTAAAATTGTCAAAATATAGGATACTGTTCAAGGCCAAGAAAGCAATCAAATTGCAAGGATTGGTAGATTTCATAAGAGTACTAGCTAGAAGTGAGGAAAAAGAATTGAAAAAGATGTGGACATTGTATGTAAGTAGATCCTCAAGTAAAGAGAAAGTAGAGTAAGAATAATCCTTAAAGGACTAGACAGGCTAACCCTAGAATATTCCCTAAAATTCAATTTCTATACCATTAACAATTAGTTTGAATGTAAAGCCTTGATAGTAAGATTGCAAATGGCAAAAGAAATAGGTGCCAAAAGGATACTAGTGTTGAGTGATTTGAATTAATCAAGAGTCAAATCAATGGTGAATATGAAGTAAAAGATTTAACGTTGAAATAATCTGCCTAAAAAGCAAAAAACCTATTGAACAACTTTAACCATGAGGTTAAATAGATCCTAAAGGAACCAAATGATTAAGAAAATGTGTTGGCAAAATTAGCAAATACAAAGACATCTCTTAATAATTGAATAATGATACAATAGGCAATCCATAAACCAAGTACAGAAGAGGTTAAAATGGTAGAAGTTGAAAAAGTCATAAGATGGATGACACCAATAATGTAATAGTTAATGGCCAGAATACTTTTAATGGATAAAGAAAAGTCCAAAAAGATAGTTTCAATAGCGGTTGGGTTCTTTATCCAAGATGGAGAATTATACAAACAAGGTTTCTTTTTTCCAATGCTAAAATGCCTGGCACCCAATGAAGTAAATTAACTATTAAGAGAGCTCCATGAAGGCATATGTGGCAATTATGCAAGTGGATCAGCCTTGTTTTCCAAATAAATATGTTCCAGATATTTCTAGCTAGCTATAAAAGGTGACACACTAAAACTTGTGAAAAGATGCGACAATTGCTAAAAATATGGAAAAGCACCTAGAAAGCCAATGGTAAACTTGCACATAACCATCAAGCCATGGTCATTCAACCAGTATAAGATCAACCTTTTGGGATCCTTTCCAAAAGCCACAGGCTAACAGAAGTTTCTAATTGTAGCAATTGATTATTTCATAAAATAGGTAGAAGTCGAGCCACTAGTATTGATAAGTACCAAGAATGCCAACAAAATTCAAATAAAAGTTCATCATTTACAAGCTTAGATTACCAAAAGCAATCATTACTAACAATGGAACCTAGTTTGCTAATACCTAGCTTTGCAAAAAGTAATAAAAAAATAAAGGCAATATAAACATTCATAATCATAAATGATTGTACTAACACACTTCAATTAAAGTAACCTAAGCATAAAATAAAAATTCTCATTAGTAGAACATCTTTAAAAAAATGTATAGGTTAAATTAGAAATTAGGATTATAATTGAAGGATTAAAGAAGAAAGTCGAAAAAGTGAAAAGGAATTAGGCTAATGAGTTTCCTATAGTACTATAGTCATACAAGATAACTCCTTAAACAACTATAAGGGAGACTTCATTCGAACTAACTTACAAAGTTGAAGCAATGTTTTCGGTAAAGTTAGGTGAGAGCCATCTAATTAATAAGTCTCGAGCAAAATGCAAGGTCGTATAAAGAGGATTTAGATATAAGAAAAGGCCCAGTAAATTGCTTAGATCCAATCCACCAAGTAAAAAAATAAAATAACTTAATTTTTCAACAAATGAGCTAAAGAAAGATCATTGAAAGAGAATGACTTAATCCTACCAAAAATAAAAGGAGCAAGGCAATCCATTTAAGATGGTAAATTAGCACCCACTAGGAAGGACCATTCAAAATAAAAAAAGCACTACAAAATAGAGCATATTAACTGGAGATGCTTCAAAGGAAATGAATCCTTTCAACCTGGAATGCAGCCAACTTGAAACAATATTTCCCTCAGATATAACTATCAATTACACCAAAAGCACATATATATTGAAAATCTAATATGAATATATAAGAGGTATTTCCTTTTAAAAGTATGCATAGAGCTTTAAGCAAACAAAATTAAAGCCACAAAAATTTATTAAGCTTGAGTAAACCCTTGACATGATTTATCAAGCCTAAATAGACCTTTAGATCAAGCTTGAGTAGACTCTCGACCTAATTTATTAAGCTCAAGTAGACCCCTAGCCAATTTTATCAAGCTGGAACAAATCCTCAACTAAATTTATTAAGCTTAAGAAGAGCCTTGGCCAAATTTATCAAGCTTGAGCAAACACTTTGCTAAATTTATCAAATTGAATGTATCGTCAATGCCATAAAAGCACTTATAAGAACCTAATTAGCCTTTGAAACTATATAGGTTGTAAAAATAAAAGTAACACATTAAATTTGGCCAAAACAAAAAGCACCATAAAAGTTCGATCAATCTGAAAATGACAAGCCATCATCTAATTCAAAATACTTCTAGAAAGTATCCAAATATAAGGCTTGAAATGCCTATAATGGACATGTAGGGGCCAAAAGCACATATATAAAAATTAAGGAACTAGTATATCAAATTCCAATCGAAGGTCTTTGATTTGCTTTTCATCTAACACTTGGGAAAAATTAATGGTCAACATAGGATTAAAGAACTTCACCTACTTAGTTGCATCATTAAAACCTCAAAGGAATATCTTATAGGAGAATTCATCAAATTTATCAAGTCACACTTTTTTTGAATGAATTTAAGCTAGCTTATTTAGCTCTTCATCCTTCAAGCGGATGTCAATTTCTAGCTTGCTTTTCTCAAACCTGAATTAAGCCTTCAAATTCACTTTCTTCAATTGGATGGCCTTAGTTTCAGTTTAAATTGTATTATAGCAAACTTAGGATTCCTTATGATTTTCATAAGATGCCCGGAAATCACCTAAAGCCTTCTCTAAATCATTTTGCAATTTGGCAATTACATTAAGATTAATTCTTTTGAACTTAGCGCATTTCCTTTCTTGATAAGTTATCATTGGAACTAGAGAAAGCATGCTTAACACTCCCCTAGCTAAATCTCTAATAGCTTTTTAATTAAACATCATACTTATCATAACCTATTTTTCATATATCATGATTGATGTAAAGATACATAATTAGTACTACTGTATCAACTCAATATCCTTACAAGCCTTACAAATACTATTGACTCCCTTATTTTTCTTTAATTTTTAAAAATATTTTATACACATATATATAGCTAAAATATTTTATATAGCATGCATTTATAAAATTTTTTGAATATATTTATGTACAATAAAACATGTTATTTTTAGTATTTAAAAACCTTATATAGAAATAAAGATCATAATACAAACAAAATTAGAATATTGACAACAAAATTCCCACTTTTATATTAAGTTTGATTTAAGGTATAGGTACATATGTCAGAAAGAAGCATCATATCCACATTCTGTATCTATAAATAGGATAAGTAGATAAAGAGAGTGAGTACAGAATATTTAGTGAGTGGAAATGTCCACATTCTTTCCTAATAGGTATTTTCAATAAGTAATATTATTAAAATTCTCAATGAGTAGCTACTTTTCTCTTTTTTCTAGAGAGAATTCACCACATTAGGTTAGATATACATATATTATTACACAATAATTAATTAATGCATTTAAGTACTATCTATAGTTTCTATACACAACTATAATTCTAGAATACTATTAAAATTTTTTGTATGCTAATAATAACTCTCATGTATTAACAGCAACTTTTAATGTATAAACAAAAATTTTGTGTATTATTTGTGAAATTTGTTTAGAGAATGGTTATAATAATTACTTATGAAATCCATCAAATACTCGTAATTGGTATCTAGGTCTTTCTTTATATCTTTGGTCTAGCCTTATCTCCTATCACCTTAGGCACAAGACCGCTAACTTTGTCCTTCCAACCTTTACCACTCCTCTCTTTTTCTGTGAAGGATTTAAATAACTTTCCCTATAAATTGGATACAAAATGAGCAGTCATACTTATAATAAGCACTGATAGGATGCTAATAGCATATACAGACATCAACCATGATGGAACACTATACGCATCAACCATGTCGAGAAATCATAGGCATCAATCATAATGAGATACCATAGGCATTAATCATATATTTTAGCATTGCATAATATAGGATATGGTTAAAATATTAATTATGTCATAAGGGTTTTCCTAATAAAATTTGTCATTCTCATGTATTCAATCATTAACAACATATATCAATATTTTTAATATTGATATATAATCTTTTCATTCATGATAAATAGCTTAAGTATCATTAATTGTATTATGATTTTCATACATAATCCCATTTCACCATTTCTCATATATAATCACATTTCAAAGTTGTTATTTAACCATTCCATTCAAGTAGTGATAGCACTTAATTCTTTAAATGGCTAGTAAATTATAATTTAAGTATCATTCATGATCCATGATCATGTAATGCTATATCCAAGGTTGTTATATATAACCTTTCTATCTTCAATTATAGAAATATATAATTTTAATAAATAACTTTTCACATGATTCCAATATGATCAGCTTTTTTATAAATTCAAATCATTTCTTAAAGAAATTATAACTATCATATTATCAATTACTTTGTATTTATCATGGTTTGGTATCCTTTAAGACTTCCAAATCAATTTTAAATTTTATCAAAATTTTTCCTAACATTTATAATATAATATTACACATTAAACATTAATTAATTTTCCTTAATTCTTTCCATAAGTACTATTCATAGAACTAAAAATGAAAAATGTAAAACAAGATAACATAAAGGCACTTGCAATCCAAGCTTCTTTTGAGTAACCAAATTATCTCCAATCATCACCAAATTTTGATATAACATCTCTAACATGTTAAATAAGAGTTAACTAAAGTGTTATAAAATAAATTTCATAACTTTGCCTATGCACTAAAGGTATAAACTTAGAACTACCAGATTAAGACAACATTGGAGATATCACAACTAAACTATAATTTAGGCAATCAAATTAACCTCATTTGCCACCAAATATTGACATATTAAATATTATGTATAAAAATTTTCATAATTTTTCTTATTCATTTAGTGCTTCAAAAATGTTCAAACTTGAGAGCAACCAAAACAAGGGTTTGAAATGAATAGTTTTGAGTATCTCACATATAACTCAATTTTCATGCATGTAAAATTTTCAAAAAATTTTCAATTTCATCTACAATTATCATAACACAAAATATGACCTCAAAATGCCAAAGATTGAAATTTTAAAAAATTCTAATGATAATTTCAAAGGTAAATAGAAACACATCATTAACACCTCTTTGACAAAATTTCTCTCTACACTTCCCTATAGTGATTTTCTAAGGAAAGATCCTATAAATCATCTCATACTCATTTCAACATCATAATATTATCATATATTCATATTAGCATTTATACATCATCAAAATCAAACCCAACCATTTCACAAATCAACTTCTCTTCTAACATATCCAAATCATCAAATTTATTTAATTTTTCATGAAAAACTCAATCGGAGAAGAAGTAATTGCCACTCACTTTAGGTTATATCATATTAAATCAAAACATTTCTTCTTTACGAAGGATAAAATCATATCTATACCATATATCATATTATCGCATATCACACCTCACAATGCATAGTATTAATTCATAGTAAGCATCAAATATGAGTATGGCTAAATAATTATTAACTAACTATAAAAGTTTTACAAAAATATTATGTTACTGGGTTGCCAATTTTTACAATAAATTCCTTTCAAGTATTCAAATCATTCCTATGAATATTCAAAATGGCCTACAAATAGTTAACATGTATATTTTGAAAAATATTAATTGTTTAATACAATTTCAAGCTTCTTAAGGATTGTTCATGCAGCCCTATGTCACAGTAAAAAAAGGGTGGCACCAACAATGTTCACAAAGATGAATTTTTAAAATATGCAAACAATGTTAAAAACTTTTCAAATAAATAGATGAGGTTGCAAACATATTATTTAACTAATAAAAAATTTTATTCCATCAAGA
The DNA here is from genome assembly GCA_020226215.1 of Sindora glabra. Lineage (NCBI taxonomy): Eukaryota > Viridiplantae > Streptophyta > Magnoliopsida > Fabales > Fabaceae > Sindora > Sindora glabra. The sequence goes on from CM035236.1 coordinate 53,655,898, forward strand.
TCTTATGATTTTCTTGATCATAAAAATTTGTCCATCCAGTGCTACCATTTTTGGATAACACTAGAGCTACTTTCAAAATTAGGCCTTTTTTATACTCAAAATAACTTTGATTTTAATGAAACATGTGCCACTAGTTTCCTAACATCTTAAGGTTTTTAAAAAATATTTTCCCCCAATTTTTAACCATCAAAAGGTTAGTAAAAAATCCTAGAAACAAAAGGGGCAGAACTTAATTCCCCATTTTGAGCTCAATTAACCTATGTTCATAAAATTTCAATTTAAAAATATCTAAATTTTTTTAAAAATTCCTATAATTTTCAAATCATAATCTAACATCATAAATGATCTAAAAATACTTAAAATAATAGAAATTTATATAAATGAAGTAGAATTCCACTTACCTCCTCTTCTTGCTTTCCTATCTTCTTTCTCAAACTTTCAAAGGCAATAATCTTTTTTTCTTTGGCTAAATCTTCAAACTTCTTAACTTTTTTTTCTAAAGTGTGACAACTCTCTCTTTTTTTTTTCAAAGCCCCATGGCTACCTTGAGGAAATGGCTAAAAATTTCCTTGAATTTTGGCAACAATTCTTTTATATTTAACTTCTAACTAATAACATTTTCCTAAATTTTCTGCTTTTATTTTAGTTAAAAAATAAAATGGTAAACATGGCTAGGGGCAAGGTAGTTGTTGTCCTTTTTGCCATTTTATCACTTTTGGGCTAACTATATTTAGACAAATTGTAGTTTTTGCCTATTTTTTTAAAAATGCCCTTGACTTTTTATTTAATGACATTTACATCCTAGCTTCCTTTGGCAACATGCTACACATGTTGACCCTTATAAAACTCAATTTGGTCCTTTAAAAACTAATTCCAATGAGCCCAAAATAAAATAAAATTACCCAATTTGAATATTTCTTAATTTCGAGCTTAAAAAGGTGAATTTTTAACTTGCTAGACCACAAATATCATAAATTGTTTTCTACTGGTTCCTTTTGTTATTTCTAGCTCTTCTTGATTCATATTAGTCTCTAATAAATTTTCTCATAAAAATTCTAGTTATGCATATATCCTAATTTTTTCTACAATCTACCTGAATTTTACCTAATTACATTATCCAATTAACCACTTAGGGGTTTCTTAATTGATATTTCCTTTTGCCTTTTCAAGTAATTCTTTTTCTCAATTCCATTTGGACCTTCATGTAATTCATTTTTAATATCACAAAGTCCCTCAAATAGGCTCGAACTAATTGATTTCAAATTTGGACTTATTTGTATATTTAAGCCCACTTTTCATTCTTGAAATGTTTTCAGGCTTTTAGATTTCTTTTGTCATTTAGCCTTCTATTTCCACTATCTAGCTTTTGCTAGGTTTCTTATTGAGCTTTTGCTTAATTAGATCCTTATTAGGCTTATTTAGGCTTAAGAAGGCTTTTTAGCCTAATTCCAAAAAAATTCTACTATTAGGCTTTCTTTTATTTTCTTTAAACCTAATTACATAAAAAATTATTAATATGCTTCAAAATTGGCCAAAATTAATTCCAAATCAAAACTAAATAGGTCAGATCAAAATATCAAAATTTTGAATTTGGAATGTCAATTTTTGACCTATCGGTGCCAAATTTTCCTGTAAGGCCTTTATGTAGTTTTTTTTCCAAATTTAATTGTCCATAATAACACATAATAAATTTTATTCAAAATTTTAATTAAAATTTGCTTTACAAATTTCCTTATTTCTTTTGGGGATATTATAACACTACCAATTTGATTAGCAAGAAATATATTTTTTTCTATGATCATCATCTAACAACATGTCATTGCAAACATATGTAGCTAAATTAGCATTCTTGTACTAGAAGCCATCTAGATTATCAAAGTTATGATCGCCAACTCTAGGATACTCCATTAAGTTTAATCCTAAAAAAGGAACCTAAGAATCAAGCTGGATGAAGCACTTTGATTATCCTTAATAAGGATCTCAAGCACAGACTCAACTTGTTTGCCTTTTGAAGTATCACCCCTTTTCCTAAGCCTTCTCTTTTTTTATTACTCATGTGGAATAAGCTGATTAGGTACCTCCACCTTAACAACATTGGAAGGGGTCAATAGATCAAATTGTTGGGGAGTAGGAGAACTAGCATTATCTCTGATTGAAGAAGGTACTATAACAAAAGATTTACCAAAACAATTAGCATTATCAAAAGAGTCCTTTTTCTTCAAATGTTTTTCATGAGCCTGAAGGAATCATTCTTTGCTAACATAAAGCATCTTAATAGTAAATTTCTCTTTCCTAGGTTAAGTACTTGCAAACATATCAAATTTAAAAATATACATGCATAAAATCATGGTGGCATCTAACAAGTTTAACATCAACATTCGAAGAATCAAATCTTGATCATCCAACTAATACATATACAAGGACCAAAGTTTTAGATTCTTAACCTTCTTTTCCTATTGGACAATAAAGTCATAAGTTCCTTCATTGGTTAGCCAAAATAGGTGAACATCATCCACTATATGGATCTTTAAAAAGTGAATTTTTTCAATTTTTAATACTTGACTTCAAATTATTTAAAAAATAATTGATTGAGTCATTAAATGAAGTAAGTCCTATCCACCTAAGTTAGTAACTTAAGAAGGCATAAAAGAAAAAAAAATCATCTACTATAGGAACAACTTTCAAACCTTGAACCATGAATATAAAGTAAATCATAAGGAGTTAGGCATTCAGTGTTAATTGAGTCAAACACACATTTAAACGATGAAGAATAACTCAATAAAATTAGGAAAAACATGGGGTTTAACCTATTTTTATCATAAAAGCACCATAAAACATAATAAAGGATGCAAGATCATTGCTACACACCTTCTCATCTTTCTAAGTCATAATATATTAAATGATTGCCTAATTAGATTCATCAGGAAAATGTTGTTCTCTCAGTCCATTTAAAAAATATTAAATTTTCAATCAATCAAATGGTATCTGGGTCCTAACTTCATCGTTGATCTAGTTAAATTCAAATAGTCCACATGAACTATGCATCATGATTAACCCTATTCTCATTCTTAAAGTGATCAACCATAATCATGGTTAAAGGAATCAGCCAAATCTTAAACAAATAGATGACTTCACTAGAATCTAAGTTAATGAAATTTAGATTGAAATTTGAGGATATATCAACAAATTTAGAATCAAACATTGAGGGCTGAAGGCAAAAAGGGACAATTAGGACACCTTTAAAAACAAATAAGAAATAAGAACAATAGTTAAGACAAATGAGAAATGAAGACAAAATGACAAAAATGAGTGGAAAAGGTAAAAGCTCAAAAATAAAGCATCAATGGTAAAAATGGCTTTAAATCCCAAAGCAACCTAGAAGCATTGGAAACAAAATCAAGTTGTCGCCACCATCCAAGAGCCACCACAAACACTATAGATGAATAAATCCAATATAACATATGAAGGAAAAAAATAGAAAGAAATAAAACAACATAATAGGCATACTACTAGATTAAGAACAATAAAACAAAAGAAGGAAATTAAGAAAAGTAATAAGGAATACCTGAAGAATAGTAAACAAAGAAGTAAAGCTAAGGAAGAATAAAAAATTCTAACTAGTGAATCAGCAAGAAGACAACCAAAGAGACAAAGTGCTAAACTAATAAAAATGAAAATACATGAATGCGAATGCCTACCATCTAAATACTTTGATGGTCAAAGATTTATGGGGCCTACCTCCACAATTTTCATCTTTCAACCAAAGGTTATAAATAACCTTAAGTCTCCTAATATATGCTTAGAAAATTAATAGAGTGACATCCCATATTCCCATCAGATACCTAATTTCTAAAGAAATTATTAATAACCATTTCTAAGAATAAAGGAAATTTTCTATTAAATTATATATCAACTATTTCATAATAATATACTTATACATTAAAAATAAAATTAATGTAAATGAATCTATCATTTGTTTTCATTAAGCAAGAATAAAATAATATTAAATGCTTTGTAATCTATGAGATATATAACAATCACTAAAGTTCATATTTTATAATGTAAAAAATTATTATATACTTACTAATAAATATCAATCGTATGTCCCATACCATGTTATTATTACTAATTTAAATATTTATGTCATTAATAGATATCATTTATTAAGATTTAAATAAGATGTGCATTATATATATATATATATATATATATATATACACATGCACAAGTTTTGAAATTTGAATTATTATAACGCTTAAGCTTAAATAAATAACTTCCATTCTTGAAGAAACAATGGTATGGTAACTGCTACCAATATTGACAAATTAATCAACAATTTTATTTTATTTTTTTTGCATAGAAGAAAAATGTCGATTTCATTTCTTACAAAGTAGTGCATTTTTTTTATAATATCGAGCTATTCTCTGACTCTCATGACTACTCGATGATATTCTTCCCTTGGTTGAGTGAACAAAAACAAACCTATTTAAATACAAAAGAGTAAAAAAATACTAATATAATTGTTTGAATGTTAGAAATATAATTATCTTAATCATAAATAATTAAATTTTTTATCTAATTATGGGGGTGGAGATCGTTTCTATTTCATTGATATAATTGTTGAAAGCTTAAAAAATTCAATTGAAATAGTAAAAAAAAAATCTACCGATACATAATTATGTAAATTGTTTAAAAATTTCAATACTATTCATTGACACTTTTAAAAAAGTAATTGAGATTGTGAAAAATATCCAGCAATTTATAATATGAACCCAATTTAATTTAAATTGATGCGTAATTGATTGAATATTATCTTTAGAAATTTTGATTTGGGAATTAATTAATTATAACAACGTTGACTGATTGCAATTTAATTTAGTAATAAAATTTTATCAAATTTTATGTGATCGAATGATTGATACTTATAGAATATAATTGAGATTGTGAAGAATATTCACCGATTTAAAATATGGAACGTATAATTGATTAAATGCTATCTATTGAAATTTTGAATTCTCGTTTAATATTGCACTCAATTTTATCAATTACAATAAATTAATGCTACAAAAAACTTGAATAATTGCATTCTAATTTAGTAGTAAAATAAAGTTCATCGAATCATACTACACACATGAAGGTGGGATTACAATGCCGAACAAATTAATTGTACCAAATCATTAGTGAGTGAGATTAATTATTATGCTGATCAAATTAACGTTGATACAGTTCGATGTTTAAATGATTTCAATTGTATTTTTTGAAAATTTGAAATTATATTTTATATGATATTGATAATAAATTAATTTTATAAAAAATATGGATAAATGTATTTTGATTTTATGCTAAAACTGCTCAAAAGTTATAATAGTTGTAATCATGTTTCTGAGGTTCTATGTTATACTATTCTTTGCCAAATTTATATGATAATTTTTTATTATACATCAGTAACAATATATTCGTATGCATTTTAAGAATTAATTGAAAACGTTAAAACAATATTTTTTATTTAATAGTAATAAATAATTCTATGGGGATATCAACCTTCTAAGAATTTGAATATTTTTAGTATTAAGTTGCTTGAAGTTGTTTTTTTACTTAAGAAAATATTGATTATTTTGAATAATCATTAACACAATTAAATAACAACTGAGACTTGTATCAAATATATACCAATTTAGAATGACTTTTCCTGGATCTTTGCCAATTTAAGATGTAGAATGATTTAAATTAATTGTAATTGATTAACTTCTAAATTTCAAATTTTTGACTCATAATTTAATGTTGCACTTATTAATTACAATTAAGGAATTGAAGCATGATATTGTCATTGAAATTTTATCACAATAAGTTAATTGGTAACAATATTTTATTATTAACATGTTGATTATGTGAAGAAATCATGGGCTAACGGGGTACCGTGACACCGGAAAATCTTTAAAATTTACTAAATATTAATTATCATATCAATGAAAATGCTATAAAATACTAATCATAATCTTAAATGAAAAATAAAAAAAAAAGTCTAATAATTTATTCATCGATGTTATTATTAATTATTAATTAAATATAAAAGTGAACTTAAAAATATAAATGAGTCAAAATGTTAAAAGAGTGAACAAGTGAATTATAAAACAATTCCAAGTATTTCCTTAATTAATTAAGAAAATCCAACCTTTATATGAGGTTAACCAATGAAAATATTTGCAAGAGGATCAACAGTGCCAAACCTTATGAGACACACGCACCTAGATTAGCACAGAGAAGAAGAAGAAAAAAATCAAATAAAACATATAAAATCATTAAAACAATAAAATAAATTGTAAATATTAGTTTTATTGTTGCATACTAAGGAGATATATTTCACTCTCGTTGGCACAAATGAAATGCTTATAAATCTAAAGTTAAACTTAAGGAGAGGATCCTTAGTATCATCATATTTATTGACCAAAGTATTTTATTTAAAATTTAAGAGGTATTAATGTTAACTTGGATTGTAAATTTTTTCTTTGTCAACAGTACTAACATTAAAGTTTGATGTCAATACACTTCCTTTGATTAATACATCTTCAAATGTTAAAATCAAATTTCTTGGGATGATTACTTAAATGCTAGAAATTTAAATAAAAAACATACATTATAAAATTAAATTTCAAGCATAATTTATAACAAAAATTGTGATGTGAAGAACAAAAAAGTAAATTGTGTAATTTTAAACTAATTAAAAGGGATGATACTTTATCATCAAGGACTACAAGTTCAATGGAAGCAAGCTTATTCAGTTTTTTTAAAAAAAAAAAAATAGAAATACTAGTATGATTATAAAAGTCATTTATGATACCCAATAAATATTTGATAATGCCTTTGATTGCTTCTGAAATTAATGTATGATAATTAGTATTTAAATAGAAGATATTAGAGTCAAATTTTTATAACATATTAATTATTTTAATAATTCATTATTACAATAAAAATATTTGATTATCATAATTGAATGTGATAATTGATTGAATATTCATATGAGTATGAAAATAATTATTGTATATTTAATAATTATTCAGTTGATGAAAAGTTCAAAAACTATCATATTAAGATAATCTTATATGAAAAATAAAAGGAAAATCTTGGTCATTTGGTAATCATAATATTTAAATTTAATTAATAAGATATATAATCAGTAAATTAATATGTACTTTTATAACACGTTGTTTAGTTTCTATAATTAGTTATCACTTATCACAATCAATGTAATATTAATTTATTTTTAAAATGTAATACTTCACTTTAAAATAAATTAATGTATGGTTTCCATATTTTTAAAATCCAATTAAATATTATAAATTTACTTTGAACTTTCGTTATATTTTAACAGCTAAAATAAATAATAAATTATAAAATAAATATAATTATTGAAATATTATAAACCAAGTAAAGAAATATTGATAATTTGAAACATGTGAATCACCAATATTTAATATTTAATTAATGATAAAAATCAATTTTCTAATCAAAATGCCAATTTTATACTTTTGTAAGTTCATATAAAGTTCCGACATTCTTAAATTTTTCATACCACATTTCTTGACACAATTGCTTTAGTGGTTGAAATCTAAAAAAAATACACAAAAAAAAATAAATCTCAAATATATTTATAAAAATTATAATATAAAGAAAATAAAAATAAATTTCAAATATAATTCAAAATTCTTAAAAAGAATGATTGAGAAAAATACCTCATCATTAAAAAATACAGTCTCAATGAATCTCAATGAATGAAAGTTCATCTGATTTGTAGAAACTTGGAATGGACTATAATTGAACAATGCAAATCTTGATTTTTAGGACCTTATTATTTCATGTTATATCCTTCAACTTCATGATTGTCCCGTGCGAAGCCATAAATTCACTTTGTATGTAAATGAATTATATTGAATAAAAGATTATTTGATGATGATACGCTTGGTTCTAACATCAACTATTTATATTCTTATAATGAAAAATAACTTTAATGAAATATTTTTAAAAAATTAAAATCATCAATACAATTGTGTCAATTATATTTTAAATGAAAGTTGAATAACAGTAGTAATATATTGACAAATAATGTGATCGATCTCCATGTACAAATACTAAATTTAAATTAGCCGTGACAAAAACCATTGGACTATAAATTAAATTAATCTTTATATATTATATATCTTTATATATACTGTATTCTTATATCTTATTAACTAATTGATCTTATGTATAATTAATAAAGTGATTGATTTTTATACACTATCTTTTTACACTATCTATTTATGAGTTAAATGATTTGTTTATTTCAATAATACAATTAACAGTAATTTAAATAGTATTTTAAAAAGTTATTCAAATTAATGTGAATTCATTTATAGATAAAACAACCTGGAAAAAGATATCATAATCATATTCATATAATATAGTAATTATTCCAATAATTGATTATTTTATTCAATAACAAAAATTAAATTTTTAATCATATTATTTAATTAATTATACATTAGTATCAATTAAATTTTATTCAGACCTTAAATCGGTATAAATTTTCCTATTCATTTTCCTCTATTATTAATATTATTATTTAATTAGAATTGATGATACATACTTTTTTCAGTTGGCATTAATATTACTATTTAACTACATTTTCTTCGCTTGGAATTAATATTATTATTTAATCATATTTTTTGTATGTATTTTATTTGTGGCTTCTTTTGGAACTTTCTTTGCTACTTAATTGATACATGTCAATTTTGGATATTACTTTTATATACTAGAAATATAGATTTATTCCATTTTTTATTGAATTTTCAAAATTTGAGGGGTAAAAATTAAAAAAAAATTAAATTCGAATCTGTTTCCTAAAATTATTTGATTTATTAGTAAAGAAGTACATTGCTATACATGCTATTAATATTTGAGTTAGTATATTATTTTTTTATTTATTACATACTGTTTCTATTTTAAATACGTTTTGTCTAAAATTGAGTTATTAGCAAAGAAGTAGGTTGTTATGCTATTAGGGTTTGAGTTAGCATATTAAGTTTTTGTGTTTATTACATATTATTTCTATTTGAAATATTTTGTATATAATGTTTTATTATTAAAAATAATTTTAACAACACAACTTTAAATATATTGTGAACTAATTAAAAAATAGAAGATGTGAACAATTTTGGAGCAAGAAGCAGCTGGAGGAGCAAGCTAGTAATTTCATACTAACTCCGGGGTGTCAGGTGAATTCTCAAAATCGAGGGAATTCGTCTGCAATTAAGTTTAACTTCAGAGAATGTTAAAGTAATTTATCCTACATTCTACTCAAAATAAAGGAAGCAAAAAGACAAAAGGTTAGGTCTGTAAAAGTACCTCCTTTTTAGTGCTTTTTCATAATTGTCATTGTCAACAACATAGCCAGCACACCCTCTGTGGTCCCAGCGACCACAGGACCACACCCATCTGGTTCATGTCCGTGGTTTACCGTACATGGACCATGACCTTTCTTCCCTCTCACCCTGACTCTGCTTTAATTAGATTTTTGGTTGTTTGCATTTACTCCCATTTGAACCACAGCTCAATCAACTTTTATTAAAAAAGCCGTCCACTTGTAGGAAATATTTGACACCCTTCAATTATATCTCATCCTCCGTAAAGTAAATGGTTGGTTGTCAGATGGGTTATCCCAAGTTTTTTATGTGCATTTTATACACATGGATGAACGAGGTACAGAAAACATTTTTTTTTCTATCTAATTCTATAATTCTATAAGGAGGTTGAGATATTGATTATTGGATTATTTTTTCTTATATTTAAAAGTGCATAAGTTATATAAAAATTACAAATCCTAATTAAAAGAAATAATTTAATGTGTAGAATGTTGTCAATATTATTTCTTTCTATTTTATGCTTCTTAATTAATTTTATAAAATTAGTCTTGTTATGTGATCAGTTGATAATTTTTCACTATTTTTAAATTATTTAATTAATGTTGAATATTTATATTATTTTATATTTTTTAGTATAATTTACGTTTTGGATGTTAAAATTAAGTAAATTTTATATTATTGGAAACTTAGAGGAAATTATAAAATTTTTATGTTTTCGCTAAAATTTAGTTCATAGTTTGAAAAGTGAAAATTGGTCGAAAAGTTGATGTTTTATTTTTATCTTAATTGAAATAGTCTTAATTTTAGGCTTTATTTAGAATATTAAAGGTCTGATTAAAGTAAAATTAATGTCCAAAATCAACTATAACCTGACCCAAAAATTTTCATACTTTAGGTTTAGTGAAACTACGCTTCTTTGCTGGTTAAACTTGAGCTATAAGTTAAGTTACAAATTTTTACTACAATAACTATTATTAGTAGTTTAATTTGTATATTAAATTATAAGTTTCTAAATTAGGCAAGGCCTAATTCTTTGTAACCTATTTCATTAGATTTTTTAACTTAGAAAATTAGATTTAAAAGGGTTTTTGTTCTTCCAAAGGCACAAAACATTATAGATAGCAAATATTATTCAATCTAGTTTCCCTAGTATTCTATTGTGAATGACTAATGCTTTTACATCAGTTCAAAGATTTAAGTACTCCAACCTTAATTTAATTTTGAGACTCTAATTTACTTTAACTCTTGACTCATTCATCTCTTGCTTCTTTGTTCTACTATTGTTTTATGATTGTTTTGAATGATTACCTAGTTAAGTATGTTAGTTGATTACTCTTTATAATTTGTAACTATATGATTGATTGTAATTAATTTGTGCATGTAGGTTGGTTTTTTTATTGTAATTAGTAGCAGTTAGGTGTTTAATTTTCAAATGTAAAGTTATAATTACATAGGAGAATTAGAGGATAAATTAGCAATTTCTTGCATGTGTGATTGATGATTTAGTCTTGACTATTTGTGAATTGATTATTTTTGTTAGTTGATTAATGATCAATGTCAATTTTGAATTAATTAGTATTACATGATTAATTTGCAATATTATTTGGGGGTTATTGCAGGGTATCCAATTAATTATGTATCCTAAATAATTGAATGAAAAATAGTCTTGTTGATGTCGATGATAAATCTATATTTAAAGTATAAAATCCCTTGAACTAAGTTTTTGTATTCTATTTCACTCGATTTTAATCTTGTTTTTATTGTGTATTTTAATCTATTTTTCAAAATCCTTTGTTTACATTTTGCTTCTACTAATTGACTTCTATTTCTTTGCATATAGCTCAAATTTGTCATTTACTATGGTTTTGAGTATGTTTGGTATTAATTTTGTTATGAAACGTTATAAATCATAATTCAATGATAAAAATACCTAAACTTCTAAAAGACTGAATCTCTTATAATATATATATAGTAAGAGATATATTTTTATATGAGGGAGAAAAGTAAATCATAACCATCAAATTTAGCGTTGAAGAATTAAGATTAAAATATAGAGTTATGTGATTTTTTTAATGTGGTCATGTGATCTCAAATTATGTTTTAATCTTAATCATCAATATAAAATTTAATAGTCATAATTCAGTTATCTCATTTTCTATATAAAAATATTCCTTTTACTTCATGTATATAAATATATATATTATCAATAAAATTACCCTTATCTAATGTCACTTATTTTCTTACATTTTTATCCTATTATATTAGTAAAAGGATTTAAATTTATTCACAATTAATATAAATTAACTTTACACTATTACTTAATTATGTATTACCATATCAATTAAAAATTATTAAAATCTCATTGTTACTATTAAAAATTCTTGATTATTATTACTTTCATAATGGGATGTTTTCTTTTCAACCACCGATTGTATAAAGTATTTTATACTAATATATCAAATTTAAACTCTTAGTAAAAAAAATTGAGAAGCTTGTTTGGTATTTTATGCACTGATGATGTAAATATAATTATGTGAAGAAAAATAAAATATAAACATAGTTTTATGTATTTTTCACCTGAATAATTTTTGTACCAATGTTTTATGGATAATTATGTCTTTTTAAGGTTTTAACTTAATTACATTTATATTTTTTTATCATTAGAAATATATATTTATATTCTTATTTGGAGTTGTACATTTAAAACAAAGGAAAAATTAATAAGATATTGATTTAGTGAAAAATATTTTGACCCCAAGCAGGGATTTTGTTTGTAAACAGGCAGAAGTTTGAACATTAGAAATGCTTGAAAGGAAAAAAAAATGTGTTAATACTCTAATTTCTAAAATAATTATCCGTTTCACTTAATGATTTAAAAGAATAGAGATAAAAGAAATATATATATAAGAATATTGATATAAATTTTTAAAACTTAAAAATGATTGTAATTTGCCAAAATTTTTACACTGAATGTTTTTTGTGTGTCAGAATCACGAGGGATTGGAATGGCTGGTATATGTCCCGCTAGCCACCAAAATAAGAAACAATGGAGGATGGTCTTAATGTATATGCACTAATATAATGGTATTCCCACGAGGTGATCAGCACCGTGTTCGTAGGACTTCCCAATCATTTTCATGCACACCTGATAATTTAAAATAGTATTATCAACGCGTCTTGCAAAATTCCGTTGTTTATCAATAATTTTTTTGTGGGTATTTACTAAATAATTTTTTCATTAACTTTAATTAATTAATTTAGTTAATTAATTATTTTAAATATTCAGTAAATAGTTTATTCAATCAATTCATTAACCTTCAATCAAATAATTTAAAAAAGTTGAGAATTTTAATATCTTCAAAGAGTTGATTAATTAAATGTTTATAAAAAATAAAAATACTCTCAAATTATATAATAATAATTATTATTCTTTCCACTTATTATTTTATTAAAAATATTGCTGAGTTCAATTTGTTAGAATTCTTTTGTTAAGCTACATTTAATTATAAATATTTTATTTTTTTAATAAAACTCGCTAAACAATAATTCAACAAAATTTTATTTTTTAAAACTTAATTTGACAAAGTGATTTATTACTTAAGTTTATAGATATTTAATGATAAATTAATATATTTAATGTTAAAAGATACACATATACCTTTACTAGTTTGTAATAGGAGGATCTGATATAACTTTAGTTATATTAACTAAACTTTCTTCCCATTCTTAACCTAATTGTAATTATTAATTTATTTTATTAAAAGCTACACATTCTAGGAGAAAAAGAGGAAAACCTACATTTATAGTATTCATGTAAATATTATCATGTTCATAAAAATTAAATTTACAAATGTTTCCTCATTAATTTTATTTTCATAATATCCTAAATTCTATACAAATTAAAATATTGAGTTTTTTGAACAATTTTCATTTTGCATTTTGCTGCATGAATTGAAATTTTAATTTTTTATATAATATATTGGTATTAAAATGAAACAATAACACGAAAAATCAGAATAAAATTAAAATTAACATGAAAAGATTTCTTCTAATCGGAGTTGTCTCTCCAGAAGAGATAAAATTTACGCAGAATCAATATGGTTTCTACTCGCGTCTTCCTGCATATTATCAACAATTTTTATTTTTTTTATGATTTTATATTACTCCAATGTTTTCTATCCGTTTCAATGAAGGGGAGTTTGATTCGCTGGATCCTATGTTTCTATAATTCTTAATATTTTTAATAATATAATTTCCAAGAATGTCATGTGATCATATTTAATTTACGTAAAACGAATTTATAAATGAACCGTGCTAAAGTAAAATTTATTGCAATTAATTGTGCTTTGGAGCCAGAAGCCCCTTTTCATTCTCCTCGTCTTCCTTCGCCAACTCTACCGTATGATGCCTCCATCCCCACTTTCCCCGCCTTTCAAGATTTTCCAACCTTCCTCTGAACAGTTTAGATTAAGATTATAAACTGCGATTAAAGTTATGATTGCAACTGCAATGTATTTATTTAATTATCGTGGATACCACAAAAATAAATATATATGCAGATTGCGAATATTGCAATCATAAAATGTTTCTTTAATCACGTAACTTAGAATTGAAATTATATAATATATTATTTAATATTAAAATTTTAATTGAAAATAAAATAAAATAAAATTAAGTAAAATATTAACATCTTTAACTTCTATTTTATAAAAATATAATATATTATAATTTTTGCTACTACAATATTACATACAATATTATAATCACAATTCACCACCACACCAATAATTTTTCAAAGAATCATATATATATATATATATATATATATATATGATCTAATGCGGGATGTTTTCTTACATTAATCTATAAATAAATTTTACACTATCATACTCAATTTTTAGTGTATAGCAATCTTTGATGAAGTGATAATATTCTATTTGTTGAATTTGAATTGAAGTTATATATCATAAATATAATTTAATTTGTTATTTCTATACTTAATAATTTAACTTTTAATTTTGTGTTTGTCTATCAATCTTTATTAATATTTTAATTATTCAAACGTCCTTTTATATTAACGATGCTAATTACATAACTAAATATGATGATCAATAGTAACATCTCATATTGTGTACTGTATTATTTGGATAACTAATTATTACTTTGAATTTTGACTTATTTGTGACGTATCTCCTTTTTTCCCCGTTTGCAATCAAGTAATCTGATCACTAGTCCCATCTAATGCGGTGAGTCTGGTTAGTTTGGCCATTAATAAAATATATCTTAAATCCATTTGCAATTACTTAATGGATCTAAATTGTCTTAATGAAAATGAAACTTAAACTTTTATTAATTCTTTAAAATTTATTATTAAATGTGTACTAATTTAGGGAAATATTGTAACATTAAGGTGATTATGTGGAGTAAAAAATTATATAGTTATATAATGAATTTAAATTTGATCCATTATCGATGTAATTTAACTTTACACTATTATTTATCATATGATGCTAAATTAATAAAAAAATTATTAAAAATCTCTTTATTATGATTAAAATTTTATCATTATTATAATTTTTTTCAATAACTTATCATTATATCATTTACTAATAATATGAAATATTTCATAATAGATCAAATTTAAACTAGCAATGTGATATTCTCTATGGTTTAGTTAACAAATATGTAGTAGAGAAATGAGTTAAGGGAGAGTGAGAAGAAGCCAATTAATTAGAAATAAATAAATTATTTAGATATACTCTTTAAATTTAAAATGAATAAATTTTTAAATTTTCAAATAGCTCCTTTATTAACTAATTAAAATTAATGAGGGATAAGAATATTTAAGATAAAATTAACACTTTGGTTACTAAAATTATAAAAGATAAGTAAAATGATTTCTAAATTATATGAAATTATAATTTCATTGTTAAATAATGATTTGCATAAACAAGTATAAATTTATGTAAAAAAAATTATTTTTAAACTATTACATAGGATGATGAAATTATATGTACGAATTATTATTTTGGAATGAAATTATTACTTTATGTAATTTAAGAACAATGTTACCAGCGCCTTAAAATTTTAGAGACAAAATTAATTTTGTCAATATATACATAAATAAAATATACAAGATCAGATTGGTGATAAGATTGGAGAAATGTAACTCAAAAATATAAATAGGATTGCATAGCATTCCCTTAATTACATTGTAGGTTGTAGATGCATAAAATATAAACCCTTTTTTATTTATTTTTTCCTGAATAAATTTTGTAACAGTACTTTATAGGCAATTTATATCTTTATTAAATTTTAACTTAATTGTACTTACATTTTTTTTGTAAAAATATACTTATTTTTTATTTTTTTAAAGTAAAGAAGGTAACTATATATTTAAAATAGAGAAAAATGAAAATAAATATATATATCAAAAAAATTAATATATAATTTTGAAATAAAAGAAGTATAAATGTAATTTACTAATTGCGAAATGGGTGTAATTTGACAAAATTTTGAATGGTTTGTATATGTCAGAATTACAAGGGACTCGAATGGTTGGAATACACCACAACAGCAAGAAGCAACGAAGGAGGGTGTCTTAATGTATAAGCACTAGTATAAAGCCATGCGCACGAGGTCAGCTGTCAGCACCATGTTCGGAGGACTACCCAATCATTTCCTTGGCCCCCTAACAATTAAAAATAATAATATTATTAACGCGTCTTATAATATTCCATTGCTCATCAATAATTTTTTTGTGGTTTCAATTTGCATCCGCTGCATGAATTAGAATTTTATTTTTTTTATATAAATAAATTGGTAGTAGAGTGAAACAATCAGTCCGGAGATTAAAACATTAAAAGTTTCTTTTCCTCGACAAAGGTTGTCTCTCTAAAATTTAAAATTATATCTATTAATAGGTAAAATTGTCACAACCTAATTTTGTCATGATTGATGTAAAATTTGATATTTGATTTCAACTAACCTAATCCTTTTCTCTATTATTATTCCTAAACATTTAAACAAAAACTATAGCTAAATAAAAGCATATCATATTAAGAAAGAAAAGATATTTCATTAATAAAAAATTTACAATAAAAAAGGAGCTAGGATTATTTATAATTCTCCCAAGTTGAAGAGAAGCTAACCTAACTCATGAGAGTATAATTCATGATTTCTTTACCTTTAGTTTATATAGAATAAGGCCCTAAAATCTCTACTTCTACCAAAATGCTCCATGCTGCCACTTGCCAACTTGAAGGACATTTAAGAGATTCAATTTTGAAGAGGTGACGATAGTGAAAGCTCAACTTGTATATCTATAATTAAAAAACAAATGAGGAGTAAATTCAGAACTTAAAGAATAAAGTGTCCAAATATAAAAAAAGGATAACAAGGTAAGGATTAATGTAATCCTTACTGACCAAAAAATTACTTTCTTTTATTTCTACAATTTAATTTAACATATCAATTTAAATATTAGTAATCATTGCATACCATGGATAATAAATGAGGCTCATGTGCCTTTACAATACAAATTCATCATAATAATCTGAATACTTCATTAAATTAACCTTTTACATTTTAGAGAGCATATAAAAACAATTAATATGCAAAAACAATAAATAAACCTATTTATAATTGCTAATTATCCTTATATTTTCACACTAAACTCTATCATCAGTATATCATTCATAACACGTTATTTACACCCCACTTTATGACATAATCCTATTACTCAATTATTATAATTTAAATGCTTAAACAAGTATATCTCACTAGTATATACTTATCTTAACTCAAAACATTTGCTTAGGAATTTGTTATCAAAGAAATAAGAGTCATTATTGACTACATACTTGACTATTGGCAACCTAAGAAACATTTTTTTATGTGTAGTTAAATATGTCCTCGACTACGAGTCACTAGCATCTTAACTATCATCAACTACAATTAAGGGGTTCAAATTCAATTTATCTTTTAACAAGTTAAAAGCTCTCTCTTATTCTTCTTCCTGATCAAACTCCACATTCTTTCTTACTAATTCATTCAAAGGTGAAGATAGGGTACTAAAATCCTTCACAAACCTCCTATAAAAACTAGCTAACTCATGAAAACTCCTCACTTTATTAGGACTCGTAGGGGTAGACCATTCCATAACTACTTCAACTTTCTTTTCATCCATCTTAATTCCTTTGTTACTCACAATATAGCTAAAAACATAATTTTATCCAAGCAAAAAGAATATTTTTCTATGTTGGCATTCAATTTTTCTTCTTTAAAAAATTTACAAAACACATCTCAAGTGCACAACATATTCATCAACATTTTTGCTATATATAAGAATGTCAAAATATATGACAATAAACTTTTCAATGAAAGCATGTAAAATATGATTCATCAATCTCACAAAATTACTCAGTGCATTAGACAAATTGAAAGGCAAAATAAGCCATTCATATAAACTACATTTTGTTTTAATAGTGGTTTTCTGTTCATCACCTTTTTCTTATCCTAATTTGATAATATCCTATTTCAAATTAATTTTAGAAAAGATACAAGACCCATGTAACTCATCAAACATATCATCAAGCTTAAGAATGGATATCTATATTTCACAATAATTTTAATAATTAGTTGGCAATCAACATATATTCTCCATGACCTGTTTTTCTTTAGTACCAACAAAACTAGCATTGCACATGGGCTCATGCTTTCTCTTATGTATCCTTTTGATATGACATCCTCCATTTATCTCCTTAGCTTCTTTTGAATTAGCCTTATAGGCAAGATGGTTTAGAATTAAACCTCTTGAAATAAAGTCAATTTGGTACTCAATCCCTCTTTTTAGTGGTAACTCCTTTATAGCTTTTTTTGGGAACACCTCTTTATATTCCTACAAAAAGATTTTATTGCTCTTAGCAAAATAAAATTTTCTTAGTTAGTGTTTACATAGGCCTCTTTGTACAAGAGCATAAACATTAGCCTAGATGTATAATGAGCACTCCTCAAATCATTTACTTTTGCAAACATATTCAATTTTTCATTTCATTATTTTGAGCTTTCCTTTTTCTCATTTTTCTCTTTTTCTTTTTATCAATTTCACTCTTTTTCTCTCTTTCTTCTTCCTCTCTTTTCTTTTGCATTCTTTTTTTTTTATCCTTATAAGCTTGTTATGGGGTTAAAGGTTTAAGATTTACCTTTCTTCCATCCTTTTTGAATTAATACTTGTTGAGGACACCATTATATGTAACTTTTCTACCAAATTGCCTAGGTTTCCTAAGAAATAAATAGCAAGCATGCATAGGAACAATATCAAAAAAGTATATCATCTTGGTACTTCCTAATGGAGAAAGATACTAACATTTGCTTTGTCACCTTTATTTCTTCATTATCACTTAACCATTGTAATTTGTATAGAGTAAGGTGCTCTATGATAGGTAAATTAATTTCTCCACCAAGATGGTACTAACTACATTGGCAAAACTTTCACTATTAATGATGACATCGCATATCTTTTCTTTGATATTATTTCTAGTATGAAAGATATTTTCTCTTTGCTATTCACTTTCTTTTTTGGCTTGCACATTCAATACTCTCATAATTACCAAGGCATCTTCATCAAAAGAATCTCCACTTTTTTCACTTTTCTCTTCTAAAAATGTTGTAGATTCTTTGTTTTCAGCTTCACTTGTAGAATTAATGTCTCCAATATTCAAGATTATGATTATTTTACTGAGGCACTCACTAGAAATGTGCTTAGACATAAGTATCTAAAATATTTAATGTTTGAATATTTTTTAGGCTCACTAACTTTATTTTTACTTTTAGAGTCCTCACTTGGTTGGAAGAAGATTCCTTTTTGTGCTTGGTCCTTTTGTTTTCCATCCTCACACTTTTTCTCTCCCAAGGATTCAATAAGGATTTTGAATATGAGCTATACTTAGAAGAATTGTTTTTAAGTTGTTTCCTACTTTTATAACTATATGAACCATCTTTTCCATGTCTCTATAATGTTATAGCTCCCACATTAGCAATGTCGCTATTCAATCTATAAAGAAATCTAACCATTATAACTTCTTGATCTTCCTCTATATTAGCTTTAAACATAATGAGTTTCATCTCTTTGTGGTAATAGTTAATACTCTTGGAACCTTGAGTAAGGTTTTGCAATTTTTGGTATAAGTTTCTTTGATAGTGGCTAGGAATGAATCTTTTCCTTACAACAAACTTTAAATCTTTCGAAGTTCTAATAGGCCTTTCACAATTTTTTTGAACACTTGTCATAAGTTAATCCTACTAAGCAATAACATAATTAGAGAATTTAATCATAACAAGTTTCACCTTCTTCTCTTTTGAATAGCTATAGCAATCAAATGCCAATTTTATTTTCTTTTCTCACTCTAGGTAGGTATTCTGATCATCTCTCCTTTGGAAGGAAGGGATCTTTATTTTGATGTTATCAAGGCTAACATCAACTCTTTCCCTTTTTGACCTATCATTTCCTCTTTTTTCATTTCTTTTATGACCTTTTCTTCTTTTATCCCTCTTTTCACCTCTTTATCTATCACTCCCATTGGATTCACTTAATCTCTCACTACCACCATTATTACTATCTTATCCCCTTTCTTTATCATGTCTTTCATTTTATCTCCTTTCTTTTCTCTCCTTTCTTTCATCTTTAACTCTTTCAAGCTTCACATTTATCCTTTCAAGTTGTTGTTACATATCCCTCAAGACATCACTATTATTTACACTACCTCTAAGCATTCTTTAAAGATAAACTTGCAAGAAAATGTTATATAAAGAAAAATGATTTCATAAGAGCACACTACTTACTTGAATTAAAGGCATTTACACTTGTATTTGCACTCTAATTAAGCTTTTTAGCCTTAAATGATCTCACATATTTTTACCTTTTTCCATTCTTATCTTTTTCTTTTATGGTTCTCTATGAATTAAGATGATACAATTAACAAGAATTAATAATTGTAACAATCAATGTTACTAATCAAAATCTACACAACATAAGGGAACAATGAATAACATAAATTTTTTTTAGAAAGGATGCAAGAAGAGACACAAAAACTTATTTAAAAATAAGGAAACAAAACTAAAAGATAAGAAATAATGCACAATGAAAATTTTAGATGTATGAAATAAATAATGAAAAAATTAATTCAAAATAAGAAGTTTAAAGATGAAATAGAGCACATAATAAATAATCAACTTCTTATCAAATAACTTCTTCTTTGCATTTTTCTTTTCCTTTGATCTTTTATTTTACTTTGTTTTTTTTTCTTTTCTTTTTCTTTTTATTCTTTTGAATCATTTTTTATTTTTTTCCACACTTTGCATCTTTGCTCTTGCTTTTGTTTTTCTTGTGATTTTCTTTGATTGGAACCCTAAATAATTATAAAACACCCTTTTAGTGTTGATTAAAAAAGGATAATGGGTCAAAACAATGGATTACCTTGAATGATGAAGAGGCATTCGACTACTCTACTTAGGTACTAAGAGTTCGAGTAGCTTTTGCCTTACACTATTCAACTATTATAATATAATAATAAAATTTTTGAAGTAGCATTCAACCATAAGATTTGAATACCATGTAAATGGGTGCTTTCTACCTTCACCTATTTGAATACTATGCTATTTTATGCAATATTCAAATATAGTATTCAATTACCTAAAACTAAACTTCATGATTTTGAACTTTGATTAAACAATTTCAAAGCACCTTTTAAATTAAGCAAAACTAAATGAGATTTATAAAGATTGAACATAATTTTGCACAAAATTAAAGCAAGAAATGCAAATCTAACAATGGATTAAGGAATTGAATACAAGAATAAGTTAAAACACAAAATTAGATCAAAATATGAACTATAATACAATTATGTACAAATCAAAACAAAGGAGTTTAATTTGAAGAATAATAATGAACCAAACTTAAATTTAAATACAAAATCAACAAAAGGCAACCAGACCAACATAAAAACAATAAAATCAAAGGAAAATTCACAGCAAAAACAACAATAAAATTAAATTGAAAAAATAAAAATGAAGAACTTAAACAAAATAGTAAAGAAATGAAAAACATAACTTGAAAATTAGAAAACCTTTTATCTGAATACCAAATGATATAAATCTATATGTTGAATTGTCCTAAAATTTCAGAACCAAATTGAAAAAAAAGAATAATCATGCCCATTTCAGAGTAGAGAAGAAGGAAGTGATAAATAAGAAGAAATCATATCATAAAGTATGTTGATCCTTTGATAAGTGTGAAATTCTTGCTAAGGCCATCAAAGGAAAAGCTCACACAAAGTTTTTTTATTTGAAAATGCCAAAAGTTATGATAAAAGGGAATAACCTTCCTAAAATAACTTCAAAAATCTATTAAGACTTAAGTTAGGCTCTAATAGACTAATTAGGCCCAAACCAATACACTAATTAACCCATTGATATTGTCCAAAATAAAGATGTAATATAATAGGCTAAAATACATAAAATAGACTCAAAGCTCAAAATGATTTGCATTCTAATAAACAAAAATTAACAATTAACTAGTCAAGCATCTTTGTTACTAGTATTCGAGTATAATATTTGAATACTATGTAGAATCCTATGAATATTCGCATATAATATTTGAATAGCAAGAGAATGAAATTCTAAATCTAATAGTTGAGTACTATACTTGACTATTCATGTGCTTTCTACCTAAGCCAAAATACACATAACCCAAGCTCTTTTAGCTTTTTTAATCTTGCTTTCTCATGCATTTAAGCCCTCTCTATCAACCTTGAAGTCCTTCTTTGATCTTTTTTGCCTTTGGCTCTTGTCATTAAATCCTCTAGTATGTGTAGATGCACTTTTTCACTATTTGAAATCATATCACATTTAGAAGATTTCATACTTTTATGTAAGAATATTTACATAGGTTGTGTACATTTATCTTGTCCTTCCAAAGGTGACTTAGAATTTATCCCATATTTCCTTGACTGAGGTGCATTTAGAGATTTTCTTATACTTTTTAGGATCTAGGGCACATATGATAGCATTTTTGGCTTTATCATGGAGATTTTCTTCTTCTTTTTAGTTTCACTCCACTCAATTTTTGGTTTAGGAACATTAGCTTCAACTTGCTTTTTTGTTGGAAGAATACATCTTTCCTTAATCAACTTCTACATTTCATCATTAATGGCTTTAAGAAATATTGTTATTTGATGTTTCCAATAATTTTAATTGATTCAATCAAAAAATGATGATCTAGATGTAAAGAGACCTTCATGTCCATGTGATGATTCAAGATTATCTATGGAGTCCTTACAAGATCTTTACTAAAAAATGGTTAAGCTTTAACAATGAAAACCAAGCTCTTGTACTGATTGATGGAACAATAATACACCAAGAAAGGGTGAATTGCTATTTATGAAAATAATTTTAATTCTAAGCTTTTAAAATGGCTTGCTTTCTTAAAAAAATAAAGAAAAAAACCAAAAGAGTAATAAAATGTAAATTAAAAGATTAAGTAAATAACATATAAAGATAAGCAATAAAGTGCATAATATAAAGAGTAAGGGAATGAGAAAATAGCATTAGTGTTCTAGTGGTTCGATTATCCAAAGATATGGGCATTCCTTTGGGCCTACCACACCTTTTCAAGATTAAAATCAATCTTAGTAATTATCCATTACCACTTTTTTCTCTTATAAGCCCATCTACACTTTTTACTTAATTTTTTACGGATTCAAGCAATCCTATCTCAAACACTAAAAGATTTTCTTTTCATAATCCTAGCTATAAAGTGTATAAAAGTTTCACTCACTCTGTACCTTAGCTAATGAACCTTTAGATAGGTAAGGTTTGTCTTTTGGGAATACTCACAATATTTATACACTTTAGAAACGCAAATGTAGCAAGTTTAAGTACAAATAACAATGAAAACTTAAGAACTTTAAGAGCTTTCTAGAGAGAAGATAGAGGTTTATGTTTATATTTTCTTTTCTTCTTATTTTTTCCTTGAACAAAACTTCTCTGTTTATAGTTGAATGAGTGAACTAGTCATTGGAAACTTTCTAACTTCCAATGAGTAACTTTAATTCAAAAAGGCTTCTTCTTTTTCTTTAAGTTTTGCAGGTAGCTTCCTCTTTCTAAAATTTGAATTTGGTTGGCATGTAGTTAGAGTATCTTGCTGTTTTAGAAAATGGCTTGATAAGTCACATTTATTGAAGCATAAATTTGCTTGCTCTTTTAGATAGAATTACAAGTTATGTTATCAAGTTCTTTTAAACACATGTACTATGCTTGCTCCTTTTCCATAAATTACATTTTAATATTTTGAATTGAGTTAATATTAGTTGGCATTTATAAAAAAAGAAACCTACATAAATTAGAGAGTTCTATAGAAATATTAAAACTATGACAGAATGAAAGAGCAACTAGATTGAAATTGCTTAAATATAAAACTTAGCAAGATATCATGTGATCTTATGACATATTAGGAAAGCAGTTACATATACTAACTATATTTATTCCAAATGAGGCATTTAATGATGTAAAATTAGTTTGCAACATATACAACATGCACATCTAGCAAGCAAAAGAGCAACTAGACAATAGTACATATAAAATTAGTAAACATGCTCATTTCAACATATATGCTTTAACTTTACAACTTTAATTTATCAAAACTTATTTTAATTAATATTTGAGAAATTATTTAGGGGTCCCACATTTTACACTTCTTACTTAGAATTTTTGTGAATTTTTTTATGAAAAATTAATAGAACAATTATAAAAGTTGCAACAATTTTTATAACAAAAAAGTTGCAATGCTTTTTTAATAAAATATCACAATTTTTTAAAAAAGTTGTAAGTTAGTACTAAGGGTGGATAAATGCTGCTTGACTTGACTTTTAATTGGGTCTCGCTTAACAAATATGCTTTAAACTATTAAACTCAAGAGTTAGATCTGGTGAAAATTTTAAATAAAAAGGTTGGATTGAAACTTAGATATTTATAATCAACCCAACCTAGTTTTACTCTATTTTATATTTATATTTTAAATATTTTATTTATATTATATATCATACATAATATGTGATGCAAATATTAAATTTTAAAGATTAATATGTACACACACACACACGTATATATGAATTTAAATTCAATCTACTATTGGTATAAATTAGTTTTACTTTATCACCTATTCATATGTTGCCATGAAAATAAAAAATTGTTAAAATTTCTTTATTACAGTTAAAAATTATTAATTACTATTAATTTTTTAATAATATATTTTTTATTTATTGATAGTGTAAAATTTTTTACATTAATTATAGATCAAATTTAAGTTCAATATATATATATATACTAGCTTATAACTTGTGTGATGTATGAACTTAATTAATTTTAATTGATAATAATTTATAATATAAATTCAATTTTTTAAATATATGAATAAGAGAATAATACTAAAATTGAAAAAAAAATAAAATTTGGATGAGGAGAGAAGTTGAGGCATAAGCATAGTTACCATATAGAAAAGTATAGATATAACGAAATGAAGGGCCTGAATGTGAATGTCTACATTAAGATTATGAAAGGAAGCACAACGGATACTATTATTGCAAGAATAATAACATTACAGAAAATCAATATCGGGAAACAAAACTTATTTAAAGAAAATATATAAATTTTGTATAAATTAAAATTATAAATAAGAATAAAATAATAGTTCAAAGGAATGAAGCATACCATATATTTGAACTGTGATTGAAAAAATTCATTTATTTGTGATAACTCCCATCAAGATTAATATAAAAGAAAAAAAAACTTGATACGATTATACAAAAGAAAAAGGATGTGAGAATTTAAGAGACAATTTTTTTATATAAATAGTAATAATAACGTTGAAATACATACATACATACATACATACATATATATATACATATATATATATTTGATTATAATAATATGGGCATTCATATTAATTAATTGTAATCATAAGTTACAACAATATAATAAAAGTTTAAGAAACATGTATAAATTGTTGAACTTTTATATAAATTGTAAATCAATGATTTTGTGCATTTCTAAATTAATGATTATAAGTTGCAAAAATACTAAATTTTAAAACGTGTTTTACCATATCCAATTTTTATATAATTTGTAAATCAATTATTGTAATAGGATAAAATCAACATTAACCATAAATTACAATATTTCAAATTAATAATAATGTAATAAAGTTAATGATTCTATATTGCAATAATATATTATTAAATTTGGAAACCCATATTTCATCCTATTTAGTTTTTATACAAATTGCAAATTAAATATTATAATATGATCAAAGCAATGACTAATTTAAATTGCAATAATATATTATTAAATTTAGAAACACATTTATGATCATATTTTATTTTAATATGAATTGTGAATCAATATGATCAAATTAATGACTATAAATTGCAATAATATATTGTTAATCTTATAAAATAATTTGATTATATTTGATTTTTATATAAATTACCAATCAATAATTATATGATCAAATCAATGACTATAAATTGCAATAACCTAATATTAAGTTTTAAAACATATTAGATCATATGTAATTTTTATATAAATTGCAAAGTAATAATTGTATTTTGAGAAATTAATGATTATCAAAATTAAAAAAAAAATAAAATTATCTTTAGCTATGATTTTAAATATAAATTGCAATTAATGACTCTTACAGAATGAAATACAATAGGTGGACGAAAACAAAAAAAAAAAAAGGAAAAAAAATAACTTTGAAAAGAAATAAAAAGGTAATATGTGGCAAGCGACATAAAAGTAACACTTATAATAAAATGAGGCATGAAATAATACAAATATAAAAGATAGAGGATAACTGTTTTCATTTATATATTTTCTGTTATATGTATACATATAAATTTTATTATCCTGTATGTTTTAATTATATTATATATGATATTAAACTGGACAAACAAAGTCAGACATAAGAAATATATATACATCGATTTTGTGGGATTTAAACTAAACAAAGATACATTAATGTAAATCTGACTCAACTCGATTTTTGACCATTCCTGGTGGGTATCAATTTTACCTATAATAAATACATAAGAAACTATAAATCTATCGTTTACGATCATTCATAATTGCGTCGAAAATTTTCTCATTTATATATAATTTTTAATAAAAAATTGAGAAAAATAAAAAATTTAATAATTACCCGAATACATAACATAATTCTTTTGGATTGCGTATCAAGTTTTGCTCACAATGCAAGTACCAAAATATGATAGGTCCATGAAATTTCCACAACAATAATAGCAGTACTCGAAAGCCTAGAAGTCCAGTGCGTGAGTTTCCTCAGCTTGCTTCTCTCTCTAGTCCCTACCCTAGTTGGATCCGCACACCTATGATCTTTTCTCTTTGGGGGTATCCATCTTTTCCCTTTGTCCATGCATGCAGGCGAGAGCAACAATACAGAAAACATCCATGTTTCGCTCCAATCACCGTAAAAACAACCAACCTCATGATCATAGTATGGTCAGTCACATGATCTGGTCCCCATTATGTGGCTTTAATTAGCCACGCTTACAGGGTCTCTGTACAATTATCATTGCACTTTATTACTTGCTCTTGTCCATCTCGAAATCATTCAAGCCTGATTTGGTCCCGGCCTTTTTTGTCCTTGTTCTATATATCCATCCACTTTTTTCTTTTTTTTCCAAATTACTTTTAATGATAATAATAGTGACGAAGTTAGTAGATTTATATGTACAAAAAATTCAAATACTTTGAATATAAAAATAGTAAAGATTTTTTTTTGGTTGAATGTCACTTTAGTTAAAGATTTCTACTTCTTATTTATTTATTCTATATATCTATTCACATTTTATTGCTTTTTTCTTTCCATTTTTTATGATAATAAAGAATGATGTAATTACTAAATTCATTCATGCAAGAAACTGGAATTGAATTTAGAATCTAAAAGAAAAAATACCTTCAAAAAATGATTGACTATCTCTCGAGTTAGGGTCTCTCCATTTTCACATTCCAATGTCTCATATAGCGTTGATATATAAATGACAACGGCTTAGCATTTGACTTATATAATGAAAAACCATGATTATTTGTTGGCTTATGCTCACCGATGCGTATTACCCTAAGTTTTCTGGAACATTTTCATACTTTCCACAACTTTTCATTGAAGTTTAACTATTATATAAAAAAATTTGAAAAATTTTTAAAGTAATTTTATTAAATGGGTTGTAAGTTCGTTTTTGTATATTTTTTATATGCAAAAATTGGTTCACACTTACAATTTTTGTGAAAAATTACAAAATTTTATATAAAAGTTTGCAACTTCTATAATTTATATTATAGTTTCATCAATAAAAATTTTTAAATTATGTGACAAAGTAGCGAAATATTATCCTTGTTTTTTAGCATGTCATAGATAGAATTTTTAAAAAATGCATGGCATATTATGTCTATATATAATCAATGTTATTTATTTTCATAAATATTATGTTTTGATGAGCTTCAATCTAAATTTTTTAAAAATAATGGAGTAAACAACAGATTGAAAATTTTGTGGTATCATTATAGATTGTTGTTTCTATAATAAAATTAATAATTTTGTCTTTAAAATTATAAGGTAAAAGTTAAATGGTTTTTGAAGTGTATAAAATTACAATTTCATTCCTAAATAATAATTTATATAGATAATTTCGTCCTTCCATACTAATTCGTACTAACAATTTTTTCAAAAGTTATTGTACAAAGGGATGAAAATGTTTGTACAAATTATTATTCAAGAATAAAATTGAAACTTTATATAATTTAGAAATAATTTTATTAAGAATTTATAATTTCAGAAACTAATCTATTAATTTCATCTAAATGATACAATTTCAGTTAAATAAGGACTAGTATGCATAGAGAGGAAAATAGGCTACCTGTCCTTAAAGCCCCAGCTGTCATCTATTTCAGTGTAATTATCTAACTTATTTTATTTGTAAAATAGAATATGCTTCAACTTAACGTTACCAGTTCTATAAAATATGATTCGTTATATTAATTAATTGAAACTTAGTCTATTAGCCTAATAAACTGAGCCGTATATAAAACTATGCTATGTATATAATATTTGGAAAAGAATTATACACATTTTATAAAATTACATGAAAAAAATTTAACATTTATTCATTCTTTTAAGTTTAATCTATATTACAAAATTATATTGCAATTATTTAAATGAACAATTTATAATTATTATTGAGCTAATTATTTATTTGTGCCTTACAATATTATATTTGCTATATAGTTCAAGTTAATAATTGTTTGACTTAAACTGATTTTTGAAACTTGTTTATGTCAAACTAAAATAAGAAAGTTATCAAATTTAGTTAAACGGGCCGAAGAAAATTTTTTCTTATTCGGCTTACTTAACTGGGAGCAGCTCAACTGTAGTTTTATTTTTCTTGTTGCATTATTTATTTTTTCAATTATATAATTTAAAAATATATTTTAATATAATATTAATTATGTTTATAATTATATTAAATATTATGATTTCTTGTAAAAAATATTTTTTAGTGTTGTTGAAAAATCTTGTTATTGAGATACAATTAAATTCAAATCAAGTTCAAATTGAGTTTTGACTTTGCTAACATTTTTTATATTTATTATTTTTTGATGAGTCAAACTAATTCGATTTTCAAACTTTACAATGTTTCTTCGAATGTGAGTTTAAATTTAAAAAAAAAATATTAACATTAACTTAGTTCAAACAACTTTTTATATTAGTTGAATTATGATTGGTAATATCAAAATTTAATTCAATTTAACCTGATTCTATTTTTAATATTATTTTTTAAGAATATTTATTAATAATTGATAAGTTTATACAATAAGAAGGGTTAGACTTTAAAATTTTTTTGTATATATCAAGTAAAGCCTATTTTTAAATATATAATAGGTTTATAAATTAGGTTAGACGAAATTTTTTTTACGTAGATCTATCCGAGTAAAGTTTAATTCAGTTTAGTCTCTTTACACCTTATTTAAACAATGCAGAAAACCCCGTTGTCAATCATAATACTTATTAGATAGAAAGTAGAATTTGAATTATTTATAGGCAGATTTGTGAGTTATGATTATTGTATTAAAATTCACTTTGATTGGGACATGCACCACTTAGTTTTGGTCGAGGGCTCCTCCAACAATGGATAGGGATCATAGCGACAGCCATGACAATAATCAAGGAAAACGTAGCCAAAATAGCTCAAAACGATGGAAAAAGGGAATTGTATCTTCCCCCGCCCCCCTTTTCCTGACTTTCTATTATATTTAAGAGAGGTAAATATAAATTTTCTTTTATATAGATTTCATTGCATGTAAAAAATATTTTAAATTTTATTGCATATAAAGATTCTCTTATCTATCTTGTTTTAACGAGGTAGTGTTAAAGTGTTCGATCCAAGTTGCTTGAACCAAGGTTGAGAGTCCAACCCAATTTTGGGTCTCCTGGCTCGGATCAACATAATGCATTTTTGGGAGCTTGATTCGAAAATTATTAAGGCATGTGACTTAAAAAGATTATTTGTACAGATAATATATGCAGAATCTCTTTTGACTATTTATAATGTGCACATAATGCCCAAATTATAAAAATGTGTAGATAATCCTCTTAAACTTCATAGGTTGTGCATTTAATTCCTTTTATTTAGTAAACCTAATCAAATAAGTAATTTTTTTTATTATGTGACTAATTAACATTACAAAATATTTTTTAATCATCCAAATCCGTAACTCTAGTCTAATACATTTTCATCTCCAACCTAATCCTAAAACGGGAGGCTCCAATTATTTCACTAAATGAATATATTAATTAATTTTGATGATGATAGGTGAATTGGAACAATATAATTGCAAAGATAAAGCTTTAATGTTTCGAAAGCTACTCAATTAAATAACCTTGCTGGTTAGTGGTTTAGTGTATTTTTTACGTAATAAATCAATTAATTTATACTTTATTAATTTGATCAATATATTATAAATTAACTTCTAAAGTTGTTTGATGCATTAATTTATTTGAAAATAGAATTCTTATTTAGGTTTAGTTTCATACAACAAATAAATTAATTTATAATTTATTCATAGGGATAAGTTATAAATTAATTTTCAGAGGTGTTTTGCACATTAATTTATTAAAAAAATATATTCTAATTTAATAAATTACCTTAAATAGTTTATAAATTATAAATTAATACCTTTTCAATCTTTTTTTTCTCAAATCTATTCTTATTCTTTTAATTAATTTATAACTCATGTCATTCACAACATAATGTCATTGAATATAATTAATTTAATTTTAACTAATCATATCCTAATTTTAAATAACAAATATAAAAAAATATATATGTAAATAAATTTATAATTTCTTAAAAATAATAAACTATACTTTAAGTAATTTTAATTCAATTATAAATAATAATAAAATAAAAATTATGTAAGTAAATAAATATACAAGTTCATAAAATATGATTAATTAAATATTAAATATTACATTTTTATTTTAAATATCTTAATTGTGTTAATATAATTTGATCTTTAGAAAAATATGAATTATCTTAATTTATATATTTATTTCTATCAATATGTTATTTTATATTATTTTATAATTTCAACTAATTTTGTAAAATATTTTTCACTCAATCAACTAATTTATTAATTATCAAATAGCCTATCAACTACTTGCCTAAAATAAAGCCTTAATAAGCCTCATAGAGAAACTTATAAAATATAACCTAGTAACTTTTAAATTTTTTTTTAAATTTGCTCATCTTTTTTTAATTAAATCACAACTTATATCCTATTTATGTAAATAAATATTTAATATATTATCATTAATTCAATATAAATAAATAATGAGTAAATAAATAAATGTGTGATATCATAAAATATAATTAATTAAATTTTATATTGTTATATTATTATTTAAATAATAAATAATATGTAATATTATAAAAATAATTAATTAAATTATAGATAATTACATTCTTGTTTTAAATATTTTGATTGCATTCATATAATTTGATTTGAAATAAATATGAATTAATTTAATTTATATATCTATTTATATTAATTTTTCATTTTTATCATTTTATATTTTTTAGCTAATTTAATAACTAATTTTATTAAACATTTCTAATAAAATTAGTTACCAAATAGATTATCAGTTATCAGATAGTCCATCAACTAATAACATCAAATAAAACCTTAATCTTGAAAGAGGCACAGGTTGCTCTTTCCTTTGCTAAACTTTGGTCAATCTATGCTTTTATCTATTTTGCATGTTTATTTACATTGTTTGGAAGACATTTAATCCATTATGAAATGTTACTTACCATACTGGTGAAATACTACTTCTTCACTATCAAAAACTAGAAAAATATTGATTATGTCTAGGTTACTTCTTGCTCTTTTTTAGTACTATTTTTTCAAAATTTTAATTATCTACAAGTTGCTCTTTGTGAATGTGGTTAAATTGAAAAGAGCAAATAAAGTACTACATTTGAAATCATACATAAAGAAATTCAAATTTTTCGAAAAGAACAAATTCATTATACTTTTGAAATACATAATGATAGTGACCTTTCAAGACATCAAATGAAAGAGCAAGGATTGCCATTCAAAACATACTAACCTTGAAAGTAACAAATTAATGACATTTTGGAAAGAACCAATAGTAAAAAAGATTTAAAGGAAAAAGAAGGAGCTTAGGATGGAAGTTGCTTTTTAGGATTTATGCAATCATGGTGGCTTGTTTTCCATCTACTACTATAAATAGAGGACCGCAACAAGCATCTCCTTTTCTTTTTAAGAATGCTCTTCCTTTTTAGATTCTTTCTAGAGGAAACCACCAAATCAATAAATGAAATATTTGATGGATATTAAATTAGTATCAAAAATTTTTTTACATAAATTTAGTATTAATGTTAAAAATTCCAATACTATTTTAATATTCACTAGATCTTTTAGTATTAAATTGATGTAAAAAATCATTTGATACTAATTTGGAGTGAAATTTTTGAAATTGATACTAAATTAACGTAACAAAATCTTTTAGTACTAACTTGATGTTAACCAAATCTATCAAGTAGTCATTTGGTAGTTTTCTCTTCTTTCTATCTTTCTTTAAGCTTAAACTTTGCAAATTTACATTATTAGAGCATGATAAACTTGTGGTCTTTTCAAAAGATAAATCTTATCCATTAAAAGTTTACTAGTTATGATGGAGCGTGAAAGAAACACTTGTAAACATCTTGTGACTAGATTGTGGGGATAAAATCCTTAAGCGTTTGAGGTGAGATTGCTTAAATCTTTAAAATATCAAGTGGGAAAATGTAACTAAACATTGTAAGTAAAAAAGTGCTAGTGGATAACCACTAAAGTTGAAGTTAGCTGTAGGAGAGTGAAGTAAACCCAAAGAAATGATTTTTCCTTTAGACCATCGAATCACTATACATTGGTGTTCTTTTCTTCTTCTTTTTTACTTTTTTTATTTCATTTACTTTATTACTTATCACTACTTATTATTTATTTATTTATTTTCATATTTATATTCTAGTTGTTCTTTGGGGGATCACAAAAATGCTTTTATTTCATGTTCTTTATTACTTATTATTACTTATTATTTACTTGATCTTTAATGTTTATATTCTTATTGTTCTTTAGGAGGATCATAAAAAAGCAAGCTAGTTTTTAAGCTTAAATTTCTTAAATTTTGAAACACTAATTGACTCCCTCTTAATGTATTTTTGTCCTATCACTAATAACTCAATGATGCCAAACAATACAAAATTTTTCATTGCATTCAAAAATTTAAAAGATAAATATTTGTTTTGTTATATTAATTAGCCATATAATTAGTTCAAGCATGGGTTGTTTTGTTAAGTTTAATGAGAAAAAAGTTAACATAAGGATTTTGATATACAGTGTACAAAGTTTAGGTAGGTTATGTACACCATTCTAAAGTTCAAAGGGTTATATGCACATTACAAATAGTTGAAAAAAGTTTTATGTAAATTATCATTGTTTGAATTACCATCACTTATCACATCCTTTTGTATTTAGAATTAGAGTTAATTTTCAATTGAATAAAGCTATTTGAACCTTCAAACACTCACTTTTCCCTTATCTTCATTTCCATATAAAAAAAGAAGGCATTTTAAGCTTATAAGAGAATAAGTTAAGTTAGCTCACTTTTTTTTATATTGAAAGGAGAGTGGAAGAAGAATGAAGATTATGAAGTACAAGTAATGTTCCATTTTCAACTTATCATCACTGAAGACATAGATTTTTCACTTGATAAACATCCACTTATATTCACATGAAAGAAGAGTTTGGTAGTTGCTAACATCTCATTGTGCCTTAGGATAAAATTGGCCAAATCATAGTAGACCATTACAAAAAGCAAACTCCTAAAAATATGCAAGAAGAGATAGAAAAAGGGGAAAACAAAGTCAAGAGTTTAAAACCAATCGTTAACTATTAGAACACATCATAATGAAATTGAATAAGACATCTACAAAGACATGCCTAATCATGGCCAACCGATGACTCAAAGATAAGTGGAATTCATAATTAAAATATAAGAATTTATTACATATATTATAAATTGATATTTAATTTTAAGTTATGCCCAATATCAAATTTTAATTATTATAATTTTTCTAAAAATATTGTTACATTATATAATGTAATTTCATATTTTGAAATCATAAAAAAATCAATTCATTACTAATTATGTCACACATATCTTTACCAATATGTGCAACTAAGCAATCATGTATCCACACAATTCATAGTCAATTATGTAATTGATTCTTCATAATCATCTCTCTTTCCAAAATTGTTGTAGCCAGACATAATATTGAAGTAATATGTAATAAAGGCTTTTTTATTTATATTTATAGAGAATGAAATCTCACAAAATTAATGTATTAGTTCCCATTAATTTTAATATTATTTATTATATGTGTTATTTAGGTAGTATTTTTATTATTAACTATAATAAAGTAGGGACTAAGAAAAGATATAATAAACCAAATGTCATGACCCACTTTTGATTGTGACTGACGTGGATCTCATTACTAATTTCCAAAAGCCTTAATAATTTTTGCTCTTTCTATTTAATGTAAACTTCCAAATTTTAGAGGGACTTGAAATTTTCTTTTAAATTTTTTACAAAAAAATGAATAAAGTCTCCTCTATTTTTGGACCCTTCCTAAGGGTCACTTACTCTAAAATACAACATCTATGAATTTTCAAATACAATAGCATCAAACATTCACATTATACCATATAATATCAAACTTATATATATATACAATCAATTCAACACATCACATGAATTAATTAATCTCTATTTTAATACTAGTTCCAACTCTCAAATAAAACCCAATTATCAAATCCTTTTTATCAGGTAGTCTTAGATCTCTATAGAAGCATTAAACTTAAATTTATTTATTTCAACTTATAAAAAATTGAAAATAAATAAAGTAAGTTATGAGAACTCATTGAGTATATATCTACCACTACTTGTAGGAAATTTAACTTTATATATTTGTAAAATCACATATTAATCATGTTTTAAACTAAAACTAATCACAAACTCATTTCCTTAGATCTCTGAATTACATAACACTAACCTCAAGTCGATTGTGTACCTGCACATAATTGGATTTCATATCTTATATCACATATCATAGTATTCCTAACTATTTGCTAGTACACTAAATCATTATTATATCATATACTACCCATTCCAAGTAGACATTACAATCACAAATAGCCATTCAAGGATAAATATAAACAAATCATTACAGTCACATTAAGTCTTTGCAATCATGACAAACAGTAATACCCAATCACAAGTATAGTTCTAATATTACATCACATTACTTAATTATATATAATAACCATGGACTTATCCATTTTTTTTATCTTTTAGTTATTCTCATATGATTTATTGCGAATTTCCCATCTAGCTTTTAAATCAACCTTAAATCTTTCACATCTCTTTGTCGGGAATCTTTAATTTAACTTTTAGATTGATCTTACATCACTCATAACTATTTGTCAAAAAATCTCTATCCGACTTTCACATTATAGATCTAACATCATTCACAATGCAAGATAACTAATTTTTTGCATAGCGATACCAAACACGCAATATTATATATATATAATAAGACTGTTATGTTCACTCATATATCCATGACATATAGATATCTCAAAAACTCAATCACAATTTGTCACTAAATAGAAACATCTCTATCATTATTCTACTACATACTTTGATCAATTTACAATCACTCAATAGCCACTTACACTTACACACATGAATATATATATATATATATATATATATATATATATATATATATATATATATATGTATATATATGTATATGTATGTATGTATGTATGTATGTATGTATGTATGTATATGGGAAATCTATAATATCAAAAAGAAGAACACAATTCACAACATTTAGCTATCTTTCATTAAGATTAATCTACGGTGAGACATATACTCAAATAGTAATGCTGATCCAACCTTGAAAGGTCTGAAGTATCCATAATTATCTTTTCATATTTTCGTCCTAATGTCACCATTTACAAATATAAATTATAATTATATAAACATTATCTATCTTCTTTTATTAGGAACTATCTACAATTAGCTGTAAAGATTAAAATACCAAATTTTAAAATATAAATATATTCTAAGTATAATAATCTAGTATTCAAAAGCCTTAAAACATTTTTCTATTTGTACTTTTCCAAGTATCGAAAATAATATGATAAAACAAGGCTTTTAGAACCAAATTTAAATCTCTCAAAATATGAAATTATAATACCTTGCAATTACTTCGATCATAATATTCTAGCAATTTATATCATAAAAATTATATTTTTCATAGTTTCTCTTGATATTTCAAATTATACAAAAATTAAGTCTTCTAAATCTCTTCTAACCATAAAAAATCATAAGAATTATTACTTTAGAATTGCTATTTGTAAAATAACTTATCATACTATAACATAAAATATTAGTTTCTTAAACTAGCATCATATTTCCAAATCTTGTAGAAATAGGTTTTCCTAAGTTATTATCACCTATCTTAAATTTCCACAAAATAGGTTTCTATAATTTTACATAAATCTACCATTATAACAAAAAAATAGTCTATGTATACTTTAATCATTTTATTTTAGCATTTTATAGCATAAAAATCTCATTTTGTAGAACATTATCATTTTTTCCTTAAAATATATAAAATAAGTTTTTCTTAGATTATGAATCAAATCTACTTGAATATAAAAATTTGATGATATGAATAAGTTCACTAACCTCTAAAGAGAGTCATCAAAGCTCGCTGGTAGTGAGAGTGTGTTGGATGCTGGCAGTTTCAAAAGGGAAAAATAGCTCTCTACTACTAAGTCACCACTTTGCTTAATAACCTTCAAATGCTTGCCAACAATTACCAAGGTTGAGAGGACAATGTTCATCGAAGCTACCCACAGTGGCATGAGGAGATGGCTTCAATCTACGGTAGAATTGCCATTTGTGGCTGCTTCTTCACAACTAGAAGCTAATGTAAGAAGCAACCATCGAAGAAGCTTATGGACCACCCATTGTAACACGTAGAAATCGATGTGATACGATGACACAAGGTGAAGAACATCAAACAAAATTTAAGAAAGAAGGCAATAGCAATAGCAGTGAAAAGGAGGAAAGAAGAAAGAAAAGAAAAAAATAGAAAGAGAAAGGGCAGTGTTGTAAGAGTGAGGAGAGAGAAGCCCGAAATTAGTAAAAATAAGAAAGAAGTTAATAAAAATAAGAAAAAGGAAAGGGAGTTGTTGGACAAAAGGGGGACCAAGTAAAAACACAAGAAACTAAGGAGAAAAGCAAAATATAAAAGCCATGAGTTTACTCCAGTGTTTCTCACAACACACAAGCCCTCCTCTCTTTTAATCTCAGTTTTTTATTCACTTTAAAAGTTCATAAAACTATTTTTTTAGTTAAAATCCCTATTTAATCATTTTTATCCTTTCTCCTATATTTTTATATATATTTGTAATAATTTAATAAAAGCTCTATAGTAATTATGTCAAACTCCAACAAAATAATTTATCAAATATACAAAATTTATTAAAATAAATTTCGTACTTTCAAATTTTTTATTTTCTAATAAAATATTTTAATGTTACTTTTGATAAATATGATCTTAATACCCACATTTTATAAAACTAATTTTATTTATAATTTCAACTCAGTTATTTCTAATCTTCCTCAATGTATGTACAAACATACATATTTATGATAACTTGATAAATTTGAAAGTCTAACAATAAATATTTTACTTTCCCTCAATTTCAAAATTAATTTATAAAATACAACAAATTATTTCATATATTTTTTCACTTACGATTATTAAAATATTTATTTTTTACCTTGTAAGAGGTTCCTTATAAAAAAAATTATTTAAAACTAATCTTAAATTTGTAATGGTTATATATAAAATAAATATATTTCAAATATCATTATCAATATCATTTCAATATTCCAGGACTTTTTAATTTAGAAAATAAATTTAAAACCAATCTTAACCAAATAAATAAATAAATATCCATAAGTCTCAAATTTATACAATTTTAAATTTAAACATAGGATATTACATCGAAAGCCTTGGTTCAAATGACATTTGATATTCTTTGAGGGTTTTATGTCTCATCTAAGGTTCAATATTTGATCCATATATATATGTCTAGTAATTTAGCCATTCCTACCATCACACAAAAAAATGATACAATTACATGCATGCAATTAAAAATAATGTAGCCTTATTATAACCTGTAAATGATCTTGAACTACAATACTTCAAGAAATAATTGATGTGTTTTTCATATTTTAAGGGGGTAGAAATTGAAATTTAGTAGGACACTTTAAATGTTATACATAAATAGCATGTAAAATTTTAGGAAAGTTAGTAAAAGCACATACCCATATTAAGATACATGTAACTTTATTATTGTGCCTAAACTTGGCTATAATTGATGTTCTTTGAATTAGTGATATGAATGATGCTGATAGCATATTCAATTTCTTAAGTTGCAAGAAATTAATTAATTGTGTCTTTTCTTTGATGTTATGCTTGATTGATTGCATAATTGAATCCTTGGACTGCTTGAAATTTATTGATATGTTAGTTTATATGGTATAAGATTAAATATTCATAATTACATATTTTACCTAAGTTTTAGATTAATGTTTGAATTAGAAATGTATGTTTCTAAGGGCTAATTTATCTTGAATGTGAATGAAAATGCATATGCTTGAATATGCATGCATTTTGCTTCCTCTATATGAAAACATAAGAATAAAATTGCAATCATGCATATTTCTTGAATGAGGCTCTTGATTGAGTTTAAATAGAATAAAGATGTATAAGCATATGATAACTAATTAAAATAAAGATAAGCATTGCAATAAACTAAATCTATTTCAAAAAATACAACTACAAGATTATGTATCTAATCAATGTCTACATTGATGAGGTGACATTTTTGAAATTATTGAAACTAATAAGACAATAGTTAATAAATATAACCAATATCTATTTCAACGTAGACTAAAGAAACTGAAGATGACGGTTTTTTACTTAATTAACTTCATAATATACAACATTTAAAGGTTATTGCAAAAATAAGAAAATTTAAAATGTCAATTTTAGAAATAATCAATATCTATTTGAAAGTGGTGATATTTTAAAATTATTAAGAAATTTAAAATGATGGTTTTATACGTAACTAATGTCATAATACATGATAATTAAAAGTTGCTTGAAAAACAAGGAAACTTAAAATGTCAATTAATTTAGAATTAACTGATACTCCTTTAGACTATGTGATATTTTTTAAATTATTCAAAAACTTAATATATCAATTTTTTACTTAATTGATATCATAATATATGATATTTAAAGGATACTAAAAAAATGAGAAAACTTACAATATTGATTTTAGAATTAACTAATATCTATTTAAATATGATGACATTTTTAAAATTATTGAAAAATTTAAGATATTAATTTTTTACTTAATTAATGTCTTATATATGTCATTTCAAGGTAATTAGGAAAATAAAAGGAAATTTAAGACATTGCTTTTAGAATTAATTGACATTTGTTTGGACATGATAACATTTTTAAAATTATTAGGAAATTTAAGAAGTTGATTTTTTATGAGAAAACTTAAGATGTCAATTTTCACTAATACAAAATTGATTCTTTACATCAATCAATAGATGTTAGTTTACAACAAAAATAGTTTATTTTGATCGATGGCATTTTTTAAATTATATAAAAAAATTTAAAAAATGGTTAAGAATACAATTAACATTTAAAATACTGCTCAAAAATTTATAATGTTAGTTATATATATAACCATCATCGAAAATAAATTTCAAAAGCCTTATTAGAAACTATAAATTATAGGATGTTTGTTCTCATCAACAGTCATCATTGAAAAGGTGTTTGAAAAGTCTTGTAAGAAATTTTAGAAGTATAGGATGCTAGCCCTTGTTAACAATTGTCATCTAAAAGCCATTTAATAAGTTGCCTTGGAAACAATTGTCGTCTAAGAGCTATTTTTTTCTATAAATCTTCATTCAAAATTTGTTGTCCATATGAACTCTTCAAACATCTCTTCAATATGCTCTTGAGTATGATGAATTTGGCATATAAGGTTAATATTGATCTCTCACTCCACTTTCATTGAAAAAGTGCATAATGGAAGAACCTTAACTTTTGTTTCTTTCCCATTATATATTCTCTCATTTCCTATAGAGTAAAATGGAATGGAAGAACTGGTGAATGATAATTACTTCTAATCTCTCATTCCACTTCCATCCACTTCTCCCATTATATACTTTCTCATTTCCTAAGAAATAATCAAAACAAAGAAATTTTATAATAATGTTGAAGTTTACATTGAAAATGAAGATTATGATATGTTGTGATTTTTCCTTTTCTTTTCTTTTTTTTTTGTATTCAAATGTAGACATGTAATTTTTGTTTATTAATGATTTAATGAAGTTATTTTGTATAAATTTACATATATATTGTTTCTCTTTACTTATATGTTTATACTATTATTATGAATAGAACAATGATAATGAAAATATTTTAAATTTATAGAATTATTTCTTTTTGCTCATTTGTATATTATTTTTACTTAAAATTCTATAATAACCATTTACATTACAAAGATTAATAAAGAGAAGAGTTATTAAAATAAATAAAATGTAATGTATTAAATTGATTCAAAAATAACTTTCTTTTTATATTCAATGGTTTCCATAATAGAAATATGTAAAAATTAAAATGCCTCTAATGAAGAAGTGGTAAACATTAAAAAATTAATTTTTGGGATTAAATGGTGTCTATTACGATAGCATTTTTCTTATAATCTATGGACATCTAAATGTATATCATTTATGAATAAGTTTAAATGAATAAATTGAAGAAGTGAAGACATTTAAATGAATGAATTTATGATAAAATTTAAATGAATAAAACTAAAGAAGTCAAAGTGTATGAGTTTATAAAGAAATTTAAAAGAATGAAATTGAAAAAGCGAAGATATTTAAATGAATGAAACTAAGGAAGTTTAAATAAATGGAGCTGAAGATCATGACTTCATTAATGAAATTAATGAAAAAGCCTATACTATCAATTGTTTTTTACAATCATCATTTAACTCCATTTCAAGCGTTATGATAGTTGATGTTAATTTATTTTTAATGACTATTGTGTAAGTCCTTTTTTATTATCATGATAATTTATTAACAATTTACACATCGATTTTAAACTAATAATAGAAGTTTAATTATTTTACTTTTGTCTTATGAATAAAAATTTCCTTACATATTTTAAATAAATCAACAATATATGAATGTAACTTTCCTTCCATCAAAAAATGGGTTTGGAGGTGCTTTATTCCATTAATTTATATTTAATGAGGTATTTGATTTCTTTATTTGTTATGTACCTTTGATTATCATTGTGTTTCAATATGAAAGTAAAGATATATTGCTTGCTTTATTGGCTATCTCAAACCTGGTAAAACAAGTCCTACTTGCGTTTTACCAATTGGTATGGTTCATTATAGGGCTATTGTTATGGAATCTCTTTCATGTATAAATATAGAATATGGTTGTCCAAAAATTATCAATTACAATGAGATTATGAACCATTAAAACGTACACTTTTATGAACTATGTTTTTGCTTACCATAAGAAACATGGTTCATAGAGGTCTTACGACTAATGCTCCATAATTTTACTATAATTCACAATTTCTACACCATTATATTCTACATTAATACATGAAACTTTGAAAGATTCCAGAATAATAGCTTGGTAACTTATAGTATCAATTGGCATGGCATAAATAAGACATTTATTACTAATTTTGAACTAGCATGTCCTTGCATTGAAAAATAGGAATAATTAGTGGCTTATAACAAATGAAGCAATCAAGTAATATAAAGGAATAACAAGTAGAGGATAACCACTTTTACTTTTAATTTGCATAGGGATGCCATGTATATTCATCATAAATGAAAAGTCTATTATTCATTGTAAATAATAATTTTTTTCTTTGTATATGTTCATGTACTGATATAGAAATAAATAACATTGGAGAATTGGTTTTTGTAATACAGAAAAAAAAATTAATGCTACCAATTTACTTAAAGTAACTAGAATAAAAAATAAATAATACTCCTTTCAATTTTCTATATAGGATTTAAACTTAATTAAGACATATAATATTGTTACCTATATATATATAATATATAAGTTGCATTTTTTTATTCTTGTTTAATATATATGTGTGTGTGTGTGTGTGTGTGTGTGTGTGTGTGTGTGTGTGTGTGTGTGGGTGTGATATAAACTAAAAATTTTAAATTTTAATGCGTATAATATGTACAATTGAATCAATTTTAGTTTAATATATACATGTTTGTTGTATTTAGGCATTCTAGAATGGTCCTAGGATTGTTTTGGAATCCTTATAAAAAAAATTTCTTGAAAGAAAATAAAACTCCTATTTATTAAAAGACATTCATATATTAAGATGTTAATTTTTGTCTAATAACTAGAGTTAAACACTACTTAATAAGATGATGTTTTCATTATATTAAAGGCAATGGTGTTTTCTTATAATTAGAACCTGATATTAAATTTAGACAATAGTTCATTTCAAAAACCAAAATGGAAATTTAGGCCATTAGTTCGAATTGAAAATTAAAATGTTAAAACATGGTGAGTTTCAAATAATAAGAGTGAAAGACAATGTCATTTGCAAATTTCATCTAAAAGTTCTTCCAACTCTAAAATGATTTCTATCTAACAAGGTATTCTTTCCTTCCAAACATAAGATGATTCTTTTTTTTTATTTTATGTTTTTGCTTGCTAATTATATTTTAGAATTAAAGTGTAGTTAACTTGTGCCAAAATATATAAGGCTTAGCTCTCGCTAAAAAAGTGTAAAATATAATTATGAGGATTTTTTTCTTTTATTTTTGTTTTTGACATTTAGTTTTTGGTTTTCTATTCAATCTTAGTTTTTTACCGATTATTTTGATATAACTTTTGCAAGTTTGTATAAGTAAGAAATTTGATCTCATTCATCTTTTTTGGAATTCCATCATATTATTTACTATGTTTTCATATAAAAATATGTAATACACCAATTTTTCATGAATGCTTATTGCTTTAGCAAGTATTATATTCAAAAAACTTTTCTAAGGAGTATAAACCTCACATACTGAGCTATAAGTATCAAAACAAATTTAGTAATGTACTTATCTCTAATTGAGGTATTATGTACAATCTTTCATCATTTTAATCTTTGTTATTCACTTTATTCTTTATAATTGTTTCATTTTAAATCCTAAAGCAGTAGAAGATGTTGGCTTTTAATAAATATAAGAGAAATAAAGAGGATGAGGGTGTAAGGAACATGAGGATAGAACTAGGATTTGGTGCGAGAGATTGAGGAACTAGATGGAATGAATAGAATAATGAACCTAAGGATAGGGTTAAGGTTTAGGATAAGGGTATAAGGAATTAGGGGGCCAAGGTTTAGGTTGTGGGTTAATGGACATACAACATTAATTATTTAAAAAAATCAACATGCTATTTTAGTTGTTGGATGTCGATTTTTAGAAAGTAAACAATATTTAATATTATTTATGAAAAGTATATAAACATAAATGATATCAATTTTCATAAAAAAATGAAGTTATTTTTTCTATTTTAAAATAGTTTATAAATTAACATTGAAACTACATATACTATGATAATTAATTACATTTTAGTTACTTTTTGACATGTAATCCTTAAAATACCTGACATCAGTTAGATATTCTATAGTGGTGTTTAGAAGTAACTAATATTTAAAGATATTACAAAAGTCTAGTAATAATATTATATGTGGTAACATTTATTTCTCAAAAGTATATAAACATAAATGATATCAATTTTCATAAAATAAAAATTGATGTTATTTTTTCTATTTTAAAATAGTTTATAAATTAACATTGAAACTATAGATACTTTTTGATAATCAATTGCATTTCAATTACTTTTTGACATGTAATCCTCTAAATACCTAACATCAATAAGATATTCTAAAGTGGTGTTTAGAATTAACTAATGTTTAAAGGTATTACAAAAGTCTAGTAAGAATCTTAGATGTGGTAACATTTTTGCACTATAAATAAAGCATGTATATATTTTTTTCTCATTACC
Organism: Sindora glabra; assembly: GCA_020226215.1. NCBI lineage: Eukaryota > Viridiplantae > Streptophyta > Magnoliopsida > Fabales > Fabaceae > Sindora > Sindora glabra. The sequence continues at coordinate 53,700,223 of CM035236.1, forward strand.
ACTCTCACTCTTCCTCTTATTTATTTTCATACTTAATCCTTGTCTCTATCTAGCTCCCTTTGTAAAATCCTAAATGTCCCTTCATCCTCTACCATATGTTAATGAGCTATTGATACTCTTTCAACTAACACTGAGCATGAAGTAAATGCTTTAATGTTCCGAACTATTGGTTCAAACCATAAAAGGTACTTTTCTTACTTTTATTTCTCAAATCTTCACCTTTTCTACTTTTTTAATTTTTTATTCATGTTTTTAAGAGATTTTTATTTACATTTCCTTTATATAATTTTTGAGGTTGTATTTGATTGTTAAAAGCTTATTATATGTCTAATAAAATGTTGTAGTGGAGATTGAAACCAACCAAATAATGATTATATTCTTGGCTACTAATTCAAACTACAAGAGTTGCCTTTTTTACTTCTATTTTTTAGATTTTCATCTTTTATATTTTTTTATTTTTTATGCATGTTTGTGAAGTGATTTTTATTTGTATTTTCTTTATATAACTTTTAAAGTTATATTTAAGTGTTAAATACTTATTACATGTCTAATAAAATGTTGCAATAAAGATCAAAACTAGCAAATAACAATTACAAATTGAAAAAAGTAAAAAAAAATGTTCATAAAAATAGCCTTTTTCATTATTCTAGGAAAGGCAAAACACCTTGGCATTCTATAGATGGATAAATCTTAAAATGTTACATAAGGTTGATGTAGGATTTATCGCAAATGAATAATTGAGCATAAAGTTATAGCTTTTTAAAATTTTCAGATCAAAATACACATTTTTAGCTAGATATCAATTTTAATCACAAATATTCTAGTGTGAAAACTAAAAATCAATGTTAAAAAAGATATTAGGCGAACATTTCACATTGATTTTTTTACTAAACTAACTTAAAATATAAAAAATGAAATATTTTTCTTAAAAAAATTAATTTTCAATAAAAAAGCTAATATAATAACCATTTCATGTCAATTATATAGCCAATGTCATAACAATAAATATAATATCATGCTTGATAAGATACGGGTTGAATGTTATTCAAAAATTGACATATAATCTGTTGAATACTTGATGTTAATTAACTATTATGTGATAGTGGGATAAAGATTTTTATTAGAAGCAAAATATAAATGAGACTATCAACACAAAAGATGAAAAGATGGTACCTAATCAGACAAATCTGACACTAGAAGTTTAAATGACAAGGTAATTAACAACAATTTGAAGTCTAAGTGATTAAGCAATTATTTCCTTAGCACATCCTTATCAAATGAAGGCTCCATAAGAAGGGATATTAAATTCTCCTTCGGCAATGGCATGGTCAAAATATCAATAATTGGTCTTGAGTGCAAACATAAGTATCTTGAAGGAGGTTATATGCTACAAGTCTCTCATAAAGTGTAAAATAACTTGGATATGCTTCATATGAGAGTGTGTAGCAAGGTTAACATTTAAGTAGTGTTACACCAAGATTATCTTAATAAATTGGAAGAGTTATAGAAAGAATGATACCAAGTTTTGAAAGAATATTTCAAATCCAAGCCATCTTAATAATAACATAAGCAAAGCATGATATTCTAATTCAATTGAAGAGTGAACCATTAATCGTTGCTTTGATGAATGCCAAGAAACAAGGTTACAACAATAATAAACAATGGTGGGAAAAGTAAAAGTGTATGTATCTTTGTCTTCACCCCAATCCATTACATAGAAGGCATACATGAGACAAATAATATAAGGTCAAAGTTAAAGACTATAATAGATAGTTCCTTTATGTTGTGTTTGGATAAAGCATTTAGGAAATATTAGGGATTTTGATATCTTGCACTTAGAAAATTATAATGTTGCTTAGTTCTCATGAATTAGGAATAAGAGTTAATATGTTGTTTTGAGAGTAAATGTGGAATTTATAGAATGACATTTATTTTAATTGAATTTAAAATGCCAAAATTAATACTTCTTCATTTAAAATACTTAAGTAATTCATAAGTTCTATATAGTTATTATCAAACAAAAGATTTTAGCCTATATAACTTAAATTCCTTGGTAATTGAATTACTAACTTTAATTTCTAAATCCAAATAATACACTAATGTGTAAAGGATTTTTTGACATACTTTAATAAGTTGTAAGTGAATAATATATGAATTAGGAGAGCTTATTAATAGGGAAGGATATGTTTGACTGAGTGAATGATAGATATTGGAAAGTACTTACAACACTTCAATATGTAATGACATTGGTGGATTTTGACATGACATTTTAGGGGTTTAAAATTTTTTGGGAATTAATAGTTTTATGCAAAATTAATTATTTTTTTTTACAAAATTAGATGATACTAATACATATTTTTAAGAATTATTAACCCCTTAGCTCCAATTAATTCTCACCACTAACAATGACATGAGGTGACCTATCTTATATGTAAAGTGAGAGAAACTCCAATGAACATATGTGTAATAGTTTTTTTAGCATTAAAAATTTTTGTCTTGGATTTTTAATAAAAAACTTCTTAGACCATTTAGTGATCAAAGCATGCATAGGTCTAATATTAGTGCTGGTAATAGTAATTTCATTAACATAAATAAGTAAAAAAACTTTAAGACTATTAAATTTAATTTCAATAGTGATGTATTAGTGTGAGAATTCTAAAATCCATTCTCAATGAGAAATTTACATAGGGCAACATATAATATTTTTGGATATTGTTTAAGTTCATAGATGTATTTGTTGAGCTTACCCATATAAAAGGGATGTTGATAATCATGATATCTTGGTGGCTGCATAATGTAAAAATATTTATTAAGAAAACCATGGAAGAAAGAATTTTGACATCTAATTGAAGCCAAATAAATTGAATAGTTGTGGATTTGATAATAAGGTTGAAAATGGCTTTATAACGATCAATGGTGCCATTCAAAAGTCATCTAATTTGATGAACTCACTTACAACTAACAACATTTTAAGAGGGATAAGGTGTTACTAATGGTTTATAACAAAAATTAGTTTATGTTATTTCCACCTTATAAATTATAATCGATTAGGAAAAAGACTATTTATTAAGTCTTAAAATTCTACATGAAAAATAAGTGGGTTTATAAAGAAATCTTTGATGACAAATTAAATTGTGTCATATCTGCATTATTACATAGGTGAAACAATCAAATTAAACATATGCATTTATTATGTCATTTAACAAGAACTCGTCATGTTACATAGTATATTATCTGAACGAATAAGAAAAATTATCTTTTTAATAAATTAAAAAGTGATAAGCATTAATAAATAAGATGCTTATCTCTAAGCATCCTCTCACAGCTTTATAAATAATGAACTCATTTATACTATTCAACAATGACAAGTTGTCAAAGCAAGAGATATGAAATTTAGGCATCCGATATTTCTAATTTCAATCATGAACATTCATTCAAAGTTGAAGATTTCAAGTAAGTTCAAATTCAAGTTCTTGAATCTTTTTAGTTGTAAAGCCTTTGATAAGATTCAACAGCCTTTGATAAGATTCAACATTCAATTAAAAATCAATCTTTTTCAACCCCTCCATCAAAGCCAAGCATTGAACCCTCAAGCTTAAATTAAGCCTTTTCAATCCATCCTTTGAAATCAAAATTCAACATTTGATTAGAGATCAAACTTCCTAAAGTCTTAAATCAAAATCTATTGAAAAGAATAATTAAAAGATTCATTTATTCTTTTTCTAGAATACAAAACTAGATATTACGCTCCATAACATAAAAAATTAATATAATCTATTTGTTCCACAATTTTCTAGCCATATTAATAATTATGGAGAAATTTTTGCGTACAAATTTCTAGCTCACTTAATAGGACTATCTCTACCTTTAATCTCTTATCTTAAAAATAAAAAATGGTACTATAGAAGTAAGTTATCACACCCCTAGGAACTTAAAATTGTATTTAATTAGGAATTGATTAATTATTGATTGAATTTATTTATTTGTTTAAGTGATATATCTTGAGTCTTAAGAATTATTAGAATTTATAGATATGTTGCAATAAATTTTGATGAAAAAAAGGGTTTAAGAAAAACATTAAAATTAATGATGATTTTAAGTAGGGGATAATTATAAAATATTTGTTATATGATAAGTGAGGCAAAGAAGAGCAAAATAAAGTAAAAGTTAGAAATTTCAATTTTATTCTTATTCTTAAAATATCTTTCAACCCCTCTTAACCTTAAAATACCTACACACCCCTCACTAGCTTCATTTTCCTACCATCATCATCTTTATACTCCTTCAAGGAAGAAACTCTAGAACTCCAAGGCAAAATTCTCTAATTCTCCTAAAATTATTATCTTTCCAATGTAAGAAATTCTTCAACTAATGATTCCTCATCATCTAACCCTTTTTATTTCATCCAATTTCTTCTTTACATTTAGTTTTCAAACTATTTTGATGAAGGAAGTTAAGCTATAGAACCCTAACTCACAAATTCTTATTTGTTTGATGAATAAACACTCCAATTTACCTATCTTGCACTTTAAGCTTTTTTTCCCTAAGCTTTGTAAGTAGTATTCTATCAAAATTCTAGCTCAAACTTATTGTATTATTAAGTTTTGATATTTTTATGGTTTATTTGATGATTATATATGAATAGGGTGTTTAATGCATTAAATTGGTTAATTATATGATAGGTTATGATGTTTAAACATAGTAGTTAATATTTTTAACAATTTAGTTAAGGTTTGTTATGATTTAAATGAAGTTTGAGGGTTATTAATGGTGCATGAATAGTGTTTATGTAAAGAAATTTGTAGAACACCAATTAATAGCTAACTATGCACATCTAAGTTACTTTCTAGACTAGTATAGTCTACTACATAATCAATTGCTAAACTTAAGATTTTCTTTTGAATGATGATAGCCAACTAACTATGGTCGTCCAAAGTTACCTCTGAATCCTTATATTTAACTAAAAAGTCAGCTATAGGTATTAAAATTCATTTATGGACACCTATATTTGAATATATAATCGACTATAATAATGTTTTACTACAAATTTGTACATTTTGTGAAAATGCAAGGTAATAGGTCATCATAAACATGTAATATAAGAATAAACAAAAATGCAAACTAATATTGAAAGGCAATTTGAGCTAGAAATCAACTAATACACTATAATAAGTATAGAATTATCTATGTATTAATGGTATGAGCTCTTATGACTAAGGAAAGTTATTATTTAGTTTTATTTGATTAAGATAGGCCACGTAAGGCCAGTTGTGTTTGCATACATAATTTTATTATGAATTTGATCCCATAAACTTATGTGCTATTTAAATGATGAATGGATCAAATATGTTATGAATTCTGCCATAAGTAACTATGTAATGATATAATAGAGTAAATAATACCATAATATGACATTATGCATTGAATCTATGTGCAAGTTTATGAGAGGATAAGACTAACTTTGGAGGAATAAGGATAAAGTTTGTGAGGTGATAAGGTTAACCTAGAAAGCATAAAAAGGATACTTGTTTAATGTTATAATTATTTACTATTATACTTGATTTCTTTGAGATTTCTTTAATTTAAAGTAATAGGTGAAACTTTTATAAGTGGTTAGCCATACAAATGAATATGTTAAGAATAATTTCCCAAAAGTGTCCAATGTCCAAGATCTTTTGTATTATAAAGACTTAAAATGTTATTGAATATTTATTCATACTTTTACTTAATTATTATGATTTATTTTAAGAAGACTATTAGGTAGAATATTTCTTACTCAGTCCTATACTTACTTTTATAGGTCTAACTTTTCAAACATGTAGCAAGACCTTCCTCTTCCTCCACCATAGTATGCAGGTGTTAAACTCTTTTAAATTTATAAAATCTTATTTTAATTGCTAAAATTGTAATAAGGTAAATATATTGATGAATTGGAAAGTTATAGAAAAGCTTAGGGCAAGTAATTAATCCTAAAAATTAAAGATTGAATGAAGGAATAGACATAATTAAATTAATTACAAGATTGTATGAACTTAGAAGTGAAACAGGATGTGTAAAGGAAATTTAGGAATACAAACACTTAAATTACCATTAATGCTAGTTAGAATTACAAAAATGTCATTCTTAACCTTAAAAACTCTAGATAAAAGGGTTAGTTTTCCCTATTTTTCCCCTTCAAAAGCTACCCATTTCCCACTTCTTCACTTTGCCTTTATCTATTGTCTTTGAGTTTCAAGTTAACTTACAAGAAGAATTGGCTAATTTCTTAAAGATAATCATTAATCCTCTTTATAACTAAGATATGATTCTATAACTATAGGTCCTAAGAATGGGATTTTGATAATATGGTGATAATTAGGAATTTTAAGTGAAACTTGGTGTTTATGTGTTTAGGAATTAACTTTTTCAATCATTTATCTTTCTCACCTCCTTTACATTTTGGGATTAAGGTAGGCAATAATTTACTTACTTGATTTTAGGTGAAACCATAGGTTTTGTTTAAATTATGGAGTAAAGTCATAAGCTTTAATAATTGAAAGTGGAATTTTGTTATTGAGTTGTATGTATGTTGTTTAAGTTGGAAATTTATGAAATTTGTTGCATAGGAAGTTTTATATTAGTGCAATATTGTTATATGTTGGAATGGGAGATGAAGCAAACTAGGATTCTACATTTTTAGGCTAACTTTTGAAAAATGTAGAAAGATACTCAAATAAAATATTTGAGTATTGGCCAACAATAGCTAATAGTCGAATACTATACTCAAGTATTTGGAGGTTTAGATTTACTACTTTTAAATATTCAAGTATAATACTCAAATATTGGCATAAAATTAGCTTATACTTGAGTACTATACTTGAACACCCCTATCCTATCCCTTAAATTCCTAACTAACAATATAAAATATATTAGAAAATAAAATATTAAGTAGGTATAAGCATATTTGAACTAAAAGTGATAAGTAGATTGTAACATTTATTTATTATCATTTGTGATGTATGATCAATTAGCCAAAATATGTTAAATGATATGGATTTGAAATATGAAATGAAACATTAACATGACACATCAAATTTAGATCATGCATATGATTACTATATAAAGGAAATGATGTTTGGAGGGACAATGCTGAGATTGGATTGATATTAGGAGACACAAGGCAAAATTATTATTATTATTCTATTTAGTGATATGCTTTATGCTTGTGAACTTTAAATACTTTATGCTTACATTATAAGTAAAAGATTTATAACTATAATTATGTGTAAATAGTACCAAGTAAATTTTCTATTTACTAAGACCATAAGTCTTACAAATTTTCTTTTAAATAATTCTAGGTGATTAGAGTGAAACTCCACAACCATCATTAATTGCCTAAAGGTAGACTTGTAAAGTGTAGCCATAATTAGAAGATGAAAATATGGTAGTTGTTGATAGGCCTTTTTGAGAAAATTTGTGAATATAATATATTTGTGAACCAAACTCTAATATAAATATCATTTTGTCAAATTTAAGTGCAATAGTCTTTGACTAAGTGATTTGTAGGCCATAAATGATTTTAGTTATGTTCATATGATAATACCAAATAGGTTAGGGTTGGTGGTGATCAGTAAGAGGAACCACCAATCATAGCCGAACAAGTTATGATAAAGTTGGTATCAGATCATGATTCTAGAAATTAGGTAAGAAATAGGCTAGGATAGGATGAGCAGGAAAAGAGTCTAGCTGTTCAATTAGGTATTGGTTAAAAGTGTATTAGTAATATATGCATGCCTAAGAACATATTTCAGTAATACCATCTTAGTGAACCCTAAGTTTGTGAACTAGTGGTTGTAGATTTTTTTCTTTTAGGAATATATGTATAAAGATGTTTAGCTAACTAAATGTTCGAACTTCTTTCTTAAAATAAGCTATAGCAAATTTAGAAAGTCACAAAGCTAGCAATCCAAAGGATGATGAATCATTTAAAGGGTTACAAGCTTATAGTGGTACTTATGGGGGTAATGATAAATAAACTATACCTCTATGGAATACTACTTTTCATAAACAACTCTTATCTAACTTGACCTAAATTCTTTATAAGAGAATAACATCAGGATGAAAAAAAGAGAATAACATTAAGATTAAAAGGATCAAGCCTCTAGTCGATAAAAAGAAAAAGAAATAACTCCACCCAAAACTATTCTTACTGATAAAGTCTTAATCCTTTATAAGTTCAATAAATTGAAGCTTCATCATTTCTTTGTACCTGAGTTTGACATTGATCCCCATAATTTCTTGCTTAAATTAAGCATTATTACAAAATGGTGACTTATTTTGATTCCATGATGATGGAACTTGTTAGGTATATATTAGAAGAAGTTATTCACTTCTAGTTTATTAGCATAGTAGAAGATCGAGGTTTTTCTTTACCATTTTTGACATGGTTTGATTTTTAACAAATATTTCTTGATTAGGTTCTAACTCCCAATGTTAAAAAAGCCAAAATTCATGAGCTTAAGAACTTAAGATAGTGTTCAATATCTATAAGTGAATATGTGGCTTAATTCCTTCATTTAGCTTGCTACGCATGACATATCATTCTTAATAAAGGAGAAAAAGTTTGCAAGTTTGCCTATAGCCTCTGTGATTATTTCTACAATGTCACATATGTCTCAAAAGATACTATCCTTTAGGATGTTATTGGTTAAGCATCAGAAGCCTAGTAAAGGTTTAGAGATCAAGATGAAAAAAGAGCATAATCTAGTAAAAAAATGCAATAAGTCCAAGAGACCTAGTTAATCATTAAATGTCAGAGGAATGCCTCCTCCTCACTCTTTCCAAACTAAAAAAAAAAATTAACTAACTCCACTATTCTATCCTAGAAATACCTCTAGTTACTTTCTAGAGGAAAAGGCCAATTCTCTTTGTCACCTTCCTTTTTTCCAGGTTCTTCTGCTAACTTTGGCAGGGGAATGACTTAAAATTGAAGCAGTTTTCATAGGGAAATGCCTAGATGTAATTAGTGTGGTAATTGATGCCTTCGCCTATGCAACATAATAAAATACTCTTTTTCCAATATGGTTAACATGACCACAAGTGAAAGGATTGCTAAAACAACCCTCTAAGCTTTAGTATAAATTATCTAACACCTCGTTAAAATTTAATTATAAATTAGATAACTTCCTTTTAGCCTCAAGTTTCTTAAAGCCTAAGTGATAATGGAAACATTAAAGGAAAGAATCAAATGGGAAACTAATTAAAAGTCCAAACTTTGACTGGACTAGAGGCACAAGCCTCTAATGCCATCTTTGTAGGTACACTTTTTATTAAAAACTTATTTGGTTATATTCTAATAGATCTTAGAACTATGCATTCTTTTATTTTTCATTAAATTTGCTACATTGTTCAACAAGCCTCTAAGTAAACTATCAATTCAATACTTGTGACAACACTGTATAGACTTTGGTAGCTACTTAGTTTGTAAGAAGTTATCCTTTACGCATTTATAATCAAATTATACCTATAAATCTGATTTGTAAAAAAATAGTAGATTATGACATTATCCTAAGTATAGATTGGTAATCAAAATATCAAGCTCAAATGGATTTTTTAACAAAATAATCTCTTTTGTTATAGAAGAAACTCTTTCTTTTACCTTTCAAGGGAAAAGAGTCCTAATGTCACTAGAATTATCTCTAACCTTAAGGCTTAAAAACTTATTCATAGTAAACACCTAGTCCATTTGGCTTTTATTCAATATCTCAACCATCCTCCTCTTGATATTTCTTGATGTGTTCTTAAAAGACCTTTTTAATCTACCTCTAGATTGTGAAATTGAATTTAATTTTGATATCACTTCTGATATTAATATTTTCTTTATTCCTTCCTATCAGATGGCTCTAATTGAATTGAAAGAATTGAAAAAGTAGTTACAAAAGTTAATCGATAAGGATTTCATTCTACTTAACTCATCTCTTAGGGTGCTCCTATTTTATTTGTGAAAAAGAAAGATGGAACTTTGCAATTTTGTATTAATTATTGTTAATTGAACAAAGTTACCATTAAAAACAAATAGCTTTTATCTAAAATTGATGATTTGTTTGATTAGCTACATTTTAGTTACCACTAATTAAAAATTTGGAAAGAAGATATCCTTAAAACTGCTTTTAGAACTTGATATGGTCACTATGAGTTCTTGTTATGTCATTCAACGTTACCAATGCTTCTCTAACCTTCATGGATCTTATGAATAGGATCTTTAAACCATTCTTTAATAAGTTTGTTATTGTTTTTGTTATTGACATCCTCATCTATTCTAAAAATGAACTAGAATAAGCTCAACATCTCCTTATTCTCTTGCAAACTTTTTATGAACATAAACTTTTTTCAAAATTCTCAAAATACAAATTCTATCCCTCTAGTGTGAAGTTTTTAGGGTATGTGATCTCTCAAAACAATATTTAAGTTAACATATAGAAAATATAAGCAATCCAAACTTGGCCTTGTCCTTCCACTATTTCTAAAATTTACGATTTTCTTGGAATGACTAGATATTATCACTAGTTTGATAAAGATTTCTTAAAAATAGCATCCTTATTGACAAGAATTACCTAAAAAGGAGTGAAATTTCAATGATTAGAAAATTGCAAAAAATAACTTCTAACAATTGAAAACTTATTTGACAACCACTCTAGTTGTAGCTATTTCTTCAGGATTTGATAGGCTTTTTTATGTATTTTGATGCTTCTAGAATTGGCTTGGGTTGTGTATTGATGCAAAAAGGAAAAGTGATCACATATGCTTCTCAAAAGCTAAAGAAATATAAGTTGAACTATACAACATATAATCTTGAAAAGGCTATTATTGTTTTCACTTTGAAAACCTAGCACTATTATTTATATGGTGAATCTTAGAAACTATAAACCAACCATAAACCTTAAAATACATATTCAATTAAAGAGATTTGAATTTAAGATAGTGCAATTGGATGAATTAGTGAAAGACTATGATTACATTATCTATTATCATTCAAAAAAAGTGAATGTAATGATTAATGCTTTAAGTTGGAAGTTGTCAAAAACCTTAGCTAGTATTTAAGCTAATGATTAAGCAATAATCATCACTCATGTGGTAGTCCAATCTATGTTGATAAAAAGGATTATAAAATCACAAAAGTGGGTCTCTCAGTATTCTTTAATAAAAGAAAAGGCAATGGTAGATAACTTAGCAGTTGATGAACAAGGCATAATTTGATTTAAACAGTGATTATGGGTTTTAGTATGCGAACAAAATATATTACTTTATCAAGCTCACAGTTCTTATTATACAATGCATCCGGGTGTGTCTAAAATTTATCATGATCTGTAACTAAACTTATGGTGGAGAGGAATGAAATGTGATGTATTTGAATTTGTATTAAATGCCTCACTTGTTAACAAGTTAAAGCCAAACACTAAAAGCCTTCGAAATTACACCAACCTATTTCAATTCCTAAATGAAAGTGGCAAAGTGTAACCATGGACTTTCTTGTGGGCCTTTTAAAGACTAAAAAAAATTCAATTCAATTTGTGTTATAGTTGATAAACTAACCAAAGATAGCTCACATCTTTCTTAGTAAAATTAATTTTTCTGTTAGTCAATATACTCAGTTATATCTTAACTAAATAGTCCTTTTGTATGGAATCCTTTTAGATATCATTTTTTTTATCATGGCATTAAATTTGTAGCTCATTTTTTGCAATCTTTCCAGTGAGCTCTTCAAACTTAATGACACTTTAGTATAGCTTTCCACCCTTAAACAGATGGTTAATTTGAAAGGACAATCCAAATCTTTGAAGACATATATGTATGTGTGTGTGTGTGTGTGTGTGTGTGTGTGTGTGTGTACCTTTAAATTTAAGAGTAGCTAGGAAAAATATTAGCCTTTGATTTCATGTATAACAATAATTACCAATCTTCCATTAAGATAGCCTCATATAGGTGTTATAACTCTCCAGTAAGATAGGTTAAATTAGGAAAAGCTAAATTTATTGGCCCAAATCATGATTTTGATGCACTTAAGAAAGTGAAGATCATTTGAGATAGATTGAAAACTACATAGGACTATTAGAAATCATATATAGATAAGAGAAGAAAAGAATTACAATTCTAAATAGAGGATCTTATGTTTCTAAAAGTCTTACCAATGAAGAAAGTGATGCTATTTAGTAGAAAGGGAAAACTCATTTTGCAATACATTGGCTTATTTTTTATTATTCAGTATGTTGGTTCCATTGCTTAGTATCTTGAATTGCCAAGTGAATTATGATCTATCCATCCTATATTTCATACCTCAATGTTGCAAAAATATCTTCCTGATTCTTTTTATGTCATTTAATACTAATTACTCTAATTATATCTGAAATTATCATTTAAAGAATGCCTAATTGAAATTCTAGATCATTAAATCCATAAGTTACTATTTAAAGTAGTTCCATTTGCAAAAATCTATTATGAAAGATAGGGGAAGAAAAAGTTACTAGGGAATTAGAAGTTAAAACGAGAAGGAAATACTTGCATCTTTTTGGTAAGATTAATTGTCAACTATCTTGTTCTTTCTAATACTAATTCTTAAGATTTCAAGGATGAATTTTTTTGAAAGAGGAAGAACTATTATATCCCCTAAATTTATAAAATTTTATTTTAATTTCTAAAATGGTAATCCAATAAATATACTGATGAATAGGAAAGTTGTGTAAAGGCTTGGGATAGATAATTATTATAGAAATTAGAGCTTGAACAAAGGACTAGATATAATTAAATTAATTATAAGAATATGTGAAGTTAGTAGTGAAATAGGATGTGTAAAGGAAATTTAGGGATACAAATATCCAACTTACCCTTAATGCCCTTTGGAATTACAAAAATGTCATCCTTGGCCTTAAAAATTCTAGAAAAAAAGGCTAACTTTCCTTACTTTTTTTTCCTTCAAAAACTACCCACTTCCTCACTTTGCCTTCATCAATTGTCTTCAAGTTTCGAGTTAACTCATAAGAAGAATTAGCCAATTTCTCCAAGATAATCATCAATCCTCTTCATAACTATGGTATGATTTTATAATTATTGATCCTAAGAATGGAATTTTGCTAATTTGGCGATGATATAAGAATTAAGGATTTTGAGTGAAACTTAGTGTTTATATGTTTAGGAATTAACTTCTTCAATTACTTATTTTTCTCACCTTCTTTACATTTTAAGATTAAGGTAAGTATATGTTTACTCATTTAATTTAAGGTGAAACCATAATTTTTTTTATATTATAAAGCCATGTCATAAACTTTAATAATTAAAGGTGAAATGTTATTAAGCTAAATGCATCTTGTTTGAGCTAAGAAATTTGTGAAATTTGTTGCATATGAAGTTGAATATTGGCGTATTATTGTTATATGATGGAATGGAAGGTAAAGCACACTAGAAATTTGCATTTTCTAGCTAATTTTTGGAAAATCTAGAAAGATACTTAAATATAGTATTCAAGTACTGGCTAACAATAGCCGGTAGTTAAATACTATACTCAAGTATTAGGACCTCTAAATATTTGAGCATAATATTTAAATACTAGCATAAAATTAGCCTATATTTGAGTACTATACTCAAACATCACTGCCTTATCCTTTAAATTTCCATCTAACAAAATAAACTATGTTAGAAAATAAAACATTCAGTAGGTACAAGCTTATTTGAACTAAAAATGATGAATAAATTATAGAATTTATTTATTATCACTAGTGATACTTAACCAATTAACCAAAATATATTAATTGATTTAATAACTAGTGTATAGATGCCATGAATGATGAGGATTTAAATTATGAAATGAGATATTAACATAAAAAACTGGATTTGGATCATTCACATGATCACTATGTAAAAGAAACTATATCTAAAAGGACAAGGTTAAGGTATGATTAATATTAGGAGAGATATGACAAAATTAGTATTATTGATTTTGTTTAGTGACATGCTTGATGCTTGTGAAATTTTAAATAATCTCTGCTTGCATTATAAGTAAAAGATATATAACCATAGTTATGTGTCATGAGTCTTACTATTTTTCTTTTAAATGATTCCAAGTGATCAGAATAAAGTTCCATAACCACCACTGATTGCCCAAGGGTAAACTTATAAAATGCAGCCATAATTGGAAGATGAAAATAGGGTAACTATTGATAGGCTTTTTTAGGAAAATCTATACACATAGTATATATGTAAACCAAACTCTAATGTATACATCATTTTATTAAATATAAGTGTAAGAGTATTTGATTAAGTAATTTTTAGGCCGTAATTGATTTTAGTTGTGTTCATGTAATGATGCCAAATAGGTTAATAAGGTTGACCAATAATAAGAACCACACCAGTCATGACTAGGTTGGTTATGATAACAAGGCACCTCCTTCAAGGGTTTTGGTTCCATTTTTCAAAAGATTCGATTGTAAATATATTAATACTCTTGTAAATTTGAATTAGTAGGATTAAGATGTATAGTGGGCCAAATCTCTTTTTGGTTGTGATAGGACATAAATCACTAGGATATGCTTCTATAGTTAGGGTAAATCATACCTTTAGTTATATGGTTATAAGTTAACCTAACTACCCTTTTTTGATGAATTAATCATTCTATACTAAATAATTTAGAAATGAAATACATGATTGATATTTTCCATTGAATAAGTATATAAAATGATTGATTTTCATGTCATGACAACCAATGATGTGAATAAGTATAATAGGATAATTTAAGGATGATCCTATACTAGTCATGCTTAAAGCGGGTCATGACATAAGTTTTCAACAGCCCATAGTTTAATGCATCTAGAAAAAATCCTCTAGTTAATTTAGCAAGTTCTAATTGTCAAAATCAAGGTCATATGAATTGAAATGAAATAAGACACTTCTGTAGATTTGTATGCTTAAAAGATTATAATACCAAATTTGGCTTCTTTTTCCACAAGTTTATTATCATTAAGATCACTTTTGCTTTTACAAGTGATGGAGGTAAGGTCAAATGTAGTTGATATTCTTAATGATGTCTTGGCTTAACTTGCTCTATCTAAAAACTCTAAGTTGGCAATAAAGATTTTAATTATTGGATGAGCTAGCAAGGTTACTAGTATCATTTCTACTTTAAAGACTCCAATGTCCAAATTGAAGGCACCTTTTTTAAAAAATTACTTTACTAACTCTTTTGAATCCTTAGATTTAACTGCAATGATCATCATGGTGATAAATCCAACTTCCCTGAAAGGAGCAAGTTTCAACTATTATAAAGACACTTAAAATATTAATGAAATTTATTTAAGAAAAAAAAAGCTTTGAAAGATAGATAAATGTCTAATATTTTACCAATTCACATTTCTAAATTACATGATGATTTAAGTGACACATCTAAAGATAAGCCACGTAAATAAGATTAGGATGAAGTTATGAATGAACAAAATGGCTTAAAAAATGAGGAATCTTATCTAGACAATGTAGTTTTTACCATTTAGTTGAATGAATTCATCAAAGAAGCCATTAAAGATTAAGTAGAAAGGGCATGCAACTTTGATTTTCCTTTGTTAAGCTATACAATTGAGGGATTAATTTGTTAAAAATGCCTTAAAATTATTAATCACCTTAGTTTCAATAATTTGATGGCAAAGGAAATCTTAAGCAACTTATCGCTTACTTTATCAAGACTTGTAATAATGCTAGAATAGATAGAGACCTTATGGTAAAGGAATTTGTGCACTCTTTTAATGGAAATGCCTTTGACTAATACATAAACTTAGCAGCTAGATTAATTGATAGTTAGGAGTCACTTGAGTGCGAGTTTCTAAATTAATTCTATAATATCTATTTTACAATCAGCTTTGATTGAGTTACAAAGACTTGATAGTTAAAGATGAGTTAGTTATTGACTATATTCAACAATGAAGAAATCTAAGTCTTAATTGTAAAGATCAATTTTCAAAATATTTTTCCATTAAAATGTACATGCAATGGATGAATTGGAGCTAAGCAACATTTTTAAGCTATCGAGCCTTGAACATTTAAAAAATTGGCTACTGAGGCATATAATATGGAGATTAACATTATTATTATTATTACAAACAAAAACTTATTAATCTTAAACATGCTAAAAAGAATTACATGAATTTCACAAGACCAATGAGCAATCATCTTCAAAGAATAAAACCAAGCAATTGATGGTTGTGTCTACTTCACTGATCAAGTTAACATCAAGTCAAATAAGCAAGATGTTAAAATCATTGGTACTCTTAAGAAAAAAAAATAAAGGTTACCCTAAGGGAAAGGTTAAACAAAAAGCACTTGTTTTCAAATTCTAATGTATTTTGAATGCTAGAATCTTAGCCTAAAGTTAACTTGATTGAGTTATTAAAGATTAAATGACTAGATAAGGCAAGCAAAATAAATGATCTAAACTTTTGCAAGTATCATAAACTAATTGGTTATATAGTTGAAAAGTGCCTTTTGTTAAAATAAAAATTATAGAGTTAGCTAAAGAAGACAAAATGACATTTGACAATGATAATGTAAATTGTAATATAACCATATAGCCCTATCTTTGCTAAGTATTAATCCTTTTCCTCTTATGATTCAATTTAGTGTTCTAGAGCTAATAATGCTTGGAAAACAAGTTAAGTTTCTGATGATTACCATAAGTTCTTATGTCACTAAGGATAATTATATTGTTGAGTTAGAACCTAACCTAATCTATGAAAAAGGATATAATTTTGTTACATACAAGAGAAATAAGAAAAAGGGTTGGCATATATCCATTAAAGCAAGTCCAAGAAAATAAATTATGAAAATTTAAAATGAAGCTTCTAAAGATGAAAGGATTTCCTTCACACACCATTTAAATAATGAAGATCTACTAATCAAGGAAATAAAAGTTGCCTTATCATTATTGGAGAAAAAATTAGAGTTAAGATTAAGTTTCTTCAAGCCTTCTTTTAAAGTTAAGATTTAACCTTTGATTGGAGATTAAGCACTCTTAAAGCCTTCCATCAAAGCTAGAAATCAACCATTTGATTCAAGATCAAGTTTCCTAATGCCATTAATTAGAATCTAAGGAAAACTTAGGCAATTCATTTATTCTTTTTCTAGAATACAAAATTAGATATTATACTCCATAACATAAGAAAATCAATAAAATCTATTAATTTTGCAATTTTTTCTTCTTATTAATTTTTATGAAAAAAATTGTATTACACTAATGTTCAAGTATTTTAGTTTAATAGTGAGCTCATAAGACATGACCTCTTATTAATGTGAGTGAGAGATGGCTTATCTAAGGGTATAAGGCTTGGGAGTAATAGGTATTGGATATTGAGTAGTAAGAAAAATCATTTTGAGTTTGAATATGCCATGTTGAGATCAGGTAACCATTGCATGTAAAATTATTTAAATATTAATAAATGGAAGTTAGGGCAATGCTGTTGTAATAAGAGTGATAATATTATCGAAAGAGTAAGTAGAAAGTGGATTTTATGGAGTTATTATCGATGTTTATGGTGAAGGACATGTAGTAGGAGATAAGGAAATAAGTTAGTGAAATAATAGGGAGGTACTATGCTAAGGTGATTTAGTAAATGTAGATAAAGTGAATGGTGGAGATAATCATATAAATAGTATTATAAATGAGGATAAAATTTAATTTGATAGAAGTAGTGATTTAAATGGACTTAATGTGAATTTTGGTATTACGCTTATATTGGAATTAATTTCATTATTAAATGATAAGGTTAGTGGATTATGCTTAACCTTCACCACTATAGAAATGCTAATTTACTTCAATCGATGGATGTTAATTTATATTACCACCAACATTTGTTTTGACATGATGCCATCTTTGAAATTATATAAAAACTTAAGATAATGAACAAGAACATGAATGTCATCTATGTTAATGGTAGGAAACTTAGTACATCAGTTATAAAAAGGTTGACATATAAAGCTTGTGCAAAATTTTAGAATGTCAACTTTTTACTTAAATATTATTTAAAAGGTATTTCAATCGTCACATTGGAAATAATATATGTATATGATGTCAGTTTTAGTTAATAACTATTATTTAAAAAGCATTTCAAAAGTCTCATTAGAATGCATACGTAGTTTATTTTATTTACTAATCGACATTTATTATTTTCTTGTAAATTTTCATTTTAATTGTCTCTTTCCATATAAAACATTTATGAGATCTTACTCTCTAATATTCTCAAAACATCCATTTATCAATCAACCATTTTATTCATTATAGTATCTGATATACTCTTATAATTAAGGCGTAGAAAAATAAGTAACAAACTAAAATTTATATTGAGTATGATGATTTTGATATATAGTATTTTTGCTATTTTCTCATATAACATTCATTAAAAAAGTGTACAATAAGAGAATCTTAACCTTTAGTTCTCCTATTGTATAATCTCTTAATTGAAATTTAGAAAAAGTGAAATGGAATAATTAGTGAATGATGATTTGTTATGTGGTTCTTTTATGTTCTCACTCCACTTTCATATTGCTAAAGTCTACAAAATGAAGAAATTTAAGCAACAAATTAAAGTTTGTATTAAGGATGAAGATTTTGATACATGATGGTTTTGCTATTATTTTTATGTATTTATATAGACATGTAGTTTTTGTTTATTGATAATTTAATGTAGTTATTATGTATAAATTTAAAGATATTATTTCTCTTTACTCATCTATTTTGACTTTCATTATGAATACAACAACAACAATTAAAATTGTAAACATTTATAGGATTGTTTCTATTTGCTTATCTTTAAGTTATTTTTGTGCTAAAATTTTATAATCAACATTTGGATTACATAATTGAACAAAGAGAAGATATATTAAAACAAATATAACCTTCTATGTTAAATTAGTTCAAAATAACTTTTTTTATCATATTCATAATTTCTACTTAGATACATTTTGAAATTTAATAAAATTAGTTCATAATGTTTTTATAAATTGCATTTGAAGATTCTTATAGCATCAATTGTTTACATTATAGAATTTTGTAGATAATTAAAAGGCCTCTATTAAGAAAATGATAGACACAAAAGTATCAGTTTTGGGATTAACTAATGCCTAATATTATGGCATTTCCTATTAAATTAAAGATGACTAAATAAACAACATTTATAAAGAAGTTTGAATGAATAAAACTAAAAAAAGTTAAATAAATGATATTAATAAAGAAATCTAAAGGTATGGAATTGAAGATAACTAAATAAATGACAATTATAAAAGAAAGAACTTACAACATTAGTTTTTTCATGGTGACCATTGTCTAAGTCCATTTCAGTCATCATAATAATTCTTCAATAGTTTAAATGCAATTTTATTGAGGCATCACAATTGTACATATAATCAAACTTATGATATTAATTTTAAATTAATAACTAATATTTAATGATTTTCTTTTGGCTTATAAATAAGGCTCTTCCTATCTATGTAAAACAAAATGACAATTTATCAAGATAGTTTCCTTTCTATCAAAAAGAGGATTTCTTAGTTGGGGTGTAAATCTTGGTATTCGAAGGATACCCCATGTTGATGTTGAGGCATAATCAAATATATATCAAGAATGGACATACTACTTGCTTTATGTGATATCTTAAACTTGGTAAAAAAAATATTCTAGTTATGCTATGCTAATTGGTACTATTTAATGCAAGGCTATTGAGAAGGTTTTGAAATCTTTTAAAATTTTATGCATAAATGCAAAATATAGTTGTGCAGAAATTATGAGTTATAATAAGTTTTAACCATAATATTAATCTATGTGATCTAAACAATTGAGTTAAAAAAAATCAAGCTTGTGCTTTGATATGTAATATCAGAATATTAAGTGTTTAAGTCTTTTATGAGCTAAAATTTTCTCTCAACATTTGGTTAGATAAGGTTTCGTAAAGGAGATGCTAAAATGTGGTATTTTTAAGGACTATTTTTAGTAAGCAATATTAAAAAAGAGTATTGTAATTTAAAGACTATATAAAGATTGCTTAAAAGTATATTGAAATATTAATGAATAGTGCACTAAAAAAGTGACATACACCTTCAAGTGGTTTTTCTTAAGAGAATTACTATAAATATTATTTGCATTTTGTCTTTCTTATCTCTTTTAAACATTCCAATTTATTTTATTAGTGATATTTGGCTATGTTTTGATACCTGAATTAATAAAAAAATAACATTTTTCATCTATTGCCTTCTGAGTATTCATAAATTTGCAAATAAGAAAAATGAATTTTTTAAAAACCAAAAATTGAATTCCATTCACACTTTTTTGGATTGGATTTAACACTTTTAAGTCTAATGAGAATGAAAGTTATTGAATATAAAGATTTTATTTTTTTTTAATTGGTAAAAGTGATAATTCACTTATCATATATGCTAAAATCTTAAGTTTGAATAGTAAACATGATGGGGAGTATAACTTTTTGGGCCCTATTGGATGTCACTCTATTGCTAATATACAAGCATAAGGATTTTAATTTTCAAATTAGTAAACAACTCATTTGATTTGAGTTAAAATTTTGTTTTAAATAAAATTTATATATTTTTTATATCATTTCTTATAGGCCAACTAGCAATTTTGTTAAATGATGTTACATGGTTATTGTTTTAATTTATAGGATAAAAAATGGAATAGAATTAAACAAATAAGAGTAAAGAAAAGAAAATTACTTTTTCTTTTGAACTATTTGGTTCACACATGAATGGAATCATATTGTTTACAATTCCCTTTCTTACTATTAATTTTGTTCAATTAACAGTAGTATTGATAATGATGCTCACTATTATAGAATTACCCTTTAACATTAGCATATCAATGTTGATTAAAGTAAAAATTAATGTATATAATGGCACAGTAGTATTGTTGTGAATAAGTACAACTCATCATGTTAGTTTATATAAAGAACCGATGTCTAAGAAAATACAATGACACTTTAGATGTCAAGTTTTTGATAAACCATCATCTTTTGTTTGCATAAGATTTTATATGTCAATTCTTAAAATAACTAACATTTAAAGTCATATGAGTAATGCCATTTTTTGAAAATACAAGGATACTTTATACATCAATTCTGTAATAAACCATCATCTTTTCTTTTAGTGACACTTTAGATGTTAGTTCCTAAAATAACTAACATCTAAAATTATATGCATGTTGCCATATTTTAAAATATGAGGACATTAAAATATCAATTCTTTATAAAACCACTGTCTTTGCTTAATACGAGAGTTTAAATGTTAGTTCCTAGAATAATAGATACCTTAAGTCATGGGAGTAGTGCTATTTTGAAAATATAAAGGCACTTTAAACATCATTTCCTAAAATAACCAACATCAAAAGTCATGTGAGTAGTGCCATTTTTATGTTTTAAAATAAGGTGGGGTTTTGTTTCCTTATTACTACTCTCATTCTTTTTCTTATTTGTTTCCAAACTCCCAAACTCAATCTTTTCTTCCATCTAACTCTCTTTGCAAAATACTAAATCTCAATCCATCCTCCACCATATATCAATAAGCTATCAATACTCTTTCAACTAGTATCAAGCATAAAGTAGGTTCTAAATGTAAAAGTTATATTTCTTACTTCTATTTCACAAATTTGTATCTTGTCTATATCTTTAATTTTTTATGGAGATTTTTTATAAAAATTTTATTTATGTTTCCTTTGTATAAATCTTGTGGTTATTTATGAGTTTTAGATACTTATTATTTGTTTGGTAAAATATTATAATAGAGATCAAAGTTAGCTAAACAATGACAAGAGATGTTTATTGTGCAATTTTTTAAAAGATTTTTATTTATATTTCTTTTGTATAACTTCTGAAGTTATATCTAAGTTTTAAATACCTAATATGTGTTTGAGAAAATGTCATAAGAAATTCAGAAACCAACTAACAATGGCAAGAAATGTAGAAAAAGTTAAAAAAATCCATAAAAGACCATTTTTCAAGGTTTTAGAAGGGGCAAAACCTTAATGAGGCTTTGTAGATGAATAAATTTTGAAGAGTAAAATAAAATTGACATAAAATTTGCTTCAAATAGACAATCAGCTATAAAGTTATAGCCTTTCAATATTTTAAACTCAAAATACATGTTTCTTGTTAGGATGTTAGTTTTATTTAATTTTTACTGTAAATATTCTAATAGGATATGAAGAAATAACATTAAAGAGAATTAAATATTTCATGTCAAGTTTAGTAAAAAACTAACATGAAATGTAAAAAATTAAAATATTTTTTAAAGAAAATGCATCAATTTCTCATAATAATTACATCAATTTTACATCAACATTGTTATTAATATTCTACATCAATTCAAAACTAACATTGAATATGCCAAATATATAACATCCCTTATATTTTCGTCTGAGAGGAACCAACATTAAAATGTTAAAATAACCAACATTAAAAAGGTAATCTATAGTAGTAGGTTGTGGTGTTAGTCGAAGGATAATGATAAAATGTGTTCATGAGATAGATTATTGGTTTTGAATAAGGCTTTTCATATATAATTATATGAAAATCGTTAGTTTGAGCCCAAGCCAAACCCATTTATTTATTTTTCTTTTTAATTAAGGCTTTGCCAATTAAAATAACAAAATGTTTGAGGCTTGACCTAAAAGCCAATTACTTTTATTATTAATATTATTTTAAGATGAAATTAAATTTTTATATAAAAACACACATTTATATAAATAATAGAAAATTTAAACATATAAAATATTTAGTTGTGTAAAATTAATTATTTTTTACTCAAGTTAATTAGATATTACTTTTTTTAATATATATATTTAAATAAATTTATATAATTAGGTTAGGTTAAAGTGATCCAGTTCATATTATCATAGTCTGAGCTTAGCCAAATATTAATTGAGTCATTAAACAAAGCTTAATTCATATTCAGGCCTTAAAAAGACAGCTTAGACCCTATGTTATAAAAGTTGAACTAATCTAGCTAGACAATCACTAAAACCCTAAATAGATCTAGAGAAGGAAAAAGGATCAAATAAGGGGATTTGTTAAAGGCAAGTAAGAATAACAAATACTACTATTTAATTTTTTTTATTTTATTTCTGACCTTTTCAAATCTTCTATAAGTTATGCCCTTCGTTATGCCTTTCGTTGGGTTTGTTTAATAATTTGGTTTGAGTGGTTTGATCAAAGAAGTGGCACTAAACCAATATAGTTGGTTCCTTTAAATATAGGATCGACTAAGTTATGTTAATTACCCCTTAAACCAATTTAAAGTAATATATTATCAATTTTATCAGTTTGATTTTGATTGGTTTGTATTAAGCACTAAGTCTTACCTTTTTAGACATTGTAAAAGTCAAACAATGTAACAGAAAATTGTTATAAAAAAAGACTAATGGGGGGGTTATTTGCACTTATGTGTTGATGGAAAAAAGGTAGTATGAAAATAGTTTAAGTTTCTTGCTATAACTTTGCATTATACATTAAGATGAAGAGACGAAAAGGGAAAATGGTACTTTGAGATAGTAAGCATCTGAGCCATTCAAATGAAGTTCGTTATTATGTGGTTGAAAGCCCTACACCATTAGGATAACATAAAGCTAACAAGAAAAAATTATTGTGAATGAATTGGATTATATATAATTATTTATATTAGGCTTAGACTATAAAACTTTAGGAAATATATAGTTAAAATATTAAAGATTGAGGTTTGGTTCAATTTGGAAATAAATTAATTTTTTAAAATGAACCGAACCGAACCAAACCACTAAACTATATTTCAAATCAATTAAAATTGATAGTCGGTAGTTTTGATTAGTTTTAAAATGATTTGGAGTGATTTAATTTGTGTTGATTAGTTATGAATAGTCCTACCCTCTGATCATTTCTATCTATCACATTTAGAAAAAAATTATTTTTTTACTAGTTAATTTAAAAATACAATAAAGCATTAATTATTTTTTTTCTAAATTTTCCCTTCTTTTTCTCCAATAAATGCCCCGTTACTTAACACATTCATCTTGGAGAAATTCATTCATGAGAAATTCTTAATTAGCTAATGGTAAAGAATTTGTTTACTCACTATCAATAAAATTTGAGATAAATATAAAGATAAATAGTTAATTAATTTGCCAATCACCTCTCTTTATATTTACTCCAAATATTATTAATAATGAGCATATAAATTATATATTGATTGTCTAACTAAGAATCTCTCTTTATCTTGGAATGTTTCAGGAAATATATGCTATCATATTTTTCTCTTCATTCCCAGTTGTTTTAGACTTTGTGATCATAAAGTTGAATATATGTGAGGGTAGAAAGGGAAATAAGATGGAGTAAATTTTGATTTTGAACAAAAACTAATTTTAAAAAGTATAGTGAAAATAAACATATAAAATCATGTTTTAACTTTTATAAAATAATTAAAAATGACAAATAAAATGTAACGAAAAGAGTAAATGAGTAAGTGAGGAGATGATTCAGTTAACTGAAAGTGAGAGTAGAACATTATACAATGAAATTGAGGAAGTCAAATTTTGAAGGTGAAATTCAAAAAGTGAGTATTTTCTAACAGGGTTTGACGTCGGGATACCGGGGATAGGGGTGGCGACCGAGGACTGGTGACGGGCCGTTCTTGAAACTATTGAAATCATTATTTATATATATAATAATTTTAAATTATTTCTTAAAAATTTAATATATATATATATATATATATATATATATATATAATTTCTGTACCCGAGTCCCTCTTATTAAAAACCCAAGCTCCACTATTTTGAGGAATGAAAATATTAAAGAGTAAATCCTTTTTTTTATTATTGTAAAATTCACTTTATTATTTTTATTATTGAAAATATATTTTATATTAATTTTATTTTTTAAATATAAATTTATTTAATTTTATTCTTTTATTAATATATATGAGGATTAATTTATTTAATTTCATTCTTCTAAAAATAAATTTTGATATATTAATATTTTATAATGATAAATTTTATACAAAATATTCATAAAGGTAAAAGTAAAAGTAAAACTGAGAAAAAAAATCTATATAACAAGGCCGAAAAGGAAAATTTTCTTAAAAATCAGATTACCCAAGTGTGACAAATAGCGACATAACGTAGCCCATGAAGTGGTCACCAATTAATATTAATATTTATAGATATATATAAAAAAAAAGAATAAATAAAATTAAGGAGAAGGGAGGCATAAGCACACGTGGGGCATTAATTAAAGTGGTCACATAGTTGTCAGTTGCGAGTGCAGAGCCATGTGAAGGGCGCTGAGCACAAGTAGCCACGGTTTATTTGCGTGTCCCAACAAACGATGCGCGAATACACGTCGCTTTCTCGGCCGAGCATGTTGGTCTTTGCGTGATTCGTTGGCCATCGGTTTTAATTAAGGCCATTTTCAATATAAGTGCACTTGTTTCAAATGTATTTGGTCACTTCGCTGCTTTAAAGGCTACTCAGTATTCCACGTGACTCTGACTTCCAACCGAGCAGCATTCAGTTGAGAAATAATTATTATGAATTTAAAATTAAAATTTTGAAATGATATTTATTACTTATTTTATTTTTAAGTAAATTATACTCATTTTTTTGAATTATAACTTAATTATATTATATTTCTTCAATTTTTATAAATATATATTTATCTCTCTTCTTTTTTTTTTAAGTAAAGAACGAGTTGGGTTTATGTTTAAAATAAAAATAAAAAATGTCAATATATATAAAAAAACAAATTAATGTATATTTTTGAAAATATAAAAGATGTGAATGAAACTACACTAAACTTAGAGAGACGAAATGTAATTTGCCCTTTATTTGTTGTTTTAGAAAATTTTTTCCTAGTTCTTTCCGTGATTTTTGATAATTAAGAATATTTTTTCCACTCTGCTTCCACTATTTTGTCTGTGACTTTTAGAAATATTTTACCACTTCATACTTAGCTCACATATCAATTAATTCTAATGAAGGATATATTAGCAAAATTCAATTCCTTTCTAAAAAAGGTTGGAATTATTTATTACTTCTCTCAATGTTAAGAGTCAGTTTGTTTTATATAAAAAATGAATTTTTGCAAGAAATTAAATTTTTTAAAAAATAAATTTCTTTGTAAGTTCTTCAAAAAATTCTTAAAATTGTTTAAGTGATATTATATTGTGTTTGGATGGAGGATTTTGAAATACAAATATTTCAAATGCTATCATTTTAATTCCTTTTGTTTCAAAATAGTTTGTTTGACTAATAGTTATGCGTTAAATTATTCTTAAACATTTTGTTTTGACAAATTAATAATTAATAAATAGTTAAAATAACATTTAAGTTACAATATTTAATTTTCCTTTCAAGTAAGTATTTTACTTATTTATTATTATTTTAATATATTAATAGTTTAAAGGTTGACTCAATTGATCTTTTTTTTTTTTTTTAATTCTTCCTCCGATTGCTATACTTTACTTAATATTTTTACCATACTTAATTTTAAATAAGCCCACATATAATTCTTTTGTTAAGAAAATTAAAACAATTAGCAATGCTAATAGACACAGAGTTGTGTTAAAGGTGGGAGGCAAAAAGCTTAGAAAGGAGCATGATAGAAATTCAAATTCCGCCTGTTTAGCAGCAATTTTAAATCCCGCACGTTAAGTGTGCGAAATAGTACCCTATTAAAATACTTGAAAATTTCACAATTCTTCTACAAATTACCCAAACGAAACATTTTATAATTTGAAATTTAAATTACACTAAAAAATTACTTTCCCTCCATGAAAAGCCTTATCCAAACATATATATATCTTAAATTATCTTAATATAATTAAAATAGAATATACTTTAAATGATGAAAAATACTATTTGTTTAATTAAAATAATAAATAATTAGATCTATTAAATTTATATAAAATAGATAAGAAATACATAATTTTTATTTTATAATTGAATATTAAAATAATAAATAATAAAGATAATAAATATAAAATAATATAATAAATTAAATTATATTATAATTATATTTATGATATACTTTTTTATATTTATTTTATATAATACTCATGGCATTTATTATATAATTATATAAAATAATTATATTTAAATTGAGTTTTTTACTATTAAATTGTCATTTATCAAATATCAAAAGGGGTAAGTTAAATAAAAATTATAAATCTCATTTTAAAAAAGTTAATAGTAAAAACCCTCAATCTCTTAAGAGATCCATTTTCCAATAGAATTATTTTTGTCATAAATATATAGGCATCAAAATTTTTTGGGATTCGTTACTAAATAAAATTTATATTTTTCATGTTTTTATATAGATCAATAATTATATTTCATGGTATAACTTAATAACAAAATGAAATAAATTAATTATTTTGAGTTTAGGAAAAAAAATTGGATTATCAATCTAATTTTATTCATAAATTAGATCCATTGTTTCTTTGTGAATTTCCTACTTTCAATATGCAAATTTCAATCAAGCTTTTAAATCATGATTAGTTCCAATTCATGATAATGTTCCCTGAAAAACACAAAACATACTTGAAATAGGATCACTTTTTCTACTTAACCTCGCACTCCAATCTAAAGGAGAACAATTGCTTTACTAGCTTTGAGAGGGATGAACATAGTCTATATATTTAAGGAAGGACCCATCTTATAATGTTAGTTGGATCATGAATCTTACTCATCATAGGATTCATATCCAATTATCTTGGATTCGGCTTAAGTATTAGAAAAACATAAGTTTTTAAGTCACTAATTGGGCTAACCATATTAACATCAATTTTATGAATTATAAGGAGGTCCAAAATAGGAATTCCAATAATCTTTCACTTGAACTTACATAATTTATAAGTAATGGCTACTTTAAATCAATGTCAATGTCATCATGGTACTATTACACCCATAACTCTAAATTGAGATTATAAACATCCAATAGTGCAGGACATAATCTAAAAAGAATACTAATATTATACGCATTATATGCCTACGCCTCATTGATCAAAAGAATTAACATCCAATAAGGATATTAACTTAAGTTGTTTAAACATGACTACATATAAACCTCCAACAATAGTCCTAAGATGTGCTCAAGATGTCAAATAAGAATCAATACTCTCAATACAATAATGATACAGAGTTTAACTCTCTATGATAACATGCCATAACTAGAAAAATGTGCAAAAGATATATAGTAATACCATGAATATTTTATTAAACATATTTTAAGATAAATATCAAGATCAAATAATTATATCAAGTACAAAACTTATACTAACCTAGAACTTGAAATGGTTAAATAAGCTTATATCGTTATTAAGTTTTTGTTTAGTGAATCTGCGAGTATACAATTCATGGAAATATGCTTAATGCAAGTAACATGATTCCATATCTTTTCCATCACTAATTGGTACTTCATATAAAAATGCTTTGTATGGGTAAAAAATATTATTGCTTAAAGAGAAGATCTAGTAGTATTTTCACAAAATGGTTAAAAATAAAGCTAACAATAAATTTTCTTAACCATATAGCTTAATAAGTAAAATCATATCATGTAACGCACTCTACTTTTATGATAGAGGACATTATAAGTGACTACTTATCATTTTTTTCATAAAATAACCCCTCTTACCATTATATAGATGTTTCCATATATAGATTCATGATCATCTAGACAATCAACAAAATTTGAGTTTAAGTAACTTGTAACTTTGTAGATACCTTATTACTCTTTTTAGCAATAGTATAGTGTCTTTGAATGGGAACATTTAAGTTTCTCCTTATTACACCTATAACATAAAGCGATATCAAGACATGTACACACACGAGCATACATTAAGCTATTTACAACTAATATAGGACATTTGTCATCTTTTCTCTTTCTTTATCATTTCAAAGACATTGAACTTTTAAAAAAAATCCCACCCTTTTAAATTGATTAAAAAAACATGAGATCACATTAACATGTTAAACCTTTTCAATACTTTCTTGATATACAAGCATTGAAATAACCTAAGTACACCTAAGGATTTATCATAATGAATCTCAATACCTAAAATAAAGGAGGCATTCCTTAAGTCTTTAATTTCAAATTACTTTGACAACATTCATTTTATCTTAGTTAACATGTCCATATCATTACTCATAAAGAGAATGTCATTAATGTGCAAAACTAGGATCACAAAATCATCTGCACTCATCATCATATACATGCATTGGTCTACATTGTTCTCCTCCAATATAAGATTGAGATACTAATATCTAGCCACTTGGTTTGAACCATGTAAGGAATTTTTCAATTTGCATACAAGGCATTCCATATCATTTTCTCAGAAACTATATAGTTATTCCATGTATATTGTTTCCAACAAATCACCATTCAAGAAGGCTACTTTAACATCTAATTGATGCAACTTCAAGTCAAAATAAGTTATTTATGGTACAATAATTTGGAATATGACCCTAGTTAATATTGGTGAGAAAGTCTCTTTATAGTTTAACCTTTCTTTTAAGTATAACCTTTGACTATCAATTTGGCCTTATACTTTCCATTTTTCTTTAAGCATCCTTTTTACTTCTTAAAGACTTATTTTCTTTTGAATGGCTTACTATCCATTGATAATTCAGCTTAATCCTATATTTAATTTCATGTATTAAGACCATTTCAACCTTCATTACAATGACTTATTCTAAATAGTCAAGTGAACTTGACAAGACCACCTTAAACGAGTTTCATCAATTAAGTCTACTAGTTTCACATCTTTTGCCATTAGTTGCATTGGATCAAATCATGAGACCAAATTGTGGTGCTAGTGGAATCATAACATTTTCTTTTCTAACTTCTACTATCTACGATGTCTAATAACTTTCACTATCCAATTCATCTTCTAAATAGTCAATTATGGACCTAGAAATGGTTTTAGAATCAGGTTTTCTTCTCAATTACTTAATTAATAAAGTTAGCAAAGCTTAGGCTAAAAATCAATTTTATACAAGATAATGTAAGAAAACTAATCATCTATGAATCATAAATCAAATCAAATTTTATTCACCAAAATGATAAAATATTCATTAAGGTAAAATGTAACAATCAAAATCAAATTTTTTTAATGAAAAATAATTTTTTATTCTAGTACATGCCACTTAAAGATAACATCTCTATTGTGCTCTAATAGTCTTTTATTACTCAGTCTCTTTGGATTTCTCAAAGCCTTTCTTCTTTTTCTTAACTTATCTTTTATTCACTTAAAGTAATTATCCTTCGTTTGACTTTTCTTTTAGTCATATATGGATTTCCTATTGTTATTTCAAAGATGCCTTCTTATTCCATGTTTTGAGATTAAATCATAAGAAACAAGTTTGATTATATGAACCTTTCATATCTTCCGTTGCCTAACTAGTAATGGATGTTAGTTCATTGATTGTCCATTTGCATTTTTTGGTATTATAGGAGGTTTTCAAAATATCAAATTAAGCAAGCAAAAACTCCAGTGCATACTAAATTAGGAAGTAGTCACCCAAATTGACATTCATTCTCTTTACCTTGTTATAATAGTTAACCAACTTTAAAATGTGCTCCCATATCCTACTAACACCATCATATGTCATTTTCTCAAGTAATGAGAGATAGCAGCTTTTCATAACTTTATCAAACTTTATAAATTTCTCAACAACAAATGCGATAAAAGTTTTAGCATTCTCAAAATTAAGGATGCTCAGTCTTATGGCCATGTCCACTGTATACTTCATGACCATTAAACATACTCAGAGTACCCTTAATTTTCATGATTTTTTTCCTTTGTTTAATATTTGAGTTTGCATCAATAGTGGGCTCTACTTTTATAATTGCTAAATTTATATTATAATCACTAAATACAACTTCAAAGAGTCAGCTTTTTCCTTATAGTTTTCCCATTTAGTGTCTTTACAAAGGTTAGTATAAACGATGAAGCTAAGGAAAATACACTAACATATTAATGCAAGTAACTACTTTAATCATGCTTACAGTTTCCTTAAAAAACTACCTCTGCAATTATTCATAGTATTATATCATAATTCCTAATATAGAAAGGGCATTTAAGAGCTCATAATATAATACAAGAATCAAATATTACTTTTCCAAAACCTAACACTAATAAGGTGTTTAGAAATTCTAAAAACATAATACTTAATTTTATACTCATATTGTCATCAATGAACTATATTAATAATATAATACTAAAAGTGTATTTAATATTATTAATATTTCTCTTTGATACACATTAAAATAATTTTCCCTTTAATTTTTATTGAACAAAATTTTATGTCACTGATCTTATAATAGATAGGTATAAAATTACACAAAATTTAATAGTATACTATGATTTATTTGTAATTTTTAATTAACATTTAATAATATTAAAAAAATTGGTACATAATCAAAACAAAGTAAAAAAATTACATATAATAACTTATGACAAAGGAATTACGTTGTGAAAATTGAGTTAAAATAAATTTAAAAAATACTGAAATAAAAAGGGGAAAAGGTAATAAAATTATTTTTAATTCCAAAAAATACTGATAACTACCCCTTTAGATACTGAAGGCCAATAGTGTAAGTTTCATTGTCATTCAATGTCCACAAGGCAGCACATTAATTGCACACACACCATTTAAGCGTGCGGGATTTCTACTGCATATTGTTCATCATCTTCCCCCTTAAGTTGGGCCTTACGTTGGATCACCTAACCCACCGAACTTGAATCATGACATGATCTTATTTTGCCTATTTTGATGCATTTTTAACTCAATTTCTGTTCCATTCTTCTATAAATCCAATTTTTTTAGTAACCTAGTCATCATTTCCATAAAAAAGATATTAAAAATTTATTTAAAAAATTCCTAAAATAATTTGAAACCAACCTATGAATTTCTCTAAAAAATTTTCCTAATATTTTAACCTTCGAATGGTTCCATCTAAATTAATTCGTGCATTTCAAAGCTTAAAATAATTGTGAATCATCTAATATAACAATTGCACTAAAATAACCAAAATAAATCTATTTTGAAACATTGAAAATTTTCTAGAAAGCTTAAATTAATTGGTGCATTTAAATGCTCAAAATAATTATGAGTTATCTTATATAATAATTGCACTAAAATAACCAAAATAAATTTGTTTTGAAGCATTGAAAATTTTCTAGAAACCAAACTCCAAAACCACATTTGTGTATATCTGCCTCAACTAATTTAGCAATGTACAAAATATTCACGCATACAAAATATGTATATATTGTACTTGCACAAAGTGGAAAAAATTGGCAGTAATAAAAAAATGCCAAACATGTAGTAAGATGTGCATATAGAAACTTATCGAAAATAGTTATTAAAAATTCAATTACATGACAAATATAAAGTCATATCCTAATTATATGAATTGTTTAATAAACTGGTAAATATTTATACATAATAAACACATATGTATCAGTAGAAATTGTGTTATGTAGAAAACTAGTTAGTTTTGATATGATAAACACATATATGATGAACATGAAACTCATGATAAACTACTAAGTTTTGATATGCCGAGAAAATTCACCGTGCAACAAAAGTGTCTTATATATCTCCTATAATGAATAGCATATATATATATATATATAAATATATATATATAAATATATATATAAACACATGCATATAGGGAGAAACTTCTAAAATCACATATACATATATGTATTTAGCCAAAAAAAATTCAAGAACGTAACTTTAATACACTAATGCACATAAATCATAAAGCATTTGTAGAAAATTATTATGTTGTCAGGAAAAGAAAATCTTATTTTGCCTACATTAGGCCAAAGGAATCCATGAAAAATATATATGAATATATAAATAAATCATGGACTTATGTAAAATACCCAAAACATGTAAAAATCCACACAAATTTGCTTTAGTAAATTAACCATGAAGCGTAATTAATCCATTCTAATACCAATTGGTAACTAAATTTATATTTTCTAATTTTTAGGATCAACAATTATGTTTCATGATATAATTTAATACCAAAATAAAAAAATCAATTAATTTAAGTAAAGGGAAAGAATTTAGAGTTTTGATCAATCTAACTTGATTCATAAATTAAATCCATTGTGTCTTTGTGAATGTTGGATGATAATGTAAATATCCATATTTGTTATATCTAGATTTTCTTAGATATTCTAGAATAACTGGTCTAAGACCCATCATTAAGTGTATATGTAGTTGTATCTCTGATTAGTTTAATACAAGAAAACATTTTTTTCTCAATGTGTTCTCTCTACTTTCACATGTTGTCAAGAGTTAGATTACAAAAACCCTTGAATCTTTCAATTTTTTTTAACATTGTCATTGTGCTGCCATCGACTAGTAGGGTGTAGGTGGTGATAATGTATATAGGACTTCAGGGTCTAATAGATTGGTAGCTATTGAGTTGAAAAGATTCGATAGGGAAAACATAAATGTCGGAGATGGTAGATCAAAGCCCGATATACATAAAGATGCAATGGACTACACTAATGCATGGTTAGGCATGGATGGCCAGCTAGTGACGTGTTTTTGCTATAGTGTTGGTGACAAGTTGCTGAGCACAATGGTACCAATAGTTAGGTGAGAAGTACCAAAGATAGGAAGATTGAGGGTGGTGAAGCTCATTAGTGGAAAACCTTGTTGGGGTGCATAAGGGCACATGGATTACTAGTTAATGGTAGGGCTCCAGTAATTGGCCGGTAAAATGATTCAACAAAATTACCAATTTCATTCCCAAAATTCTAAGGCATTGAAAAAATGGTCCTTGAATTATATTAAATGGCTAATTTTGTCCTTAAATAAGAATCGATGTAAAAAATATCCTTTTATATAAATTCTTACAGATAATTTTATCTCTAAATATTTATATAAAAGAACAAAATTGTCAGTATGGACTATCATTCAAGGATAAAATTAGCCATTTAATATAATTCAAGGACCATTTTATTAGCATCTTACAATTTCAAGAATGAAATTAATGACTTTTTGAAATGATTCCAAGCAACTACATGGCTTTGTCACTTAAGGGGAGTCTAGTATAATTTGCAAACTTTATCACTCATGTATGGTTTGAAGTAATCATCAAATGCTTGGTTTGGATATTTTAGCATTATTATCTAGGAGTTTGGCATAATTTAAAGTGAATCTGATTACTCTATTTTCTACAAATGTACATCCTTAAGGTAGTCCATTTACCTAGTTGTCCATGTTAATGATATCATCATTACTAGGGGTGATCATGATAAAATTGATTACTTGAAGACATATTTGCTTAATCATTTTTAAATTAAAAAGTTAAGCCTTCTAAAGTTCTTCCTTGGCATTGAAGTCACACAATCCTTCTCTAGTATTGTCATTTCTTAGAGGAAATATGACTTAGACATCTTAGAGAAATTGGTATACAGGATTATAAATTTGCCCTTTGTAAATAAGTACAATTACCCTATCAATTAAAATAGTAAGTTGATATTATAAAACCATATTTTCTAATAGGTGATGAGGGTTTTCATATAAAGAAACTTGAGTCAATGGTTGTATATTAAATTAGCATTAAATATGAATACTAGGTCAATTTTTTATTAACCATCATTTAAATGAATATCATGTGAAATATTAGATGTCAATTTACTGATGTTTAAAAGAATATCAATAACCAATGAATATTTATATTTACGATATCATATGAAACTATAAAGAATATTTGTATTTTAGATATCAACTTCATATAAAATTGATGTCTAAAGGAATGATAAGAGCTAATTAATAATTGTATTTACAATTTTATTAGAAACTATAAAGTTTCAACCAAAGTGTAAAGGTTATCCTCAGCTAATTAATATTTGTATTTATGAAGTTATTAAAAATTGTAAATCTTATTTGTATTTCAATAGTCTACTCATTTCAAATGTACTATAATATTCACGAGATGAACATATGCAACATCAATTATTAAAATTACCAATGTTCAAAAAGTATATCAATGAACCTAATATTAAAAAGATTCATTTTTAAGGCATTGATTATATGTTAATAATTGATCTAAAATGTCTTGTATTACTAATAAATTGCACTATATTTTTAATTTAAAATATATTTATGATGCCTTAGCCTTTATTCTCTAATTCTAGAGTTTAGTTTTAATTCAAAGATCTCACAACCCACTCTGATCATGATCGGTCTGGATCCTAATACTGGTTTCCACAAACTTTCACAATTTTCACTCTAACTAACTAATGAAAGTTTCCAAATTTCTGGGAGAACTCAAAATTTTCATTTTAAATTTTGCAAAAAAATGGATAGAGTCTCTCCTGTTTTTAGACATTTCCTGAGGACCACACATCTTAAAATACAAAACTTGTATATTTTCTCAAATATGATAGCATCAGACAAACATATAATACAATATGGTTCCAAATTTATACATAGATAAATGATTCAATACATTAAATATTAAGTCAACATAGTTTTAAAGTTCTATTATGATCCTAATCCAAAAAGAATCCCAACTATGAAATCCTTTGGTAAGGCAGTCTTCATCCTCTATAGATGCAATAAGACTCAAAGACACTTATCTTAACATGAAAATATTGGAAATAAAATAGAGTGAGTTACGTGAACCCAATGAGTATATATCTACCATTACTAACCTTGATTCATTTATATTAAATGGTTTCATGCTAACTAAGAGTTTAATTAAAGAAATAAATTTAAGCTAAACTCCTTGAATTTATGAATGTGTGAAACCAAGCCTTTGATGAAATATTCACCTACATAACTTAAATTCTACACTTCTTATCATAAATCATAATAATCTCAACTATCTAATAGCATACAATATCATTATCACCAAGTAGACATCACAATCATAAACTGCCATTAAGGCTTAAATACAAATAAATCATCTCAGTCACATCAAATATAACATTTAATCATAAATAATTTTCAATATCACATTATGGCACACATCCAGTTATAATAAACATACATGTAGCCATTTCATGACTTCCAAGTTAATATTATATCTTCCTCAATTACTCGTTGGGAATTTATTATTTGGTTCTCAGATCAATTTTACATCCTTTACAATTATTTGTTGGAAATTTATTATCCAACTTTCACATCATGACTCCATCTCTGTTCATAAGTTCCAATATTTTTACTCTAACATAAATCATAATTTTCCATGCCATACACAGTAGAATCCATAGATAACATACATAGGAGAGCTCAACTCTCACATCACAATTGTTTATAAGATTTCGATGCAAAGTCACTAATTTATCATTAAACAATACTAAACACATAGTAGTATATGTATAAGTATATAACAATGCCATTATGTTCTCCTAAATGACCATAACATATAGCTATCACTGAACTCAATCACAGTCCATTAATAGTTAGAAATACCATTACCATGCTTCCCTTACATACTTTGATCAATTAACATTTCTTCTAATAGCTTATTATACTTATACCATAGTATTAAATTTACACATAAATATTTATACACATAAAATCTATAGTATCAATAAAAGGAATATAAATTACAACATTTAAATTAAATCTTATTGAGATATAAATCTATGGTGAGATATATACTCACCTGGTAATGCTGATTTAACTTTAGGGGTTCTAAAGCAACCGTATTCATCTTTTTACATTTTCCTCTTAATATCACCATTTATAAATATAAATTATAATCATATAAACATTACTTATCTTCTTTCCACATATTACAAATCCTTATTCAAATCATCATATAATAACATTCCTTAATACTTGCTTCTTATATTTCCAGGTATAAACTGGTAATCCATGTAT
The DNA here is from genome assembly GCA_020226215.1 of Sindora glabra. Lineage (NCBI taxonomy): Eukaryota > Viridiplantae > Streptophyta > Magnoliopsida > Fabales > Fabaceae > Sindora > Sindora glabra. Next base: position 53,737,127 of record CM035236.1, read on the forward strand.
GCCACTTACTTATCTTAGATTCTAGCTTTGTTTACATTTCTCAAATTATAGACTTATGTATTCAAACATCACATTTTAACAATTTACTTAAATCAACTTCAAACACAAAGATATTAACTTTCATAAAGTAAATACACTCTACATATAATAACTTAACATTCTAACACTTCATATTATTATTTTTACAAGTGTCACGTCAATTATCCATATAAGATGATAAAATTAGAGTTTCAAAACTAGACATAAAACAAGCTATAAAAGTACCATATTCATATCATTTTAGCATTTCACAACATAAAAATCGTAGTTTTCTCATATATTATTATATATTCAAAAAATGACTTTTGAAAATGGGTTTTCTAACATATACAACTACCACTGAAAATATTCTCATATAACATTCTAAAAAGGTTTTACTTACACTATTTTACTATTTCATATCATAAAAATTATATTTTTCCAAAGTAGTACTTAAAACCTATAATATACATAAAATGAGTTTTACTAACATCAAGTTGGAATCTTGCAAAGTATTAAAACCTAATGCTCTCTCTCTATATATATATATTCTAACTACTTATTCTACTAATATGTATCATAGAACTTTTATTTTTTTGTACCTTCACCATACATTCAAAATTCCCATAAATGGGTTTTCTTGAGGCATGCCTAAATTTGCGTTATTAATAGAGCAAGGTATTCTATTTATAGTTTAATCAATCTATCTTAGCGTTTTATGGCATAATACTTTATATTTTGCATATATATCATCATATAAGTCAAAATACCTAAATGGGTTTTTCTTGAATCTACTAACAAAATAACATAAATATTAAAGTTTCATGATATACTCATGCTTACTGTCATCAGAAGGAACCATCGGTAGCTCACTGGAGCAAAAAAATGCAAGACCCACCAAAAAATGCCATAAACAACCCACTGTCCCTAGTATTGCAAAATGACATCTCCTCTTTTCCCCAAGCTTGCTGTTCTTAGGAAAAAGTATATCGAAGCTTGAACAACAAAGGTGGCTAGAGATTGGAATCATGTAGCCTCCTCTACATTTAGCCACTCATAGTTTCCCTTTATTGGTATGCCTTATAGTTATTAGATAGTAGCTCGTGAGCAACACAACAACACGTGTTATGGTGGTTATCCAACTAACCAAATGCATCATAATAATAGGGGATGGGGAAGACATTGCCAAAACAAAGAAGATGATCAAAAAGAAAGAAAGAGGGAAAAGAGCAGACTTAGGGAAGAGATATGGTATTGTATAGTAAGAGAGGGAACTAGTGAAAATAACAAATATAAAAGGGGAAAAGGTTAGTTTTGACATAAGAGAGGAAAGAAAATGTTAAACCATTGAGCTGCAATTTTTGATTTAATGTTTCTTATCCTATAATTAGTTCATCTACAATAAAATCTCAACCATTAATTATTTTAGAAACTCAATTTTCATGAAACTCATTTTATTTATAATCTTAACTTAATTATTATTTTTAATCTTCTTCTAATATAAAAATATTTATATACTTTTAATAATTTGATAAATTTTAAAAATCTAAAAAAATTATTTTAAACTTTTATAATTATATAAAATAATGTATTAAATACATATAAATTATTTTATAAATTCATGCACTCTTACTCATTAAAAATTATTGCTCAAATTATGAGAAATTTTTTTGTGAAATTATTTTAATCAATTCTCAAATCAATAATTGCCATGAAAATAAATATATTTTGAATATTATCATCAATATTATTTTAAAATTTCAAAATCCTTTAAAAGAAAATATATTTAAAATTAAATATTAACTAAATGAATAAAATAAATTTTCACAAGCATTAAAATTTATAAAACTTAAATATTAATTAAATAAATAAATATTCACTTGCCTCTCCTTTGTTATCTCAGTATGTCCTTAATTAAAGAGAAATGTATGAGTCTTAGGATGCCAGAGGAGAGGCAAATCTTGTGATAAGATTTGTAGCTTTCTCCAAATAGGCTTCTTAAAATGGAAGAAAATGATATCTTTGAATTCGTTATAAACTCTAGCATTGGGAATATAGGCAAATTTATTGCCTTGACCAAGTTATATATCCCAAGTTGTATATACAATGAATAATAGGTATAATGATTTAAATTATCAAATATCATGCCTACTATCTACTATATGTATAAAAATTGGTTGTTCAATTTAATATTAAACAAATGGTGGAAGAAGGCTCATATTTTAGCATTACCAAACTAGAAGAAGGCATAATGGTTTAAGTCCCTTCTAACTCAGAAGCCCATAAGTATAAAGAATTAGTTATTTATTGTATTAGTATATTTATTGATGATGTAATGATCTAAATGTAATGAAAATTTAGTTGTTTATTATATTTTGTCAATGTAATGATGTAAAGAAATTTATGAAAAAAATAAAATTATAATTTCATAATTCATCATTATGTCTTTTATCATAAATTTCTTTATTTATGTTCTCAACTTTCTACTTTTAAATGGATAATCATTCCAATGTACAATAAGTTAAAAATGTTACTCCCTTTCTCTATAAAATATTTAAAAATAATTTTTCAATTAAAGTATTTTATTAAGTGTGTATGTTTTATGTATAAGTGTGTGAGGAACAAAACATTTTGTTAGGAACAAAATATTTAGATGTGTTGTAAAAAAACATATACTATATTGGTTTTATTTTAAGAATTGACATCTTTATGTTATAGCATTGGCTTATTATACAAATCATCATCAATTCTATTAAATAATTGATGCCATTTTTTTATTATAACTGATGTCTGAAGGTACACAAATGGCTAGTTAACTTGTAATAAATATTTCCAAATATGTAATAATAAATAATAAATATTTACCAACTTGTAATAAATACTACGTTTTATGAAGTAACATGTATCGTAAATATAGCCAAAACTTACTACATCAATTTTTGTTTAATAAATTACGTATATTACTTTTCATTTTGTGTAAAAATTTCTCTTTCACTTTATCTTTTTATTTTAGGTTAAATAAGAGGATAACACTCATTTTTGTTGCACATTCAAAAAAGTTGCCCTTAAATAATTTAGGTGGCAAAAGATATCTATGGTTTGATATGATTGTTATGATTATAAAATTTGAAACTTTTGCATATGTGTAGTAAAATTTAAAGCTTTTACATATTATCTCACTTATTTTTGCTTATATTTCCTTCTTCAAGTACCTTTTCTAATGTTTATTGCAAACTAGTAACCCAAACTGATGCTTCCTAATCATTTCTAGCTTTATTACTATAGGAGTTGGCAAATTCCTTACTTTCTAGCTCTCTAAAATTACCCTAGTTCTCATATTGCCTATAGAATAACTTGTATTAGAAAATAGAGATTATTTTCTAAAATAAAGGATACTTAGTACTCCTAATGGAACCATTAAGATCATTGATGGTTGGCATTATTCTATATTAATTGCTTATGATTGAATTTCCACAATCTCTTAGACTATGCTTTTTAATCCCACCAATTACACTAGCCAATGTCAAGGGTCATTACCAATGCTAGGAGATTTCTTCACCAATATAACACAAATCTATTGCCCCACCCTGTATACTTATCACTTTACCTATTTCTTTTTGAGCATTTAGTAAGACATGGTGCTTAGCATGACATGAGTACTTGGCATGTTCTCCTTGCCCACTCTTAAACCTAAAATAAGTGCTTGGCAAGAAATAAGCATTTGGTATAATGAGCACTTAATATGAGACTAATTCGAGGTAATAACCCGTAACACCTACCACAGCTATTCCAACCCTTATAAGAGGTAGCCATTAGGTGGAAAGTCATGTTTTGCTAGAGTTCACAAGCAAGAGTTCCTAAAGCTTCATTTTTTTATGCCTATATAAAGAAAACTAGGCTTTGATACCTATTTTCTCATAACCCAATTTTTGAATTATAGTTATTGGTGTAAAAATATCAACTACATATCCTTACAAGCATCTCTAAGCTAACTAATTTATAAAGTTAACTATTTTTTAAAATATGTATGATGTAAAGACACAAGATTCACTAATTTTTTTAAAACTCTATATATACATCATTAAATTGGAAATTATTTATCATAATTGATAAAGTTCAATCCTTTGGATACATTTTTTAAATAGTTAATAAAACTAAAGAATTAGATATGTTAAAAAAATCATTCTTTTTTTTTCCCTTTTTCCTAAAGGAATTTAAAAAATTAGATTAATAATAACTTCTTTTGGAGTCAAAATTCAAGTCAACAGAAGAAGTTTTCTTTTCTAATTTAGAAATAGTTAAAACATAATTACTTCAAAAAAATATAAAATACTACTATAGTAATTAAAAAAAAATCAATTCATCAGAGGGTCATTAATTCTAGCAAATTCTTAAATAGAAAATTTTTCAAATATTATTTTTAAAAAAGATGGTTCATTAGGCTAAATTATAGCAGATCAAAAATAAAATTATGAAACTTGTATGAATAACATTTTCTTAAAAGTTCCTCAAGAAACTAGGAAGATATATTTGAAGAAAACTTTTTGAAAACTAAGTAATGAATTTACTTTAAAAGTTCAAAGCATGAAACAAACATAACAAGATAAAATCAGGTTAGAAGAACTCAAAAAATCAAGAGATCCTATTCTAATTTAAAATACTTTTAAGATAACATCAAATTTTGAAATTAGACTTCTTTTTGAATTAACCTAGGAATACTTCACCAAAGTGCTTGATAAATCCATAAGATACTTCCAAAAATTAAAGTACCTTTAGCATGCATGAAAACCATATATTTTTCCTTTTGCTCTTATAAAATCACAAGCTTTCTTTAGATTTTGATAAGCCAATTCTTTAGTAAAACTATGAAATAATTAAAGTAAATAACAAATGATATGCAACTAACTTAAAATATGCATCACATAAATAAGTATACAAACATAGCTAAGTTATATCATAATCCATTAATCATAGTAAAATAATTATACAAGTACACTAGAGGTTAGATAATAATAGTACAAATTAATAATCATAGCAATTATCATGGAGACTAATTATCAGTGGTATTATTCATTTCAAGGTCTTCAATGGCTAGAACATAAGGAGTGGCTTATCTACTACTACTGTTAGGCTATAAACAACATTGCTACATAATCATATATTAACAGTTCCCTATATATGCCACTAGATCTCAATAATTTTAATAGGTACATTAAAAGTTGAAGTATTTGAAAAATATATTCACAAGTAGAGTAAGTAATAAAATTACTTAGCAAGACAGGTATCACACAAATTTTTTAATTAATTTTAATTAAGAAGATATTGATATACTAGACATATATCAAAAATCATTTTCTTATTAAAAAATATTTCTCATTAAATCATTCTATATACTACATTAGTAACACTTAGACAAAATATAATTTAATCACATTGTTCCATCATAAACACAATATAAGTATTTAAACGACTATTAAATGGCATAAACCATAAAAAGTTCCTTCTTGTTACTTTGGATCACCCTTAACCACATATATCCCATCCCTATATCTCCATCTTACCTTATATCATTCTATGTAACATAGAATACATGGTGCTAGGCAAATCTCTTATCCTCTCCATAAAAGTCTCATAATTATAATGGTGTCACATTGTCATATACAACATTCAAGCTGATAATCACATAAGCATTCAAGCCTTTTTTACATAGAGCTTTCACTAACTCATAAGGCACTACCTATTTTTCACATAGGGCACTTACTAGCCTATTTCAACATATAAGAAAGTAAGATCAAAATGTCATCCATTTGCTATAAGCAAAATATAACATAATCTAGAAAAAAAGAGTATATAATTAACTCATCATATTACTAATGACCATAGGAAGCATTTGAGGTTCTATTTCCACATGCTAGATTACTAAGTCACATATCCATGCAAGAGTTTACTACCATTCACAAATACCTTAGCATATACAATTCACATAATAAATCATATCACAATTCATGCACTAATCATATAATAGGTTTGTGGTTTCACCATGAAACCTTATAGAATAGTATCCATTTTTTCCTTAAAACTCTTATTATTGATAAGATATATTTTTAAGCTAGTGATTTCATGTGATTGTATGTCATTTATCAATAAAATAATAATCTAGGAGTGATGTATATATCACATAATTTTGACAGCAAAATCAGGGATATTTAACTTGGATTTTCTAAATTCCATAGCTTTAATTTTCAAGCAAATTTAATTCTTTACCTTATGTAGTATTCTTACAGTTAAGAAAACTATTTTTCCTCACTTAATCAAGCAAAGATACTTGTTGCTAGTAGTATGAAATTGCACAGTATTTAAGAAAACAATCACAAATTTGTACTAAGTTTTAACAAAAAATGTTCTAGTTAGAAATTCTATTTAAAATAGCAAATTTCAGTAACTTTTTTTTCCAAAAATTCCAAATTTAAAATAAAGGTTTTAAAATTCATATTTTAACAATTTTCAAACTCAAAATAAGTTACACATGTTACCTACATATGTGACAATCAAAACACCTCAAAATGAGCTTTTTGGGTTTTTAAAAATCTATTTTATATACGAATCTTTATGAACTTTCTAAGAATTTCTAGCCAATTTTCAAAAACTCTAGACATCATTTAACAACCATTTTTTAACAATAAAACAAGTTACTTAAGTCACTAAAAATTCTTTACTAGTGAAAACCATCATGTTGAAATTTTTTTCTACTTGAAAGCATTAATTTAGAAAATAAATTTTTAGCATAAAATTATAAGTTTCCAAATATGTTTTTGAATATATTCTTGCTACACATTATTTATATGAATTTTCATAAACATTAATTAAAAATAAAATATAATGCAGTAAGTTTTTCCCATAACAATAAAAAATTTCTTCATAAAATAGCAAGGAATCTAAAAACTTTTAAACTTGATTTGAAAGTGATTTTTTTTCTTGGAAATTTTAATGTAATCATTCTAAAACATCCAAAAAAACATAATATAATGTTTACTTGATCTTTATCATGAAAATAGAAAACCATTTATATTTTCAAATTTTCATTTTTATGCATTTTATCATCTTTAGGTTAATTTAGTACAAAGTGTATCAACCTTTATGTTGTAAAGACCAAATTTTTCCCAATCAAAACTAAGAAAAACCATGAGCTCTTTTATACTCCTTTACCAAAAAAATTTTCTTCCATTTTCATTGGATGTCATGTTTTTAAACTTTTTACTAAAATCTATTGTGGAATCATCTTCCATAAAACCAATCTTTTCAAAACTATTTCTTAGTTTTAGGAAAACATGTTTGTGAATAATCCACCATGAGTTCATGGATTCAGCATAACAACAATAGTCATATATACATCTTACATATAAACATCATCAAGAAAGAAAACTAAAAAGAAAAAGTGTTAATCTCTACTCAATTAAGAAAACTTGTAGAACTTTGTTTCCTCCACCTAAATCTAAAATATAGCATCCAAAACAACATAAAGTTAGTGAAGAATCCATAGAGAGAATTATGAAAAGAAGATGAATTCATGGAAGTTTATAAGCTTCTACCTTTACTAAAGATAAAAAAAAAAAGCTTCTTTCTTCCACCAATTTTCAAGATCATTCAAGGAACTAACAGAATCTTACTAAAAAATAGCAAGAACATAACACTTCTCTGTTCTTTCTTAGTTTAGCTTAAGCTCTCCAAACTTAATATGAGGAAAATTTGGGCTCAACTCCTTTATTTATTGTGCTAGGAAGTGTAACCTCCAAGCAAGATGATATCATGAAGGTTACATCATCTTTTATTTAATACATCACATTTGCTTGGAATATGCCATCTTAAACTCATCCTATTAGCATATATCCCAAAAATATTCTAGTTTGAAGTCATCTTAGCTAATATTCCCACCATATTCTTTCTTGCTCACCACTCTTTAGTTGGAAATTGCACTAATGCCAAAAATTAATTCATTTTCCTTTTTTTTCCCTAAAATCATGCATACCCTTAGGTTTATTTTAAGATGTTTTTAAGTGAATCCACTACATTGCTCCTAAATCTTATCAATATTAGATCTTGAATACTTATAATTTTCTTAATTAATCCTAATGGATTTTTTTCACTAGAACTAGTAAATACTTCTACTAATAATAATGAATATCTCTACTAATTATCCACTAATGTACACTGTCTTGTTATATTCTATCAATTTCTACCTACTAGGTATTTACTAGTTCACTGGGTGTTATAGTTAATAACTATAATAGAATGATATTTTTCTTGTTTAGGAGCATACTAATATACTAAAAGTATGCTTGAATGCTAATAGAAATTTTATGAAAAAAATGGACACAACTCTATAGGTTTCGTGGTAAAACCATAAGATTAGTGTATGAATATTAATGTGAATTTTTCTATGACTTGTATATACACTAATAAGCTTATATGTGAAAGCATCTATGATAAAAGCTCTATTTGGTGAGCTCTTGAAAGTGATACAATAATCTAGCATACAAAAAAGAAGCACTGATATTTATTATGGTTGGTAGAAATGTATGAGGTAACCAAAATTCTCTTTTGTTAGCTTATCTTTATGTTATATTTTGATTATGGCTTTGGATAGTAATTTGACCTTACCTTGTTATGTTAAATGTGCTACTGAGACTTATGTCGTATGTGAAATTATGGCTACATGCTAACTATAGACTTTGTGTTATATGTGTTATTATTAACTTGAATGCCATGTGTGATGTTGTGATAGGCTTATATGAAACCTTATAGAGAGTTTTTTTAGTGCCTTGATTTTTGCATCACACAAAAGGATGAGTGGCATAAGATTAACCTTAGATGGATAAGGTTAGGATACATACGGGATTAAGTTGACCTAATGTAACAAGAAGGAACCTTTTATGCCTTTATATCATTATTTAGATAATTAATTATTTATTTCATATTCATGATTAAATTATATATGTTCTATATGATTGAGTTGTCTATCATCTCATGGTAAAAAGATATTTAATATATTTCTTGTACATAAATGTTTTCTAAATTAAAACTAATTTAAAAATCTATGTGATAGCTATCTCATCAGGTAATTTTATTACTCATTCCATTTGTGGATATTTTCTTTGCAGATATTATCCTTGATGCAACCAATTAAGGTTACTAACATTTAGTGGAATATGCACTATACACAATATGGTACATTTAGGCAGGAGTTTCATTTTACAATAGTTATCCATATAGATAGCTATGTATTATAACATGCACAAATAAGGGTAGTATGATTTTAGCTATAGAAGATAGACCTAGTTTACATGTATTTAGAGTAGCACTCCATTAAGGGAAGCTATTAGCGGGCTTCAGAGGTTCCACTTTTGAATGATTCTATATACAAGGAAGGAGTTATTAACATTTCTTCATATGAGGATGAGGTACCTCTTGATCCCACTATATTGGTTCGTGATTTACGTAACACACCTTTTAACTTATTAGCAACCATGCCAACTTCAATATGACTAGCTTAGTATTTGTTTCTTAAGTACAAGCACCACTTATATTACTAGTGCCCGTAGTCATCTCTAGCTTTGGTGCTAGCACTATCTATAGTTCACACTCCACCTGTGTCGCATAGTCTAAGTATATTTTTGAGTATATCCCACTAATGCCTATTGAAGATTGAGTTTGACATAAATTTTTTTTTATGTTTTGGTGAACTAGGTTAATAGCTACTACTTAGCTTAGTTTCTAGTTTTTTGGGTTATTTATATATATTTGCACTAACCTATTAAAATACTAGTATAATCATATCAATAAAAGTGTATGGTAAAGTCTTAATATCCTATATGTACACAAGATGAATATGTTTAATTATGCTATGATATATGATGTACATTGCAGCATGCCTAATTAGTTTCCTTTTATATCTATGTTATTTAAAGGATGTCATGAAACATATACAAGGAATCTCATAAAAATTTTCAAGGAAACACAAGAGAAAAAAAAGCTCTCGAAGCAACAAAGGTAAATATACATTTTTTTCCAAGAATTTCTCTAAGTATTCCTCCAAATGTAATTCAAATATTTTTAAATCAAATCTATTTCTAATTTGTTTCAAAGAAAGGAATTTGATTTTTGAACTTCATGTTATCTCCAAAATATTTCAAAATCGAAGATCTTTTAATTTACTAAGTTTTATTAACCTGGTAGTATTCTATTGCATTCATTTTAAAAATATTATTTAGTTTTTAAAAAAGTTTTCTTACAAATATTTTTAAGTTTTTTTGTGGAATTTTCAACAAAATGGTATCCAAAAAGGCCTTATAAAACTATTTTAAGTCCATTTAAAAAAATGCCTTTTATATTCCTTTATAACAAATTACCTTTTTCAAAAAATTGACTATTTGAGAATCTATTGAATGTCAGATCCCTTAATATTAAGATGGCCTTTTGATTTGATATAGAGTTTTTTTTTTTAAAAAAGTTATGAATATTATATTTCTACTTCAAATATATTTTAAGAAATAGGTAATTTTATAGATTAGTTAGCTTAGAAATGTTGTAAGCATATCCAGTTGACATCTTTATGCCAATCACAATAGTTCAAAAATTGGGTCATAACATTATGAATAATTAACATTGTAACAGTAAAAAAGTCAATTTTAAGTAAAAAAATCAATCTCTTTTCATGCATAATTTTTTTAAAGCACCTATAAAAAATAATCAATTGACACTTACAGAAATGAATTAGAATTGACAAATGTAAAATAAGATAAAAATTGAGAATAACATAACTAATTATAAGTGATTTTAAATAAAGTTTCTGAACTTTCATTTGCATATCAAAATATAATATTACAACCAAATTAACTATTAACAACTCATTTACAAGAAGTTTAGTTATAACCACTAGTCATATTCAAGAACAACCAAACCAAGTGTTAACAACTTATTTATGGCAAGTTTAATTACAACCACTAGTCATATTCAGGAACACCTAAAGCTATTCACTATGGTTTAGCTCTGATCTCAATGAAATATCCTATCTAAGTCTCTCTAATTTCATCAAGCTATTTTTAAGGGTATAGTTTGGTCTTGTTCCTGAAATACTACAACTTGACGTAATTATCATGTTATCATTAAGACTAATTCAATTAAATAAGCATATGATGACTTGTAAATAAGCAATTTATTACCTTATTTGGGGTTTTACACGCATAAAATAAATCATACATGTAGTGTATGATACAATAGCCTCATATAACATTTTTGGGTTATCTTGGGCACTATATTATAACAAAAGATTAGTTTTATCCTATTGATGCACAAGCTTTCATTTACAACATATTACAATCTTATTATTAAGAACATAGCTTCAATCGTTCCCATACTAAATTTTTATTTTTTTACATCTAATTGCATACCCTCTTGTATATAACTTTTAAAGCTCTTTTCAAACTCTTTTTCAAGGTGGGTTGCACTTCTTGTAATAAAAGATCTAGTCGATAGATTCCTTTTTGAGAACACCGCAACAAATATCAAATGGCACCTGCAGTACAATGGTATAATAAATTGACAAAATCTATTTAGGAAAAAATACAAGTAATGCGTAAATAAGACTTATTCCTCATGGTATGGCATAAAGTAGTAGGTTTTCTTAGGCTAGAGTAAAGCATTAACAACATATTCCCCCAATACATAGTTCTAATGGGACTCCTTATCAAGTTGATATAAATCTAGAATCCATATATAGCATTCACTAATGATCATTAATCATAACAATACCTATAAAAGGATTAACATGAGCTAAATTTATATTCATGCAATAGTTCAATTAATTTATGTTTATTCAAGGAAAACAACACAAACTTACATGATTTAAAGTTAGATGCAAGTGACATTGAGATTTTCAAACTTCTGGAATTGTTAAATAAAGACCTTATCAATCTACATCAGATTATATAATCCTATCATTTCTACCTTCATGTAAAGTATGGCTATAATACCTAATAAAAATCTAAAAAATAAGATTAATAGAATTAAATTAGAAGGTGTTTATTAATGGCTAATTAATAGAAGCATCCATTAATTTTGGTAGATGAAAACTTCACTAGAAATAATTTAGGAAAGGCTAGAATAATTTTAGAATTTATTCAAGACATAAGATTGATAGAATTTAGGAGTAACTTAAGGATTTTACCTAAAATTATCCTATGAAAGCCTAAGAGAACAAAAAGGTAAAATTTTGGACAACATAAGAGGAGGTGCATGATTATGTATGGATTTTTTTATCAAATGAAAAAATGATTTGATTCTAAGCATTAGTGTAATTTCCAAGTAGTTTTCCTAATTATAATTTTTTACTAAAAAGATAAAAAAAATGATGATTTGGATTAGAAAATTTTATTTTAATATACTATAGCATGTGAGTTTTGGTGATCAAATTGGAAGTTTCCACAAGTAAGCATAGTTTTCTTTTAAGATGATCATGTAATTAATGAAGAAGAATATTCTTGGAATTTGGAAGATAAGATAAGGATGCATTTAATGGAAGAATATTAGATGAAATTAATTAAGATTTTGCTCTAGAATTGAAGATAAAACTATGTAATGCACTTAGGGGCTAAGGAGGATGATGTCATCTTAGTTAGAATGAAGCTTGAAGGTTAGTTTGCCCTACCATTATGAATAAGAGTTCTAAGTTCAAGTTCTTCACCCTAAACTTTGTCCACTAATAGAGAAAGGAGGAAAAAGTGAGAGTTATGTTCTTGAGCTCTTTTTCCATTCCTTAGTATGCTTTTGATAGATACTTGAAGTTCTTAGAGATTAAGCCCTCTTGTTCATGAAAAGAAGGAGAAGCTCATCTACTCTAATGGTTTCTTTTCTTTTCATAATTCTTTCAAGAATTCTCCTAGTAACTTCACCTTATTTTGAATGGAAAATTTTGAATTATAGGTATGTGAAAATCAAGCAAGCAAGATCAATTAAGTGACTAGAGATCTACTAATTTTCTTTGTATTTTTTAAGAATATCTTTATGTATGATATATATATATATATATATATATATATATATATATATATATATATATATATATATGTTTTGATTCATGGTGTGTTAAAGGCATCACATTCATAGTGGATTAGCTTCAAAAAGTGTTTTCATAAAACTTTTACTTAAGATGCTAAAAGTGATAGGTTGAGAAAGATGATTTAATTTTTTTTTCTAAGGAAAAAGGATTTTTGAATATCTTCCTAAAAAATAGGTGACAAAAATGTTGTTAAGAAAGTAAAAAAGGAAAACTTTAGAAAAAGATTTGTGAAGATGACTTTTCCAATTAATACTTGAAGTAGCAAATATTTGGAAAACATGATTTTATACAAGGAAAAAATAAAAATTTTATTGATAGCACCATATAATGCTCTCAAGTACATAGTGTAATCTAGGGCAAAATTTAATTTTTGTGATAAATTAAGTGCAAATGATTTAAATTCTAATTTGAATAATATATGATGATTACATCCAAGTTTTAAAGAGAAAATCATGTTTAACAATGTACATGTAGCTTGTAGGTGGTACCATACGTTGTTTTAGTGAGAAAAAAATCTAATTTTAAAAAAAAATTAAGAGGTATTAGTGAACATTTATATCAAGGTTTTAAAGTAAAATTAAATGGGAATACGAGCATATAGCTCATGGTTTTGTTGGATAGAACTACATAAAAAGTGTACTTTTGGAACATTGTTTGGTTCCTACAAAGTGTTAACATGTTTTAGATGTGAAAAGGTTTTGAAAATGACATTTGATGCCTTAAAGTTAATTTTAGAAATTTATAGAAAAATTGAGAAAAATTTGCTATTTATAATAGGATTTTCAAGAAGAATGGTGATTGTTAAAACCTAGCAAAGGTGTGTGATTGTTTTTGTTAACTTTTTGAAGTCATTATATGGTGAAAGCATGCAATTTATCTACTAGTGGATTGCTTATAATTATGCATGATTTAGTAAGGGAAAATAGTTTCCTTATTTGCTAGAATAATAGGCAAATCGTAGGACTAATTATGGTTAGGTATGAGATTGGTTCAACTTGGAAAATCTAGTTAAGGGTGTCATGATTTTAGGCTAAAAAACCATGCACACTACACTAATTTTAGAAGGAAATCTTGCATGTTTATAGCTTAAACATGCATGCAATTAATGGATTTGAAATATAATTGAACAAGAATGAAAATAATTATGAAACCATGGAATATGCCTTACGAATTTCATGCTAAAACCATGAGCATGTTATTGTATGAAATGAAAGTTTATCTCAATAAATAAGCCTTTTTAATTAAATAAATAATTAACTAAATAAAATTAACTAAAAATTTAAAATTAACTATTCTTATTAAGTAAATATATTAACTAAGCAATGAATTAAATAAATCAAATAAACATTTAAAATTATTATTTCTAATTAAGTAAATAAATTATTCCAACTAACTTACTAATGAAACTATCAAACCTTTATAATAAAGTGTAAAATGTAATCAATAAAATCACCTAAGAAATTAACTAAAGTACTTGAATACCTAGGCCTCCCTAATAAAGTATTAATTAAATAATTAATTAAATAAAATAAAATAAACATTTTTACTTAACATATGAATGAAATTAATAAGGATTTCTATATCACCCCTAAGATTTAAAACCCATTTAATCATTTGCTTTTTCAATTACCTAACTACTTATGTGTGTGTTCATTTATAAATATTTGGTTATTATTCTATTTGTGTTCTAATGTTATAACTTGAATTCTAGAAATTTAGAAAAAAGGAAGAAGTATAATGATTAAGAGGATTAAAATGAGAGATAATTGGAAGAATGAATGTGTTGGGAAATTTTAATAAACTAAGGGTTCATTTAATTGCTAAAACTTAATGGTGGTTTAAATTAGAAATAATTTATGAGACATTTATTATGATTAGAGTTTAACAACTAATAATGAATAAATAATGAAAGAGAAATTGTAAAGCTAGTTTTCTAAAAATGTCCCTTCCTGATCCCCTCATAAAACCTCGAAATTCTTAGCATTTCTTCTTCATTCACCAAGCCCTAAAGCTTTTTTCCAAAAAGTGTTCCACCAATACCTTTTAATTCTTGGCTTATAAAGATAAGAAATTTCAATACCTTCAATATTTAGTAAGTATCATAGTTTGATTTCTCATTCTCTTTCCTTTATAAAGATTCAAATTGGTTTGAAAAAAAAGGTTTTAGGTGGAAATGGAACCTTAACCAAAAAATTATGTATTTTGATGAATAGAGGTACAATCACTACAAATCCTTTGAACTAAGTCCATTCCTTAAGAATGTTGAGTACTATCTTAGCTAAAACCTAACTCAAATCCACAATTTTGTTCAGTCTTAGTAATTATAAGGTTTTTGTTAAATATGTATGAATGTTGATTTATAATTTAAATATTAAATTTTAATTGATGGGTTTTGCTGACAAAGAGTTATAGTCATGAGTTTTGAAGGTTTGTTAATGATATCATATGATAAATATGGGATTTAGGGTTAAAAGAATAGGATCAATAGTATTTTTGCAAGAAAACTATAGTTTGCAAGGTGATAGTTAACTATATGCATTATAGTGCTCTCTAGGCTTGAATAATAGACTATACAAGCTAAAATTACTCTAGATAGTCATAGTTGATTATATAATCAATTATAATGCTCAGGGTTACCATATAAACCTCTGTAGTTACCTATATAATTGACTATAAGTGGTAGGATTTGTTTATGGACATGTATAGTTCATTACATAGTTAACCAGTGCCCCAGTTCATTATAATATCATATGTTTTATAATAATATAAAGTAGTGAACCTTTTTAAACATGTAGAATAAGAATAAGAGGCCTTAAACACAATGAATGAAGGGTAAGACAAGCGGGTAACTAAGTATTTTGCTTTTAAGATAAATGAAATCATAATAATTGAATAGTTAGGACTCCATGTAACTTAAAGAAGTTAAATTTTTTATTTTGTTTAAAGTGGGTGAATCATCAAAGGTCTTGCCTTTGTATGTGTGAATGTATGATATTATGAATGTAGTGTCATGCATACAGAATCAATATGACTATTGAGATGATTTGTCATAATATGCATTGTGATATGATTAAGGTATTATTATTAGTGTGGATGACTTACTCATTTTGTAATCATTACTTGACATTGGGTGTTATATCCACATGAAGTAGAAATTTATCTAAATTATTTAGAAAATTATGCCAGTTAGGGCATTTTTTTAAACTTAAATCTATAGACATTGTTATTATTATGGTAAAGTGATTGAGATGAAAGTTAAAATCAATGTTTATATATTCTAGTAATTTGTGAAATGTATAAGATTTGGTGATAGTGGAAGTGTTAATATTTTTTTTTTTTTGGCTTTATTACACTGGATCTGTATGCTAATTTGTAAAGGGATAAAGTTGACCTTAGAGGAATAAGGTTAAGGTTATCAATGATAAGGCTGAAAGGAGTCACAAGGGGGATTTATTATTTGTTATGCTTAAAACTAATTTCGATTACCTAAATAGCTTCTATTTGTGTAATTTGTGAAACTCTAGATATGACCAACTATATGTAGCATAAAGATCCAATTTGTCATTGTTACATTGATATTGATTATGGAAGTTCTTACTAGAGATTGCAAATATATATACTCTTAGCATGCCTTAAAAAATGTTGATAGGTAAGATTAACTCCACTTCATGAAATGTAAGTACATTACTCTATTAAAGTTTGAAAAGCTTCCTTTTCACTTCTTGTAAAAATTATTAGTCTAGTATATTCTAAATTATGGGTGATTAAACTTTTATATAGTTTAGTTTGACTCTTATTTTTTCCATTTTTAAATTAGAATGATTGCTCAATGAGTTTGAAAGACATTCATTCCTTTCTCTTTCACTATTTTATTTTTTTTAAGGACCTTTCCCTTTATAGGTGTCTAGTTACCATTAGATGAAATGAAAGTGGGCCTGCTCAAGAACCTTGGCATTGAGGTAAGCAATAAATAGTTAGTGTACTTTTGCATGATAAGTCATCATTACACTTCATAGTTAATCTTTAAAGACCTATTTTATTTTTATTTGTTTTAAAGAGAGGCATGGTTGCATGTGAAACACTACATTAGAGATGCTTTAGAAAAGACTAGTAGTTAGTCATTCATAGCAACTCCGTATGCTAATCATGTACCCTAGGATAGGTCTTAACACTTTAAAATTACCTAAATAAACTACACATATTTAAGTAAATGAAAGAAACGTTATTAGAGAATTGTTAATATACATCAATGCATAGACATCAACTAAAGCTAACATTAATTTTTATTTTGACATAGTGATATTTTCAAAATTTTGGGTAAACTTTAACACATTAGTTTTTCAATCCTTGAACATTTAAATATACAGAATTTATGGTTATAGGAAACTATGGATGCTTAAGATGTTTATTTTATACATGACCATCATCTAAAGGGCATTTTATACATCTCTTTAAGAAATATAAAAAGTTTAAATGTTGATTTTTTTAATTAACTAACATCTAATGGTATGACAATTACTAACTTAATTAGAAACTACTAATACATGAAACCTCAATTTTATTTTATATTCAATGTTTATTTTTTTTAATTCTATTTATAAATTTTTGCTCTAACTTTCACTTTTCATATTAGACACTGCTAAGATAAATATTTATTGTGAAAATTGTTAAAACACCTAGTTTGTTCTCTAATGCCTATTTTGTATCATCTCATTCTTTAATATTCTAATGAAATCTTTCTTTTGATTCTCCATTTTCATCATCAAAGTGTGCATGTAAGAATCATACTAGCTTTCATTTCTTCCATTGTATGCTCTTATGATTAAAATGCAAAAAATTAAGTGAAAAACTAAAATTTGCATAAAGGATGATGAATTTGATACATAATGCAGTCTTGTTATAGTTTTTATGTATTGACATAAAAATATATTTTTTTGTGTATTGATGATTTAATATAGTTCTTATGTAGGTTGTTTTAGGGAATACATATATGCATGCATACATACATGCTTACGTACATATATGTAATGATTTCAAAAGAAATAAAGTCATAATATAAATTTTTCAATTTTTTTCTCTTTGCTAATCTATTTGTGTAACATTATACATACATACATTCATAATAAATTACTTGATAAGAATTAAATTTTACATTAAATTTATATAATTGGCATTTAGATTATAAAGATTAGCAAATAAGACATCAAAATAAAAATATTGTTAGATTGAACATAGTTCAAAAATAACTTTCTTTTCATACTCGTAATTTCAATGTAGATATATAATGAAATTAATATGAAAAGCTTAGCAATAATAAGGTGTTAGTTTTAGATGCTTATAACATTAGTTGTTTACCAAATAAAGGTCTAAAGATATTCCAAATATCTTTGTTGAAGGAATAACAAACTTAAAAACTTTAGTTTTAGGCTTAACTAGCATTTAAAATTATAGCAGTTATGAATTTGCAAGAAAAGTATGAAAACCTAAAGATGTTTAATGAATAGTATTTATGATGTTACACGTTAGTTTTTTAAAATGACATTATCTAAGGTTATTTCAATTGTCATGACAATTTATGTCAAAAGTTTATATTTATATGTCAATTACGTATTTTATCATTATATTAAGGTATAACAATTGTTACTTTATTAAGAAATGATTAAGCTTAAGGTGTTAATTTCTTTTAATAATCAACATCTAAGGTTTTGAATAATGCTTATACATATCATTTTCCTTAACCATTTGAAATAAATCGGTGATATACTCAAATAGCTTACCTTCTATCAAATAGAGGGCTTCTAACTTAGAGAGTGTAAATCATAGTATTCAACCTTGCTAGGTTATTGAGAGGATAATTAAATTCATCAAAAGTGCTTCCTAGGACTTGTATCTATACTTCAGCTACAAATAAAAGCATTCTACAAAGCATTTGGAAGAACTTTAATAAGAATCCTTTCAAATGTTTTGTAGAATCCTTATGTTTACTATTGAAATTTGGGTACAAGTCCCTAAAAGGACTTTTGATATATTCCAAAACCTTTTCAATAATCTTTGTATTGCTAATTACAATGATTTATACCCTTTATCTTAGTATCTATCTCTTTTGATGGATTCCAAAAGCTATCAATTTATAGCCTCTATTAAAAAAGCTTTTAAATTAGAGGGTGTATATCATCATATTAAAAATTATTATGCTATTGAAAATATTATGGAGTCCATTAATTTTCTTCAAGTATTTTTTAATTGACTCCAAAACCTTCTTAATAGCCTTATGAATGCTAAATACAATTATATACACTCTTCATATGAGAATCTAACTCTGTTAATGGATTTTAGAAGCCATTGATCTACATCCTCCATCTCAAAAGTCATCTTTATTAATTATTATAAATTAT
Organism: Sindora glabra; assembly: GCA_020226215.1. Lineage (NCBI taxonomy): Eukaryota > Viridiplantae > Streptophyta > Magnoliopsida > Fabales > Fabaceae > Sindora > Sindora glabra. The sequence continues at coordinate 53,756,654 of CM035236.1, forward strand.
AGTATTTTCAGTATATACATTGATGTACCGATACAGAAATAAATAAAATTGTAGGATATATTTTTGTAATTATTTGTCTCTTTTCTTATTTATTTTTACATTTGCATTTTATCTTTTCCTATTTATGTATATTTAGTTGTATAAGAAAAATATGATAATGCAAAAAAGAATTTAAATGTTGTTAATTGCATTTAGAGTAAGTTGAAATTAAAAAAAATGATTAGTTTATAAAACAATGTTAGTATTCTTATAAAATTTATAATTAAATTACAAAATTGTTACCTAAGACCACTTATGAAACCATAAATTAAATCATGTATTTTATCTATTTTGATATATATTTATGCAATAAATATAAATGAATTCTGCTTTTACATGAACCTATATAAATATATGATATATTTGGATTCTAGTTTAGTATATATATATATTTGATTATCTAGTTTTAGTCCAATACATATGATGTACATAATTGAATTAGTTTTATTTTGGCTTAGTGTATATGCAATAAATACCATTGTTATTTTTTGCCATTCTTTAATGATTCTAGAAAAATTCTAAGATTGTTCTAGAAAGGTTTTAGAATCGATAAGAGTAGTAGCTACCAAAGAGATTAAAAGTGATTTATTATGGAAAAAGTTACTTGAGCAAAAGAAATTAATTTTTTTAATAATCAACATTCAATTTTTATGACGTCAATTCTCATTTAGTAATCAATATTAAGCACTAGTTAATAGGATGATATTGTCTTATTAAAGATGACAATGTTGCAATTTATCTGAGCTAACTTTAAATGTTAATATTTTCTAGTAACTAAAGTGGAAACTTCTACCCATGAGTAAAAATTGAAATGAAAAAAAGAAAAGCATGGTACAGAGTGAAAATAAAAAAGGCAAACTATGACTTCATTTGTAAATTTCATCTTGAAACTCTTCTAATCTTAAAATAAATCTTTCTCTAATGAAATATGCTCTTCTTTATACTTTAAGATAATTTTCTTCGATTTTGTATTTATATTTACCTTCCAATCTTAAAATTATTTTGCAAGTCTGAAGAACTATTAGATCATCACTAAATATGTGTGGCTTAGTATTTCTTGGAAAAATGTAGAGTATAAATATAAGGATTTATTTTAATTTTTGTTTTTATCTTTGCAATTTATTTTTTAGCTTTATAATCGATCATATTTTATTACCTATTATATTAATACAAATTTTTCTTTGTTATTCAATGGTATTATCCATTAATTATTTACATGAAATGTGTAATATCATACTTCAAATTTTAATAAATGCTCACTACATTTGCAAATACTAGAATCAATAGCGCTTTTATAAGGAGTATGAATCTCACATATTAAGCAAAGGGTATTAAGAAAAATTTAGCAAAACACCTATTTCTTATTAAGGTATTATATATAAACTTTCACCCTTTAAAATGTTATTTAATATGTTCTTTAAAATTGTTGAAATTAGGATTCTATAATGTTATAGGAGATATTAGTTTCTATTTTTGGTTAAGGTGTTCAATGAGGAGGAACACAAGAGAAATAAGGATGATAAAGGAGTAAGGAATAATGAGGAGGGAGTTAAGATTAGAAAGGGGAACATACTATAGTACTTATTTAAAGAAATTGAAGTGGTATTATGGAAATTAGGCATTGATTTAAAAAAGAATGTCTTGTAATATTATTTCAAATGATGTTACCAAAAGAAATGACATTGGTTATTTTTCTTATAATAATTAAATGAGGAATTTTTAGATTAACCCGCTAGTAACCACCCATCCAAACCTAAGTTTAGGTGGGTTGAGTCATTTTTATTATGACTTTCAGGTGGGTTGAGTGAAAGCTAATGCTTTAAAAAAAATTTTCAATTAGTTTCAAATGGAGCTTTGTCCCTTAACCAGACCTAACACCTAAACGATTTTTGCTAGAATTTATGGTTTGATTCTTACTTGTAATTTTATCCTTATATGATTTCTTTGCGTTTGAGTTTAATTATTCACATGATTGCTTTGGAAGCATATAGAGTTTGAGGAGCAATGAGACTAGATCTAGAAATGTTAGAGGGATATTAGGAGGAAGAACCATTCGAGAAAAAGTAAGAGAAAAAAGAAGTTAATAGAGATTTATAAGAACAAATAATAGAAGTTGTGGTATTAGAAGAGAAAATGTTGATATACCTAAAAGACAAAGCACTAGGAGAAAGAGAGATGGCAAACAAGATAGTGAAAAGGGAGAAAACAAGCACGAAGCCATAAGCAAAAGTTATTGTTGTTTTTTTAATCTTGATAATGGAGAAAATGCACACAAGGTTTAAGCTATGATTTTTAGTGTTGATAGGATGGTACTTGGAGTTATTGACCATGGAGGTTGGCAAAGGTTTCTGGGTATTTTTAAGTTTTGATCCTTATTTTTGTATGAGAATAAAGAGAGAAAATGAACAAAATGAAAAGATGATAGGACTGAGAATTTATGTTTATGAGGAGGATGAAACTGGAAACTTTGATTAGTGATACAAAGGGAAAGGTACATATGTTTTTACAGTATGAGATTTATGGTAGGAGAATTAGACCATAAAAAACTTCCTGAACCCATCTGCACCTAAATCTATTAGATAAAGTTGGTTAGCAACTTCTATTTGGTTAGATTCAAATGAGAATTTGATTGGTGATGGTTAATGGCGGTTGGGTGAAAAATTACCCTTAATTGATCCTAATAGCTCGACTTCTACCCCTAATAATAATTAATGTTATTTTTATAGTTTATGGTAGTTATACAATCAATATTAAAATCGATGTACAACAATGCTTGATTAAATGTTGGAAAAAAAGGTGTAATCCTTTAAACACCTAACATACATCAACAATTCTATAATAGTGAAGTAAACTACTGACTTCTATCCAAACATGAAGAAAATGGGGAAAAAAAAGGCTTATGGAAGACTATAGGCCAAAACTATACTAAACACCTAAAAAATGTTAAATTTAATTAGTATAGTTAGCAAACAAAGTATTAAAAATAATTTAATCGATCTTAAATTTGCAAATTTACCTCTTAACTACAGGAATGAAGCTTAGTAAATTTCAAAAACTCAAATGTGTGCAAAGAGAATTTAGAAAAGTGAGAGGAAAAAGGTTCTATATGCTATTTCATAGTGTTTTGAACTATACAATAGAAATAAATCTATCAAAAATAACTTGACTTTTGAATTTAGTGGTGCATTTTTTAATATATTTCTAATAATTTTATTTATTTATTCTAACAAATCAAATCCATTGAAAACCTTGCAATTTTTAGTAATGTTGTTTCTAGTCATTTAAATGAGTGAGACACTTATATTTTTATAGATGTCACACTAATAAAAGGTCAAATAAATGATTTATGATAGATCGTGATTAATATGGGACCCATTGAAATGTAGGAATCCACTTTTTTAAATGGCAAGATGTAACAAATAACTATAGTTGCTATACTAGATCAAAACCTATAAATAATTTAGTGTTTAAAAATTATTTTAAATTATTTAACATAATATATATTATGTACTTAAGAACTTGCCTTAATTTAAAGTATTTGATCTTGATTCCTCTAATATTCTAGTCGGCTTAATTTTAGACCTTTTATTAAGTTCTCATCAAATGATTAATACAAAACTTACATTAAGTTATGTGGAGTAATTATATTAAACATTTAGACACTTTTATGCCTTAATTTACATGTATTCAAGGTTTAATAATGAGATATTATGTATTTACATGTACAAAATAGAAATAAATTTAAAGAAGGAAGAAATTAATGACAATGTGTATGTTATCTAGGATATAAAAGTATATCATAAAGGATATAACATTTCATTTCATTCCATGTTCACTTTTTCGTAAGTAATTGGATAAGAGCATACAATGAAAGTACCAAAATTATGCTAATGGAAATATTTAGAGGACCAAAATTAAATATTTTAAATTAAGAGAATTAAAATAACATAATTTATGTTTTAGAAAGATGAAATTACATTTAAGCATATTTTTAAAATGAAAATTTTTAAGTATAAATAGATCAAAGCTTAAAAACAAAAGAGTATAATTTGAGCTATTAGTGTAATATTAGATTCAATATACTTTACAATAAATATTTGACTATTATATTCAAAATTAAAATTAAAATGAGATATTTTCAATCATTACTATAAGTTATTGAGAACATTTATACCTACTGTGTTTCCTTTTATTATGCTTTCTGTAATGTTTCACACACATAACTTTTTGAAATATAATAATTTTTTTAATGTATTTTAATTTATTTTCAAAAAATTCACATATAACCTTTTAAAAAAGTTAAATTATTTTCATAAACAATCTTACTACCTTTATTTAGACTCCACATTCTCCTTTAAACACACTAAATACCCACTATCATCATTATGGCACCATAAAGGAGTTTAAGAAGATGAAATTTTTGTTACTTTACTTTTATTGTAAGAAGATAAATATAATTGGAGGAGCCTTTTTGAGATGATTGAAATGGATATGTGATGAGGTTGAAGTGCCATTATTTTCTTACCCCTTGTTTGGAATGAGAGAAATTAGGGGAGAAAGAAGAGAAAAGTTTTAAACTTGAACAGAGAAAAAAAAAGGAGGGAAATTTTTTAAAAAAATTTGAATTAACTGGAAAATAATAACCACAAATTTAGCATCTACTATTTATTTCTTCTCTTTTTTCTCTTGATCCAAACAAGAGAAAAGAAAAAATTCAAAAAATTTCTTTCTCCTCCATTTTCTTTCTCTCCTACTAAACAAAGCATAAGTAAAAAAAGTTGAATGGTTAATCATCCCACCCATACCCTCACTATTCACTTGGTACTAATAACTCTTCTACTTAATTACTTTATGAAAAAAAAGTTAAAGTATTGTATAATTTAAATGCAAGTTTGTCATATTACCTAATGAAGGAAATTTTTAAAACACATGGCATGTAGTACAAAAAGTCATGAAAAATAATTTTTTAAATATTAAATTATATATGAATTTTCTATGACAAATACATTTTTTTTTAATGGAACTTGGAAAAAAAATTTTTTTGATGCTTATTAGTGATTCCAAAATTAAAATATTTTAATTTTTTTCCTAAATTGTTATTGAGGAAAGTTATATTTTTCTGGTTAATAAAAACCTTTTCCTTCCTAATTTTGTTACAATCAGTTGGATGATAATTCATAGTTTATAGTCTTTGTTCAGGATTAGTCGATAAATTATTTAGACAAACTAGTATTTTTTTTTAATTAAAATGGACATGGTTTAACTAAAGATTCCATTACTACTTTTCTTTGTAGGATTTTTTTACATAATTAAAATTAGTAAAATTTAATAAATAAGTTAAATACTTATATTATAAAAAATAAATTTAGTACAAGGAAAATTCAACCTAAAAATCTTCATTCAATCTAAAAATTCCAACATTGATCATAATAAAAATGTTTAGGAGGCACACATTAAATTTGTTTGTGAAATCTCTAAAGTTATAGCATTCAATGTCAAAGTTTGTGAATAACTTTATAGTGATAACAAAAGAGTAATTTTTTTATTCTACGAAATTCACTTTTTCTCATATTTTGTTATGCTTCAATAGAATTTTAAAATTTTATTCCATGAAGGGAAAAGAAATTAAACAAATTAAATAGTTTATTTTAATAGAAGCAAGTTGTTTATTTTTTATCTTTATGCTCTAGACTGAGATAATATGTTTTAAATAGAGATAAGTGACAAAAATAATGAGGGAAAGAGAATTCATATAATCAAAATAGTTTCAAACATGAATTTTAGATAAATATGAATTAGATTAATTAAATACGAATAAAAAAGGGAATATTTATGAAGTTTATTTGAGGAAAAATGTGTGAAACAAGGAAACAAGAGTTATAAATGATTAGAAGTTAGTGGGTAAGTGTAAAGGGCATTTTGAAACAAATGATGGGAATGCCCATGCACCCATTAAAACCCTTTTCAGCCTCCTCTCACCTCATTTTCTCTATTAATCAAACTCTACACTCCTTCCCTTTTATTCATCTTCTTCCTCTCTTATTTCTTTTATAAATCATGAAGGAAAGAAGTAAGATTATCCTAAATTCTTCATACAATGAAGGAAAAAATCCCTAAACTATCATTAATATAAGTTTCCCATTTATTTCTTCTTTAAGTTTAGAAGAAGCTCAACTTTGAGCTTAAAAGATGAAGGAACATAAACCTTAATGAGAAATCTTTCAAATCTTAGGTGATTAAGACTAAGAAATGATAGATTCATCCTTTCAATATTTTCTCCATGCTAGGCAAGTGAATATCCTAATCTCTAAAATAATTTTGGTTGGTTAGGAAAACTTGGTATTTTATGGATTTTATAATAGATAAAGTCATTTTTGTTTAACAAGGAGTGTATAATGATGGAATTGATTTAAATAAGGATTCCTTCAGGAGTATTGATGATTTAGGAAGGATTAATTAAGTAATAAAAAGATTAGAAGGTGTTTTGGAAGAAGATGAATAATGAATTCATGCTAGAAAAATCTACAAAAACCTAGTAATGGAGGGATTAATCTTTTCAATTCTTTCTCCATATTAGGCCCAAACAATCGATCGTTGCTTTAAGAACTCATCAAGATTTTTGCCCAAAAGCCAATGGTTGAATGTTGGGGTCGAAATGATTATTCATTGCTCCTCTAATGCTTAAATATGATGCACTATTGTTGCTTTAGTACCTTAAGCTAAATGTAATAGTAATTTGTATTTATATCTATGAATTAATAAACTAAATGTTGACTTTATGTCAATAGTTATATAGGAATGGATGTATTTTCAAATAATAATGTTGAATGAGATACCTTAGCTACACATAACTTGATCTAAGTTCATAAATACTCATAAATGTGATCCAATCAAGGTTTTAATGTTTTAAAATTAGAGTGATTTGAATATTAGATTAGCTAGTTGTGTTATGTTATAATATTATATTCATGACGTAATAAAATTACTTATAATCATACAAGAAGGGCATGATAGCTATGCATTTAATATTGTCCTATTCAAATAAATTATGAAATGTAATGCATGTTTGGTATCAAAAGGATATGCATGGATGATGATAAGATATATGTATAAGATTAGGAATATGCATTATGATATAAGAATTATGATAAGCGCAATAAGATACGTGAACACCAAATCTGATAAATATTTATAAAGACATTAGGTGGGCCTTGAAGGAATAAGATTGGGTTTATAAAGGAATAAGGATAACCTAGGAGTTAAAAGGTGGTTTACTTACTTTCTGTATATTGATTGAATTAATGCATTGAATATATTATTTTAATGTGAATATAGTTGCATATGCATGAGAAATGTTATGAATGATTCTTATGAACTAAATGTTTAAATACTATTATGATTCTATTGAAACTCACAAGATATTAAGAACTTATAGCATAATGGACATGTGCATTTGATTGGTAATGCTAATGAGTATAAAGGATTAATTATGATGACGATAAGTCTAGTAAAATGGTTATGTTGAATTTTGTTAATTCTAATGAAAATATTATTATAATGAATTTGCTTAAGTGTATATGTCATAGGGGAGGATAAATTTGGTTAGTATGCTATTTGTTGAACCTTTGTGATTTTATTTATTTGAGAATATTTATTCATTAAGCCTTAAACTTACCCTTCCATGTGTTATGTCTTTACAAATCTTATAATGAAATTTCACCACCACTTCAGAATAGAGTTTTTAGGGGTTCATATAGTGTGATTTACATAATATTGAATAATGTATAATAGATATTTATAGGCTATTATATGTATAGTGAGTTAGTAGTTATGATTAAATTTTATATGAGTTTGAAATTGTATTATTTTTTTATTAATAATATAGGAAAGGTTCATCAAATCTTCTAATTATGAATTTAGTTCAAACTGGTGAAAATTAAGTAAAAAGTTTCACATTAATTATGATTAAGGTTGGATCATGATAAAGTTTATATCAAAGTATAATTTAGGTTCCTAGTGAGATAAAACTGTTAGGTTTTATCCATATATTGCCCTAATAAGGATTGGCCAAAACTATACTAGCAGTATGTGAGTACTTGGGATCTTGTACCACTAATACCATTTTGATAGATCTTATCATGCCTATCAGTGTCGATGGTGAAACTTACTTGCAATAGTATAATTAATGTTATTCTAATTATTACTTGATTGATTGAAAAGATTTTAACTCATCTAGCAATGATAAATGCTACAAGTTATGTATGAGTGCATAAGTTTAGCAATTGAGGATCATTTATAGGTTTATACACCTAGAGTAATGCAATAAAGGAAATGATGGTTGAAGTGACTCTTTTAGAGATGTAAATGCATTGAAATAAGTCATGATGATAGGTTTAGCAACTAATTTGCACTTAAGCCAAAAGTAACAAAAAAGTAATGATCATCTGAAGCTATAATAGTATAGATTTGTTACTAATAATGAGGAGTCTATAGGTCCTAAATATATAAGTGTGCTACTTCTAAGGATAAAATTAAATGACTAAAGAGGAATTGAGTTAAAAGGAATGTATATCTAAACATGCCTATCTATATAAGTATAGAGAGGTGTCAGAATCAAATTGCAAAGTCTTAATTAATTGGTAAGGTTAGTTGATTGTCAAATTTCATAATAGGAAATAAAAAGATGAAAGGATGAAGTGATAAATGTGGATTTGTGAGTAAGGCTTAATGTTCATTATTAGGCACTATGGCCTAGTAGCATGAATGGTTGTGTGATAATGATTGCAAAAATTATTGGCCATTAACTTGTGAAGAGGGAATGAAAGCTAGTAAGAGTATGAGTTAGTCAAACAATGTCTTAGTGAAATACTATAGGGTGACTATTCAATAGAAATTCTCATAAGGATTAAAGTAAAGTTTGAATATGCAAATAAAGACAAGGAATAAAATACTAAACTTTCTTGGAAATTTATTGGTAGTGTAAATGATAGTAAGTATTTTACTTTAATTTATATTATAAATCATTTGCATTATTATATGAATTGTTAGCTTTATTCTTTTATCTAAGTAGTAATAATGAGGAGGATTTGTTCCTTTCCAAACTTCACTAACTACCATATAAAAAATTACTTAAAAATTATGTAGGTAAGGGATTATTACCTTTCCTTAGCATACTACCACATTTTAGGACTAATAAAGAGCCAACAATTAATAGCTAAGATAATAATAGCTGAATTTTAGGTATTGGATTGGAGGCTCTAGGCCATCAATAAACCAATGGGGTACAAATGGTTGATTGTTATGGATCGAGTATTAATACTGAACCTTGAAATTTGTAACATTATTTCAATCTCTCTAAGGTTTAACTATTGTTTTCTTAATCTATAGCTCCTAAAATTTTCATTTTTCACCCTCAAACATTGAGATCTAACAATTAAATTTCAATCCATCCCTTTCTAACACTAAATCTTTGATTTCTACTGATTGAAATGTTTTAGATCTTCTTATCTAAATATTTTGCATTTAAATGACTAGTTTTCCATGCTCTAAGCATGCTTAGGGTTTTTCTTCCTATTCATTTGACAATGTAAGGGATGAAGTGAAGCTCATGAAGAAACGAATACTTGGTTCACCATGATGGCGTGATAGAATGTTGTAAGATGAATTTTAAGGCAAAAACTTTTGTATGTTATTTGCAAATTTGAATGCCTTAGGTTTCAAAACTTTTATTACTTTGAACACTAGAAATTCCAAATTAATTACATGTGCATTTTATTCTAATGTGATAGTTTACGATAATCCCACGAAGATTGAATTAAAAATTTAGGGACAAAAAACTCATATTACTGCTTTCTTGGAATTATAAAAAATTTTTCCATATAGGGAAAAGAAATCAAATAGATTAAATAGTTTGTTTTAACAAAAAAAATTGTTTATTTTTAGTTTTAACAAAAAAAATTGTTTATTTTTAGTATCTATGCTTTAAGACTTAGAGAATATGTTTTAAATAGAGATAAGTGACAAAAATGATAAAGGAAAGAGGATTCATATAATCAAAATAGTTTCAAATGTAAATTTTAGATAACTAAGATTAAATTAATTGAATAAGCATAAAAAAGGAATATTCGTGAAGTCTATATAGGGAAAAATGTATGATGCAAAGAACTAAAAGTTGTAAGTGATTATAAGTTGATGGATGAATATAGAGGGGATTTTGGAACAAATGAGAAGAACTTGTTTCAAATGTAATGCAAAAAACTTGTTTCAGCCTCCTTTTACCTTATTTTCTCCATTAATCAAACTTTACACTCTTCCTCCTTTTTTTCTTATTTCTTCAATAAATCATGAAGAAAGGAAGTAAAATTTTGCCAAAATTTTCAAATAATCAAGATAAAGATCCTTAAACTATTACTAATCTTAAGTTTCTTATTCATATCTCCTTTGAGTTTTAGATGAGGCTTAACTTTAAGCACAAAAAAGGAAAAAAACATAAACCCTTTAGATCATTAGGGCTAAGGAATGATAGATTCAACCTTTTGATCCTTTTTCCATATTAGATTAGTAAACATCCTAACTCAAATTTCTAAGATTTGAATATTTTTGGTTATTTAGGAGAACGTGGTGTTTTATGGGATTTTATAATAAATAAAATGGTTTTTATTGAACATAGTGTGTATAAATGATAGAAATGATCAAATGAAATATCCTTACGGAGTATTGATGGTTTGGTGAGGGTTAATAATTAAAAAATGGATTAAGGAGTGCCTAAAGGGTATATGAATATTGACTTTATGATGAAAAAAAATCTATGGAAACCTAATATAACAATTGACTACTAGGTCAAAATAATTGACTTTTACACTAGGAACTCATTAGGATTTCCATTCAAAAGCTAACAATTAATTATTGGGCTTCAAATGGTCAATCATTACCATTTTGATGCTTGAGTATGATGTCTTACAATGTTGCTTTAGTACCTTAAGCTCAATGTAATAGTAATATGTATTTATATCCATGAATTAATGAACCATATGGCGACTTCACATTAATAATTACAAATGAATATATGTATTTATGAATAATGATGTTGAATGAAATACCTGTTGGTGTGTGTCCTAGAACCAATCATATAAGATGATTGAAGTTATACATAATGTATTATATTTTATTTTAGGCAATTTAATTATTATATTTTGTTTTATTATTATTATGCGCAATTTATAACTTAATATAATAATTATCCTTGGAATAGCTTTGCTATTCCTAAAATGCCCCTAGTCAAGTATTATTACGAAAAGGATAGTAATAATACATCGAGACTAGCATGTATAGTGACTGATGATTACGAATAATGGATATGTGATATCAAGTCAATACATGAGTACATTGCTAGTGAACAATGTACTGGACCGACCCACTATGAGAATATTGCATGGATAAACGTGTCATAAGTTATTCTCATATGATCACAACTACACATAAACCTTTGACCTGAAGTCACTACGGTTCCCTACATGAGGAATTACTCACTTTAATATTGTCCTATGTCACCTTTAATCAGGATGACAAGTAGGGCATTGATTGGGTGTGTCATAAATCATGCAGAGAGAAGTGAGTGATGTAAATGGGATTTTGTTACTCTTGTATAAAAGAGAAATATCCTTGGGCCCCTTGATTGAGTGAGACTTAGAAATGCATGACCATGCTCAGTTAAATTAATCTGTGATATTAATTATTTATTTTAAGTCTACTCAGTATCAAGAAATATAAATTGAACATTGACGAGGATGACACATTCTATGCCTCCAGTTCAATTTGGATATTATTACAAAAGGGTTATGATGCAAAACGTTGATCATGTATGAGGTGGATGTCGAATCACAGACATTCTTACTACTTGAGTGGCAGTGATGTATTGCTAGATACTGCTCGCTGTCTATGGCTCAATAATAAGTCATTATCAACGTAGTAAGAACCTACAGGGTCACACAAAAGGAGTAGGAATAAGACAATAATTAATTGGACTTTAATTATATTAATATCCAATTAATTGGACTTATTTTCGTGCATATATATTATTAAGAATAATAAATTCACGTTATATATATATATATTATGTGATATTATTTGATATTAAAGTAATATCAAGTAATTATCTTATCAGATATTAGATAAATATATTATGAGATAATATTATTTTGATATTTGATAACTATATGCAATTATCTAATTTTAAGATATTTATATTATGAGATAATATTATTATCTAATATTAGATAATTAATAGATAAGTCATATCTCTTCCCATTATCTCTAGGATAAGGATAAGATGAGTTGTTAAGTGTGATTAGGATTTTGGAAGCATTATCCTAGTAGGACTAGGATTATGGCTTGCCTAAGTTCTATAAAAGGGGACTTGAGGGCAGCACTTAATAATCACGTTTTAAGCTTCCATATAAATCCTAAATCACTCAGAAAACATCCAATTCTAATTCTTAGAGAGAAAAACGCATCCTAGCAGACGCGTGGTGGGTGAGAGGTCGTTGTTCACTCCGTGTGGATACTGTAGAGACGCTGTACCTTCCGGTCGGCGTTTGATTCATCCGCTCTCAAGTTTTGATCAGTAGAAACACGAGTGCTCAATAGGTAAAACCCTAATCATTGACTTATGCTTTTTGCATGGATCCTAGGTAGAATTCGGATCAAAATTTTAAAATTTCGCTGCATGTGATAATCCGAATTCCCAACAATGGTATCAGAGCTTCTTGCAAAAATATAGTTCTGATTATGTGTTTTACCGTTTTTGATGAATATTTATATGATAAATACATGTTAAATCTATTTCGGTTTAAATCAGAAGTTACACGTTTTGATGAAATATTTATGTGATAAATTAATATCAAATCAGTTTCTGTTTAAACTAGATATATATGAGATATATGCTGACTCATGTATGATTTTGATTTCATAAATATATATATGATATATATAATCTGAATTTTGATTCTAATTATCAATTGATGAGATTAATTGTATGAATATGATCATGTGTTTTTTTCCATATATGCGTAATTCTGAATTTTCAAATGATAAACCCTTGAATCTATTCTGAACATGTGATGTTCTCTACGTTTAAAGCATATAACCTAGTCAGCATAGAATTAATGTGATTAATTCTGAATCTGTAAAGACTTGTTTAAATTCGTTTAATATGATTAAGTTGAATCTAGTCTATGAGGTATATGTATGCTTTAAATTATTTGAATATGGCTGGATATGTTATGATATGATTCAAAATTATTCAAAATGTTTGGACGTAAATCCTATTTTAAACTATGATTTGAATGTCAATCATATAGTCGAATTGTTCGACTTGGGGTGTGTCAATTGTTGGCAAAATGAATCAAAATTTGAATGTCAGATGTATTCAATTTTGAGGTATATGTATGCTTTAAATTATTTGAATATAGTGGGACCGCCATGCTAACTTTGCGTAGCGTTCAAAAATTGTTTTTGTTCTTAAGGCGCCATTTTAGAACATGATTTTTTTATGATGAATATGTTATGAAATATATATGTCAATCATCCTCCTTATCTTGGTTACATATATTTCTTAGCAATTATTACATATGATGCATGAATGTGTTGCATAGTATGGCCCTTGGAGTTTTAATGGATGGATTTTAAAATACGACTTGCGTGTCGTGTCTTCCTCTATTTCTCTAATATATATTCTCTTCTCATCTCAATTTCCCCCGAATGTAACTCGGGGTTTCTATTGTAAATTTGTAATTGCAATGGAGTATTCTTTGCTTGGAACAAGGAAAAGCTAAAGAGCTATGGGACAAGAAGAAGCTAAGGAGTTAGTTAGGAATGTCATTAGAAATTAAAGTTTTGGGCCATACTATGTGACATTTTGTTTTCTTTATTATGTGATGATATTGATGAGCATGCATTTATTATGTGATAGAATATGTTCCTACTATGTGATAGTTCTATTCATTGCATGATATATGATATATGGTAGTCTATTTTATTCATATATGATATATGAGATATGCTAGATATATTGCATGAATAAATAGGCTAATTATGGTGAGATCTAATAATAATTAAGTTGAAATCCCTCACCTAAAACATTAAGTCAGTAATAATTAAATGATGCCTTCCAATATTTGGCACTCATTAAGGCCTCGATCGATATAAGGTAGGTTTGCCAAAGCAAGGTACCTCGTTTATCTTGGTGAGATGCGACTGGATAATAGTGATATCCGAATTTTAAATATTGGGTCCGACTTAACTAGGATATCTCAATAGGATTGAGACCTAGAAGCATAGAGTTAGGCTTTAGTTCATAAGATGGACTAGAACAAGTGTTGTTCACCTAACTATCCAAGAGTTGTATATGATACAATTGGCAAGTGTTGTTTACCTAAATAACTAAGTTTTAAGTGATTAGCCAAAGCTAACTTAAGGCTTGGTGAAATATGGATCTTGGCCCACTAGAAAGCTTAAACAATATGACTTTCCGAATTAATAGTGAGGGCTATTAATTTGAATGAAATAGTGGGAGATACATTTAATAAAAGACCTTATTAAATGTTTTAAATTTAATACTTACTTTGCATATTTCTATCGTAGATAACTAATGGCTAATACATCAAATAACTTATCACTGCGATCGGTCCTTTAGAAGGACAAACTAAATGGGACAAACTTCCTGGACTGGTACAGGAATTTGAGGATAGTCCTCAAACATGAGCGCAAAATGTATGTCCTAGAGGGACCTGTTCCTCAAGAACCTGAAGCTACTGCCCCTCGAGCTCAAAAGGATGCTTATAAGAAGCATCATGATGATGCATTAGATGTCGGTTGTCTCATGTTGGCTACCATAGACTCTGAGCTTCAGAAGCAACATGAGAACATGAAAGCTTATAACATGCTTGAGCATCTTAAGAAGCTTTATGAGGGCCAAGCTCGGCATGAGAGGTTTGAGGTGACAAAAGCCTTGTTTCAGTGCAAATTGGCAGAAGGAAACCCTGTTGGGCCTCATGTACTCAAAATGATTGGGTATGTTAAGAACCTTGAGAGATTGGGTGCTCTACTAGGTCAAGAGTTAGCCACTGACTTAATTCTGCAATCGTTGCCACAGAGTTATGGTCAATTTATCATGAATTACAACACGAATGAAATTGACAAACCACTGCCAGAATTGTTAAGCATGTTAAGAACTGCTGAACAAAATTTGCAAAAGACTAAGCCTAATACCATAATGATGGTTCAAAAGGGCAAAGGAAAAGGAAAAGGCAAGGGCAAAAACAAGAAGGATTCCAAAACCAAAGGCAAGCCCAAGTCTAAATCCTCTGCACTGAAACCAAAAGGGGGTGTGACTAAGGAAGGGACATGCTTCCATTGCGGTCAAACCGGACATTGGAAAAGAAACTGCAAGGTCTATTTGGAAGATCTAAAAAAGAAGAAGGGAAGTGAGACTTCCGCTTCAGGTATCTATGTTATAGAAATTAATGTTTCAACTTCTACATCTTGGGTATTAGATACCGGATGCGGTTCTCACATTTGTACAAATGTGCAGGAACTATAAAGGAGTAGGACTCTAGCTAAAGGCGAAGTGGACCTACGAGTTGGCAATGGAGCAAGAGTTGCTGCGCTAACTGTAGGGACATATTATCTATCTTTACCTTCTGGTTTAGTAATAGAATTAGAGGATTGTTATTTTGTGCCTGCTATCAGCAGGAATATTATTTCTGTTTCTTGTTTGGACAAGAAAGGTTTTTCATTTATAAAGGACAAAAGTTGTTCAGTTTATTTAAATGAAATGTTTTACTGCAGTGCACAAATGTTCAATGGACTCTATATTCTTGATCTTGAAATGCCTGTCTATAACATAAACACTAAGCGATTTAAATTAAATGATTTAAATCTAACCTATCTCTGGCATTGTCGTTTGGGCCATATAAATGAGAAGCGCATATCCAAGCTTCATAAGGATGGATTCTTGGATTCATTTGATTTTGAATCATATGAAATATGCAAATCTTGTTTGCTAGGTAAATTGACTAAAACACCATTCACTGGACACAGTGAAAGGGCTAATGATCTATTAAGTCTCATACATACTGATGTATGTGGGCCTATTAGTTCACCTGCTAGAGGAGGTTTCCAGTACTTCATTACATTTACTGATGATTTCAGTAGATATGGATATGTGTATCTTATGAAACACAAATCAGAATCCTTTGAAAAGGAATTCAAGAATGAAGTGCAAAACCAACTTGGTTAAAGTATTAAAACACTTCGATCAGATTGAGGTGGAGAATACTTAAGCCAAGAATTTGATGACTATCTAAAGGAGTGTGGTATAGTATCACATCTCACTCCACCTGGAACGCCACAATGGAATGGTGTTTCAGAAAGGAGGAATCACACCTTGTTAGACATGGTACGATCTATGATGAGTCATATAGATCTTCCAATCTCCTTTTGGGGGTATTCTCTAGAGACAGCTGCTTTTACGCTCAACCGTGTTCCCTCTAAAACGGTTCAAAAGACTCCATATGAGATATGGACTGGGAAATGTCCTAGCTTGTCTTTTATGAAGATTTGGGGTTGCGAGGCCTATGTAAAACGTCAAGTTTCTGATAAGCTTGGACCCAAATCAGACAAATGCTACTTTGTGGGGTATTCTAAGGAAACTAAGGGATACTATTTCTATAATCCTACTGAAGGCAAAGTGTTTGTTGCACGAACTGGTATTTTTCTGGAAAGAGAATTTATCTCTAAGAAAAACTGTGGGAGAAAAGTAGAAATCGAAGAAGTACGAGACCCACAAAGTAACACTGAACCTATAATAGAGCCTGGAAAAGGACCACAAGATGTTGTAGGTCAGGAACTAGCTCAAGTAACACAAGGCCCACGTAAGTCTGGTAGGATACGCCATGAGCCCGAGAGATATGGATTTCTTGTAACTTAAAATGGCGATGTTTTGCTCATGGATCAAGATGAGCCTACAACTTACCAAGAAGCTATAAAAGGGCCAGACTCTGAGAAGTGGCTTGAGGCCATGAAATCTGAGATGGATTCCATGTATACTAACTAAGTATGGACTTTGGTTGATCGACCTGAAGGGGTAAAACCCATTGGGTGCAAATGAGTTTTCAAGAAGAAAACCGACATGGATGGTAACGTGCAAACCTTTAAGGGACGATTAGTCGCAAAAGGTTATAGGCAAGTTCATGGTATAGACTATGATGAGACCTATTCTCCAGTTGCCATGCTTAAATCCATCCGGATTTTGCTTGCTATTGCAGCTTTTTATGATTACGAAATTTGGCAGATGGATGTCAAAACTGCTTTTCTTAATGGAAAGCTCCTCGAGGATGTGTACATGACACAGCCCGAGGGTTTTGTCATTCCTGAAACTGCTGGAAAGGTATGTAAGCTACAACGATCCATTTATGGATTAAAGCAAGCTTCATGGAGTTGGAATCTTTGTTTTGATGAGGCAATCAAAGAATTTGGTTTCATCAAAAATGAAGATGAATCTTGTGCTTACAAAAAGGTTAGTGGGAGCACAATTATTTTTCTTGTATTGTATGTGGATGACATACTACTCATCGGAAATGATATCCCTACACTGCAAACAGTAAAGACTTGGTTAGGGAATTGTTTCTCGATGAAAGACTTAGGCGAAGCTGCCTATATATTAGGTATTAAGATCTATAGAGATAGATCAAGAAAATTGCTTAGCCTAAGTCAAAGTACATACATAGATAAAATATTAAAACGATTTAACATGCAAGAATCTAAAAGAGGATTTTTGCCTATGTCACATGGCATAAATTTGTCCAAAACTCAGTGTCCTTCGACACAAGATGAGAAGGACCGCATGAATAAGATATCATATGCCTCAGCAATTGGATCTATCATGTATGCCATGATATGTACTCGTCCTGATGTCTCGTATGCTTTAAGCATGACGAGCAGGTACCAGTCAAATCCAGGAGAACCTCACTGGACTGCCGTTAAGAATATCCTTAAGTACTTAAGAAGGACTAAGGATTCATTCTTAATATATGGAGGAGAGGAAGAACTTGTTGTAAAAGGTTACACTGATGCTAGTTTTCAATCCGACAAGGATGACTTTAGATCGCAGTCAGGTTATGTATTTAGCCTGAATGGTGGTGCTGTATGCTGGAAGAGTTCAAAGCAGGAAACAGTGGCCGACTCTACTATAGAGGCTGAGTATATTGCTGCATCTGATGTGTCAAAAGAGGCCGTTTGGATCAAAAAGTTCATTACTGAACTTGGCATTGTTCCTAGCATTGCAAACCCAATGGATCTCTATTGTGACAACAATGGAGCCATTGCACAAGCCAAGGAACCCAGATCTCACCAGCGATCCAAACATATACTTAGGCGCTTCCATCTCATTCGAGAAATTATCGATAGAGGAGATGTGAAGATATGCAAAGTACCAACTGATGATAATATCACCGACCCACTGACAAAGCCTTTAGCGCAGAAAAAAGCATGATGGTCATACTATGTCACTTGGTATTAGATACATGAGTGATTGGCTCTAGTCCAAGTGGGAGATTGTTGGTGTGTGTCCTAGAACCAATCATATAAGATGATTGAAGTTATACACAATGTATTATATTTTATTTTAGGCAATTTAATTATTATATTTTATTTTATTATTATTATGCGCAATTTATAACTTAATATAATAATTATACTTGGAATAGCTTTGCTATTCCTAAAATGCCCCTAGTCAAGTATTATTACGAAAAGGATAGTAATAATACATCGAGACTAACATGTATAGTGACTGATGATTACGAATCATGGATATGTGATATCAAGTCAATACATGAGTACATTGCTAGTGAACAATGTACTGGACCGACCCACTATGAGAATATCGCATAGATAAACGTGTCATAAGTTATTCTCATATGATCACAACTACACATAAACCTTTGACCTGAAGTCACTACGGTTCCCTACATGAGGAATTACTCACTTTAATATTGTCCTATGTCACCTTTAATCAAGATGACAAGTAGGGCATTGATTGGGTGTGTCATAAATCATGCAGAGGGAAGTGAGTGATGTAAATGGGATTTTGTTACTCTTGTATAAAAGAGAAATATCCTTGGGCCCCTTGATTAAGTGAGACTTAGAAATGCATGACCATGTTCAGTTAAATTAATATGTGATATTAATTATTTATTTTAAGTCTACTCAGTATCAAGAAATATAAATTGAACATTGACGAGGATGACACATTCCATGCCTCCAGTTCAATTTGGATATTATTACAAAATGGTTATGATGCAAAACGTTGATCATGTATTAGGTAGATGTCGAATCACAGACATTCTTACTACTTGAGTGGCAGTGATGTATTGCTAGATACTGCTCGCTGTCTATGGCTCAATAATAAGTCATTATCAACGTAGTAAGAACCTACAGGGTCACACAAAAGGAGTAGGAATAAGACAATAATTAATTGGAC
This sequence comes from Sindora glabra, assembly GCA_020226215.1. NCBI lineage: Eukaryota > Viridiplantae > Streptophyta > Magnoliopsida > Fabales > Fabaceae > Sindora > Sindora glabra. Next base: position 53,776,230 of record CM035236.1, read on the forward strand.
TTTAATTATATTAATATCCAATTAATTGGACTTATTTTCGTGCATATATATTATTAAGAATAATAAATTCACGTTATATATATATATATATTATGTGATATTATTTGATATTAAAGTAATATCAAGTAATTATCTTATCAGATATTAGATAAATATATTATGAGATAATATTATTTTGATATTTGATAACTATATGCAATTATCTAATTTTAAGATATTTATATTATGAGATAATATTATTATCTAATATTAGATAATTAATAGATAAGTCCTATCTCTTCCCATTATCTCTAGGATAAGGATAAGATGAGTTGTTAAGTGTGATTAGGATTTTGGAAGCATTATCCTAGTAGGACTAGGATTATGGCTTGCCTAAGTTCTATAAAAGGGGACTTGAGGGCAGCACTTAATAATCACGTTTTAAGCTTCCATATAAATCCTAAATCACTCAGAAAACATCCAATTCTAATTCTTAGAGAGAAAAACGCATCCTAGCAGACGCGTGGTGGGTGAGAGGTCGTTGTTCACTCCGTGTGGATACTGTAGAGACGCTGTACCTTCCGGTCGGCGTTTGATTCATCCGCTCTCAAGTTTTGATCAGTAGAAACACGAGTGCTCAATAGGTAAAACCCTAATCATTGACTTATGCTTTTTGCATGAATCTTAGGTAGAATTCGGATCAAAATTTTAAAATTCCGCTGCATGTGATAATCTGAATTCCCAACAATACCTTACCTACATAGGACTTTATCTATGTTCATAAATACTCATAAATGTGATCCAATCATGACCATATTATTATAAAATTCGAGTGATTTGAATATCATGTTAGCTTATTATGTTATGTCATAATATCCTTTTCATAGTGTACTAAATTACTTATGGTCATGTAAGAGAGGCATGGTATGTTACTTAATATTATTATGTTGAAATGGATTGTGAAAAGTAATGCATATATGAGATCCAATTTTAAAAAGATATTCATAAATGATAATGAGATGCCTATATAAGATTTGATATCAAAAGGATGTGCATTGTCATATAAGAATTATGATGAAAATAATGAGATATATGAACATAGGAATGGTTAACCTTTGTAAAAACATAAAACAAACTCTGAAGGGATGGGATTAAATTTGTAAAGGTATAAAGATGATTTGAGATTCAAGTGGAGGTTTGGTTATGTTTTGTATGTTGATGAATTAATGCATCAAATGTATGGTTTCAATGTGAACATAGTTACATATGGATAAGATATATTGTAAATTATGTTTGTGAACCACATGTTCAAATACTATTATAATTCTATTATAACTTACAAGACATGATGAACTTATGGCATAATGAACGTGTGTGCTTGATTGATAATGTCAATGAGTACAAAGGATTATCTATGATGATGATAAGTCTAGTAAAATGGTTATGTTAGATTGTGTTAATTCTAATAAAAATGTTGTTGTGGTTAATTTGCTTAAGTGTATAGGTTGTATGAGGGTGAATCTAATTGGTAAGCCATTTCTTCAAGCATTATGATTTTATTTATATTAGATTATTCATTCACTAAACCTTGAATTTACCATTCCGTGTTTTATGTCTTTACAAATCAATGATTAAATTTTACTATCACCTCAGAGTAAAGCTTTTAGAAGTTTATCTAGTATGACTTGGGCAATATTGGATAATTTACAATAGATATTTATAGGTCATCATATGTATGGAATAAAAAAAGGTAGTGAGTTAGTAATTATCAGTAAATTTTATATAAGTTTGGAATTATATTATTTTTCAATTAATAACATCATTCTATTTGTGTCGATAGAAAAGGTTCCTCAAATCTTTTATGTATCTTAGATAAATTATGGATTTGATTTAGGCTAGTGGAAACCAAGTAGCAAGTTCCATGCCAATTATAACTGGGGGTAAGTCATGATAGTTTCATGCTTATGAAATGTTTTCTATCCATTTTATCCTTGTAAAATATTAGTTTATTCAATTTGGACCTTTTGTTTGCATTTATATGAAGATTAATTTATTTAATTTGATCCTTGTAAGGATGAATTGGACAAATTAAAATTTCAAAATGGTTAAAATTTTTATGAATTATTTCACATGAACAAAAATGAGAAAAAATGAATTTAACAAGGATGGAAAAGAGAGTTCACTTAAAAAATAAATGCATCATATTATTCATATACACCTATTCAAAATTTTTGGCAAAAATGAATGAAATAAAAATAAAAAGATATATAATTACAAACATACTAATACATATTGTTCACTAATTGTTAAGTTCAAAAATCATTTTTCCTCTTTGATAGAGGAAGCAACACCCTTCCCTTATTATCCTATAAAAAATCATACTATTAGTTGAGTCTATAAAAAATGAAGCATGAATTTAAAGAAATAAAAAAACAAAGAAGATTTCCTCTTACCACCCTAAAAAAATAGGAATTAAAGTAAAAATTTTTAAAATGAGGAAAGTCATTTAGGCTAAACTTTTTAAAGTAAATTCCCATTTTTATTCATGTAAAATTTACTTTTTCACACTTTTGTTCCTATAAAATATTTTTTTATCAATTTTGTTCTTATTAAATATTAATTATTCTGACTTTATCCTTTTGCAAGTGTCCACTTCTTCAATTTCATTTTGAAATTAGATGAATTAATAATTTACAAGAAAAAAATTAATACAAAATATTTCATAAAAATGCAAGTAAAAAAAAAGAATTTCATGTGGACGAAAAGAAAGATCCTTTAGGCTTTGTTTGGCATTAGGTGAAAATAGAGGGGGGAGAAAATAAAGGTGAAAGGAAATGGAGGGGGGAGTAATTTTAAAAAAGTTGTTTGGAATAGGTGAAAATGGGAGGAGGTGGAAATAGGGGTGAAATTAGTTTTTTTATTTGGGATGGATGAAAATGGGAGGGGGTGAAAATGAGATTAAGTAAAATTACTACAATATCCTTATAATATATTATTAATTTTTGTAATAATATTAATTTAATAAAATTAATTAAAAGATTTATAATACATTAATATATTTTTAAATAAATTTTTATTTTTATTTTTATTTTTATGTTAAAATATTAAATATATTTTCTACTTTTATTGTAATTAATAAATATTTTATTATTTTACATTTTCAAGCCCTTATAATATATTATTAATTTTTATTATAATATTAATACAACAAACTCAATTGAAAAATTTATAATACACTGATAAAATATTATACTTTTGATAATAGATAATTTTTTTAAATAATTTAAATAATAATAATAATTTTTATTTTCCCATCTACCTCTAATATTAATATTACATATTGTTGGATTTAAATATTTTCAAATATTAACACTTTAATGATGCACATCTACTTATCATAAATTGTCTACACAGGTTAGGTTCCTTCTCCAATCTAAGTTTATATTCATTCACATGCTCTTTCCAGTATAATAAATATATATATTTATCTTAAAAATAATTTTCTAAAATTACTATAATATTATTAATCCAAATCGTATTATTTTCTTATTTCTTTTGACAATTTAAAATTTAGATTTTAATTTTGATAATTATTTTATAAAAATGTTTTAATTTTTTATTATTTATTTTCTTAAATATCACTAGAATATAAAAGATATTCTATTAGGTTATTATGTATTCCTTGTATTTATAATTTGGGTATTCTCCACCTTTGATGAATGATTGAATTTTCTTTTGGAGAAAAAATTGATTGTAATGATAGAAATGTGAATTTAATAAATTAATTAATAATATTATATACATTAAAATTAAATTTCATATTTAAATCAATGAATTAATTGAATATCAAAACTCAGATACCACAGCACAAACCAACAAAGTGACTGTACAACTTTATTTCCTTTTCTTCTTCATTTTTTCCCCTCAGTTCTTTGTTCTTATAATTCACAACAAGAATCACTGTTAAACCCAGGTTTGTTCAGAGGAAATTATGGATCGGTTCTGTTCTAAAACCCCACGACAACTTTGCTTCCATCATCCTCGCTACATTTCATCATCTCTTTCTTCCTCTTCCACTTGTTCTCAAACCAAAAGACCTCCTGATAATGTGAAAAATTCCCAACTAGTCCCTCCCGCTCCCCCTCCTTCATCTCTTTCTCGCGCTTCCGTCATCACTCTCTCTACTACCTTTCGTTTCCGCTCTTCTCACCTCCGTAGCCATTTTCTCTTCTGATCACAAATCTGATCACAAAGCCTATAATCCTTTATACAATGGCATTGAACATGCTGTTGAGAAGTCTTGCGATTCCTTTAAGAAGCTTTTCCATCACATTAAGCAAACCAGCGTCACTGTATCGATTCTCTGGCAACAAGCAAGCGGAGGCACTATAGCGGCTAATTTCGGAGAAGGCTGAGGCGATTTGTGGTGGAGAAAACGGAAGAGAACAGAGGAACAGAGGGGCACCGCGGGGAAAAAACAAAAATGGCAGAACTCACTGGGTTTACCCCTCATTTCTAGCAGTGACGATGTGAATCTCTACCTTTCACGATGACCTAGCTAGCTTCCTGGCGGCGTGGGTTGCAACAGCAGAGATGGAGAAGACTTTTTCCGGTTCGACGCACAGCAAGGGCAGAGCAATAGCTATGCAAGGAAATGAAAAAATTGATAGCTTTTCCCCCGCATTTGTGAGGCAGTTTCAATTTCACTGGGACCCACCAAAATTTACTATTCTCATTTACGTCCCCCTAAATTCACCTGTAGCCAAACGCGTGGAAAACTCAAATTCACCTCACTTTTCACTGCAGCCATTACCCCTCTCCTTATTTCACGTTCCAAACAATAGGTTAGTCTTTATAAGGGAAAACAAAAGTCAAAGGAGTGGAGAAAAATTAAAAGTTATGTAAACTTAATTAACTTTGCATTTATAATTAGTTAAATAATCTACTATGTAACACTTATTAAAAATTAATTATTTATCATAAAAAGTAATTTCTTTTTTTTATAAGGGCACCATATCTTTTTTATGGGGGCAACGTCTATATATATAATAAAGCAAATATAATAATTAATTTCTTATTTATAAAAGTGATAACTATTATATCTCTTCAAATTTATAATTAGTATTATTACTCTATTTTTTTGTTTTTGTTATAATTATTCTTTCTTTTATTCATTTGCAATATTAAAATATTCAAGTAGACTGTTAAACTTCACCTTAACAATGTTAAATATATGTTTACTTTTTATTTATATTCTTTCCTTTCACAATTTATTTTGACGTTATGGAATGAAAAATGGGATGAATAATTACAACAAAAGTAAAAATAAAAGATTAATAGTAGTTAAGAAATTTAAAGGATATAATAGTCATTATTTTTATAAATAAGAGACTAAATGTTATCTTTACTCAATATTAAATACTCTCTCTTCAAATTCTCAAACAAAGAGTGGGCACTTCCCCACTTTATGACCAACATATGTCTAACCTTGAGAGTTTTAATCTAATGCAATAACTATAGTTACAAATTATGTATCTAAATGATCAAATGAGTGATTTCCTACATATTCATATAAGGGTCCTACACTAATCAAAGGTCAAATAAAATGCTCATAGTAAATCAGGATCAATTTAGTATTTATAAAAATAAGGGCACTAATTTAAATGGATAGATGTATTAATTATAGTGATAGTTATTGCATTGAGGTAATTTAATATTTAAAAAATTGTTTTTAATTGTTTCATGTAGTAAATGTCATGTACTTAAAAACTTTTTCTCCAATAGAAAGTGTAAGGTCAAAATACATTCAATTTTTTTAGAAAATGTGAAAGAGAAAGTGAGAGTAATATTATTAGTTTTTTTTTATAAAGCAAACAAGTAAACATATGAAAAAAAGGACAAAAGTGTTAGAGGTTGAAACAAAATTTATAAAGATATATAAAAGTACTTTAATTTTCTGGACCTAAATAACAAATTTCTAAAAAATAAAAAATTAAAACTTTCAAATTTTAGAGGGCTAAAGTCATTAAAACTAAATTAACTTTATACCCAATGAAAACAAGTGATAGTTAATGGAAAATACTACTTGTACTCCTTTTTTAGGGAGTAAGCATTCACTTTTCTCTAATAGGCAAAATGGGTTCAAAGAGCTATAGATCTTATAATTTGTAGAGAGAAAGTGAATAAAGAGTGATTATAGGAAAGCGAAAGTAGTTTTATCCAAGTTAATCATAAGTTAGGGCTTTGAGGGCATAAAAAGAAATTAAGTAATGATGGATATTTATACGTTCTCTTGCTTTTAAACTTTGGACCGTAAGTTTTCTTTCACACAAATTATATTTAATTATAATTATTTTATAGAGTCCATAAATGAAAGGACACACATATAATTACTAATGTTCAATAAAATTATTATAGATTAGACTCCTCTAAAGTAGAAGATGCATTTTAGAGAGTAAAGTGTACTATGATAGTTATTGATGAGAAAAATTAAGTGTTTAAAATTTTATAAATAACAATAAGTTAAACAAATAGTTTTTAAATTTGTAACTATTTACACCTTTGATTTTCTTACCAATGATTGTGATAATGTACTTTACCCTTTAAAGTGAAAAATTCTCTTTAGAGGAGCTTAATTCAATTATTACATGAATTTTGTTTTTGCTTATTTAATAAAAAGGGACACATGCATTTGGTATAGAGCAAAAAAATATTTATCATCAACATATATTAGTTTTCTTTTTTGTAAATAGATATTAGTTTTATATAATAAAAGAATTTTTCTTCTCACACACACATACACATACACAAAAGGGATTGCTAATAATCATAGACACTACTACATAATAGTTAATTGACATCAGATATTTAGGAGATTACATGTTAGAAAATAACCACTATATAATTGAATATCGTAGTATATATGGCTTTAATGTTGGCATGTAAATTGCCGTAAAATATAACAATAATTTTGATTTTTATTTCGAAATAACCAACATCATTTATATTTTTGCAATCTTAGGAAATAATATTAAATGTTATTTTCTTTTTAAAAAATAACATCTAATTCCTATAATACCACATCATTTAATTTAAACAACCAATATAGTATGTCAATTAACCCCACCCACCTAAACATCAGCCCTTACCTTGTCCCCTAGTTACTTACTCTCTTGTATAAAACTACAACCCCTATCCTCATGTTCTTCACTCCTTTGTCCTCTCTATCTTCTCTATATTCTTAACTAAATATAGAAAGATAAGATCTCTTACTAGAGAATCCTAATTAAACTAATTTAAAAAAAATAAATTGAATAACAAAAGATTGCAAATGATGAAAGACTATAAATAATACCCTAATTAGAAATAAGTGTTTTGCTAAATCTATTTTGATACTTATACCTTAATAGATAAGGTTTGTATTGTCCAAAAAGCTTTTTGAATACAATACCTATAAATGGAATGAGCATTCATAAAAAATTAGTATATTACATATTTTTACATAAATAAATAGTAGATAATGTGACAAGATGCTAAAAATGAATAAGATCAAATTTCTTATTTATGCAAATTTGTAAAAGTTGCATCAAAATTGTAGTAAATGAAATACAATTAAATAAGAAACTAAAAACTAAATTACAAGAATAAATACAAAAGAAAAAAAATTCACATTTATATTATGCACTTTTCTAGTAATTACTAAACCTTGCATATTTAGCTACAAGTTAACTAAGATTTAATTCTATAAAATAATTAGTGAGTAAAAATACAAAATCAAAAAGGATTATTTTAAGGTTGGAAGGAGAGTATGCATCACTAGATAAATAATTATTTTAGGGTTGAAAGAACTTCAAAATGAAATTTGCAAATAGTGTCAAGCTTTATTCTTTTTATTTTCAATTTGTACTATGCTTTAACTTTTTCATTTTTAATTCACGCTTATGGGCTAAGTTTCCATGTTGGTTACAATTAAAAACTAATGTCTAAAAATAATATTACATGTTGATTAAAAAAAAATATTTTCATCTTTAATACAATAATGTTATCCTATTATGTAATGTTTAACATTGATTACTACAAAGAAAAAAAAACTAATGTCATAATAAATTAATGCCTTTTATTTTTTTGGCAACTTTTTCCATAACTATTCTTGAAAAATCCTAGAACCTTTCTAAAATCATTCCAAAATGGCCAAACATAATAAACATGTATATTAGAATAAAAACTAATTCAATTATATATATCATATACATTAGAATTTACAATTTACATATACATCACATATATGTCTTAAATTGGTATCCAAAACATAACTTACTCTGAGTGAAATTGAGACTATTAAAAATTCTTTTTTAAATTATGAAATTTTTATTATACAATTAAATAAAACATCAATAAATTGAATATAAATAAAACAAATAAGAAAGTTACAACTATTACAAAAATAAATGTATCAAAGTTTCCTATGAGCCTCTGAATGTTCTTATTTTTTAGTATGAGAGTGGCAAGGTTGCTTACTCTATATGTATCAAAGTTAAACATAGCATATAGCAAGCAGCATGTTGATTCTTGTATTAAAACACAAGGAGCAATAGAGGCCTATAGTGAATAAAATAATTAAGTATAAGTGCTAGACGGAATGTAAGGACTACACACATCATCAATATTGCATAATTAAAAATGCTTTAAATCTTATGATTGTGGCAATCACATTAAACCACAAATATCTTATACACATGATCATCTATTTAAGTATAAAAGATAACTTTGATTTGATGTGATGCTTATAACCAAAAGAGATAACTTATAAGATTGAGATGAAGGGTGTTCAATGCATATCGAGAAGGAACTAGAATTTGTCAAAGTTTCTTTCCAAGGACTTATACCTTAACTTCAACAATAAACATAAACATTCTACAAAGAATCGGAAGGATTCTTATAAAGAAATCCTTCCAAATACTCTATAGAATTTTTGTATTTATCATTGAAATGTTGGTACAAGTTCTTAGAAGAAAATTTAATTAATTCGATAACCTTCTAATAGCACTAGTTTTTAGAATCCATCAATAGAGAAGACTTTTAAGATGAAAGGTACAAACCGTAGTATTAACATTACTTGAACTATTAAGAAAATTTGTGAATTTTATAAGATTCCTTCTAAGGTGAGAGTACAAGTCCTTGTAAGAAACTCTAAAAGTTCCCATGAGCTTCTAAATAACCATGTTAATATTGAATACTAAGATTTACACAACTAACTTAGAAGCTCTATTTTTAATGGAAAGAGATCTATCTTAAATGATTATTGACTTGAAAACAAAAAAAGCCCTACTTATAAGTTAAGAGTAAAATAATTAGACATTAACTATTAATTTAAAATCAACATTGTTAGTTTGGCCATATGTACCAGTGCAATGGCTTTAGACCTTAGTTACATAATAAAATTGTGTGTAAACTATTGATGAATAATCACATCAATTAAAATGGACTTACATGATGGTTTCTACATAAAATTGACGTTTTAAGTCCCTTTTTAGATGTCATTCATGTCATATATTCAATTCCATTCATTTAAACTTCTTCATAAATGTCATTCATTTAAATGTCTTTAGTTTCATTTATTTAAACTTCTTCACAAATGGCATTTATTTAGAGGTCCTTAGATTTCAACAAAATGCTATCATATTAGATATCAATTAATCCTAAAACCAATGTTTTTATGTTTGTTATTTCCTTAGTAGAAACCTTTTGATTATTATAAATTTTTGTTATATAAATAACCAAAGATAATAGGAAAGTTATTTTTTTAACCAACTTAATATAGAATATTATATTTATTTCGATATGTATTTTCTTTATTAATCTATGTGACTCAAATGTGTATTATAGAATTTTAAGGTAAAAATAACATATAAATGAGAAAAATGAAAATAATTCTATAAATTTATAAAAATTTAATTAATAGATGAGTAGAGAGAAACAATATTTGCAAATTTATACAAAATTACTACATTAAATCATTAATAAAAAAAAGACTACATATCTATATAAATGCACAAAAATAACAATAAAACCACTATATATTAAAATTTTTATCCTTAATGCAAACTCCAGTGTTATTGCTTAAATTTCACCAATTTATATACTTTAGGGATATGAAAATGGAATGAGAATATAGAAAAATCATGTATCAATTCACTAGCATTTTCATTCCACTTCTACTTTATAGGAAATGATAGAGTATATAATAAGATACAGTAGGAAAAATTGAACGTTAAGGTTCTTTCATTATATCAAATTATCATTTACTAGCCTTTTCATTTCACTTTTTCTCCATAAAAAATAAAAAAAAGCATACAATAAGAGAGAAGCTAAAGTTAAAGTTCTCCTATTGTACACTTTTTCATGAAAATAGAGAGAAAAAATAGCAAAAATACTACACTATGTACTAAAGTCATCATACTTAATGTAAATTCCACTTTGTTTCTTATTTTTCTCCATATTAATCATGAGAGCATATTAGATACTCTAGCAATGAAAATGGTTATTCATTAGATAAATATTAAAAGAATATTAGAGAGTGGTCAAAAGTGTTCATATGAAAAGAAAAAGTTAAAGCCAAAATTTATAAGAAAATAATAGACATTAGTTTTCAAATAAAACTAACATCTTATTTTTCTAAAGCTTCTAACAAGCCTTTTAGACAATGATTGTTAAATAAAACTAATATCTTATACTTTTGTAATTTCCAACGAGACTCTTGAAATACCTTTTAGGGAACACTTATTAAATAAAATCAATGTTCTATCTACTAAAACTAAATTATGCAATCTTAGAGAGACTCCTAAAATGCTTTTTAGATGATGGCTAAGTGAAAAACTAACATTATAAGTTTTTACTTAAAAGTTTAGGCATCAATTATATTATTGCCCATCATCTTTAATTTTCGTATAATTTAAAAAATGTCAACTAACATAAATCATCAATTCTATAGTGATGATGTAGATTAGCAAACTCTATTATTTTATTAACAATGCTATATACACCTAAAAATAATATTTGAAATTAGGTTCTAAATTTAAATCAAGGGATGTCTATCAATATAAAATGGTAAGATAAATTTATAGAGCTTAACCTAGTGGATATAAAAGATGTAAAACTCAATTTTGGATCCCATTCTCAATACATATAAATTTTTTATTCTTTTATTTAGATTAAAAAATCATTCTAAAAATTTAATAAAAGTAAAATAATAAAGGATATTAAAATCAATTTGCTACTAATAATAACTACTTCAATTAATGAGTGCATTTATTGTGAAAATAAGAAAAATGGATTTAGTTAATTTAAATATCTTAAATTAATATTTTTTATTAAAATTAGTTAAATGCCTTTTATTATTTTAATTTTTTATTTGAATGAAAAAGTAGATATTGCTAAACTCTATGTATAAATGTAGAGGCTAACAATATATATATATATATATATATATATATAAGGGTATGAGTGGTTAAATTTTACAAAGAAAGGTAAAGCTTTCTAGAGATATTACATGTTGCTTAAGTCAAATGTTCTAAGTAAATTTGTAAATATTTTTACTAAGGGAATAAATCAACATCAATTGTTTTTATTCTTTTCTCATTTATGTAAAATAAAATTGTTACATCTTAAAGATGTAAGAATGTCTTGCTTTTCATGGTTAAAGGTAATAAAGTAAGCATTGAAATTTTAATTGTGGCTATAAGCCTTTCTTATTTCTCTACTTTTTTTAATCACTTGCTTAAATTAAAAGGAAATAACCATTGTAATCATAATGATCATCTTTTGTTATTTAACCTTTTACTTTATTCATAACAATCATTCATAAGGGTGCTTCATGGATAGGTTGGATCAAATTAAGTTGAAATCTGCATTAATTCAATTTGTTTTGGCCCAATTCACAAGTTTATTAGATCGGTCTGTGGCTTAGTTAACTTTTTCTTTTTTAAAAAAATTATTTTATATTTTATATTTTATTATTTTATTTTTATCTTATAAATTTTTTTGTTCTTATATTTATATTTATTTTTATTTTTATGTTCATTAATTTTATTATCTATTTTTATTTTTGTTATATCTTTAATTTTTTTTATAATTGAATTATATTTTATATTGAATTGATAAATAAAAATAATTAATAGGTTATTATTTTATTTTAAATCATAAATATTATTTAAATTATTAAATACCAAAAAAATTAAAAAAATTAAAAAATAATTCAACTCATTTAGGCCTTCAAATTAACCCAATTCATTTTAGTCCACCACCTATTGGACCAAATCTATTTAGATCTATTTTTTAACAAGTTTAATTTTTCTAGTCTAGCCTACAAAAGGCCCATGAACCAATCCATTTGGCCTGTGGGCTTGGAGATTATTAAGCACCCCTAATCATTCATTCATTCATTCTTTTTTAAATAACAATAGACAATTTACATAACATATAAATAAAATTTTGGATTCAAACTTATATAATAAGAAAAATATAGCTTCTAAAATAACATTAAATAGCATTGTATTTATTATTTTTTTTGTGAGATATCAAATGGAGGAACCACACCTTTTTTTCAATGAGATCCATAACAAGCAGAGGAAAAACTTTGGGAATTAAGGTTTTATTTATTTTTGGTAAAAAATATCTTTTATAAGAATATAGTTATAAATTACTAAAATAGTAAAAAATAATTGATATCTTTAACAATAAATATACTAATTTTGCTAAAAAATAACTTTTTTCTTTAAAGAGAAAGTTATTTTTCTCCCTTATCATAACTTTAAGGGTTATCTTTTTTAATCACCAGGTATAAAGACACATGATACCACTTCATTTCTATACAAGGAAATGAATTTTTTTTTCATAAAACATAATTATAAAGTGTTAAAATGTGAAAAAATACTTTATTTATTCAATATCAAATGTGAAGATGTGAGAAAAGTAACTTTTTTATTTTAAAAAGAAATTTATTTTCCTTCACTACCATTATTTTAGAAATTATTTTTTTAATTACATGTTATGCAAGTATATGTCACTCCTTTATTAATATACCTATGAATGACACTTACAAAAAATGCTATCTGAAAAAAAAAATAAATGAAGCCTAATGCATTGATAAATTTCTTCCCTTCCAACAAAGGTGATATTCAAGATTTGAACCCTTATTTATTTATTAATAAAATCCATTTGAAAGTAGTATAATTTTCGCTAAACTAACATTTTATTTGTTAATTGGTCCTAATGTTGATATAAACATAAATCATATGTGAAAATGCAATATGAATAATATTATTATTTCCATAGTTACATATATAAGAACTTCTTGAATTAATTTTAAGATTTATTAAATTTTTTTTGTTCAAGGACTTTTGGTATCCAATAGGTCATATTGAGCCTTTGACTAATTTGGAGTCAAGTAGGTCTTCTTGGGATGTAGATCTCTCTAAGCAATAATTTTCTATTTTCTTTATTCACAAGGTTAGAACCTAAGACCTTGCTTAAGACAACTAAATTTTCAATCATTTGGACCAACTATCATTAGCTAGTTTATTTAATCTACTTTCTTGTGCTTTACAAGTTATGTACTCTCATAAATTAGTATGTACATGAAATTTACTCCCTTTCTTTCTTCAATGTACATTTAATTTATTTTAATGATAAAAATATCATATGAATCTCATGTAATATGTTTTAGGTGATGACTATGGTGCATCACTAGTCCAAACTATTGGATTTCATTTATTCTACGTAGTATTGTGCATGATGAATGAAATACAATGATTAGATTTAATGTTGCATTGATGCAACTAGTGTACCAAAGTCTCTTCTTATGTTTTAATTTGCATAAAATTAGAATAAAATAATCTCATCCCATTGAATTTAGTTCAAATTACTATTATAAATTAAGATTTTATATTTATTTTAAAATGATAAATAGGGAAAATTAAGTCAATAGAAATAAAATTTTAAATTTTATAAAATAATTTACACTTTGAAATAATTCAATTAATGTGTTCTATCATCATAAATGTCAAAAATAAAATGCTAGTAAGTTACATGACTTGTTTTGATGTTAAAAATAATGGAATTCTAATACAAATGACATAAGCAATGATTTAAGAGAGTATTTTATTGAATTTAAAATTATTAGAAGATAAGTTGCACTAGATCATAATTCAAGAGAGTTTTGTATAATTCATCCTTAGAAGATTGAGAAAAGTAGAATTGAGTGATCTTATAGTATCAAAATCATATAATTAATTTAATTAGATTGCCTTGAAGGACAACAAGTAGTGATTTTGTTCTTTGTTGGTAGAGTTTCAATTCTTTAATGAGTATTACTAGACTAATAGACTTAGGCCTAGGTTAGTACATATAGGATAATTAAAGGTCAATAGTACAATTATCAAGTAGGATATGTATGAGATAAAACATTATCGTATATAATTTTTTATGTATAATTGTATAATATATATAATATAAAATAATTATATGTCATATATTTTTCTCTAATTTACACTTAAGGTATTCCCCTACCCTTCTTACCAATTGTGAGACTAATTCTTAATTAAGATAGGAGTAGTTCTAATAAAAATATCTATAAGGATTAAATTTAGGACTTTTTAATAGACTTAGAATGCCTTGAAATTTAGGCTACTTTATTGAGCTAACCAATTATTGATGTGTCATATATTTTTCTTAGTGCACAATTGAATATAATATTTATAATATTAAAATTTTAATTTATAAAAGTAATTTATATGATGGTGATAGTAATAAGGGAAAAGGTATTAATGACAAATGACAATAGTGAGTGGTGATAGTGATAGAGCAAAAGTGATGATAGATAAAGTGGAAGTGATGAAGTAGAGATAATGATAGTATATGATTAGTGATAAAGATCTAGAGCAGATTGGATAATAGTGATGTAGTGATAAAAATGGTTAATGATTGTGGTAGGAATATATAATTACTGATAATAAAATTGTGAAGGTCATTAACAACTATCGTCATTGCCTTCATATTAGTAATGATGATAGTGTGGTAACAATGTTAGTCGTGCTCAAAATAGAGATGGTAGCTATTGCTACATTAAAGGTATAATGGAGATAATAAGTTATCATTACATTGGTAACAGTGATGGTGTTGACAAATAATGATGAGAAGTAAATTGAAATGATAAAAATATATTATTATTATTTTTTATTAAAAATCTTATTTATAGAGTTAATTCTTCATTTTTACAAATATATAGTATGATATGGCATTACATACATATGGAAATAAGAACACATAAGATTAAATTGTATAATTTAGACCTTAAACATATAATAAAATTTAATTATATAGCTTATTCAATATTATCAAACCTTATACAAATTTACAAAACAAATCTAAAGTACTAAAATGAACATTTCAACTTTTTAATATTTAAATTTGGTTGATGTGCAAATTTAATGGAAAACATAGCATTATCAAAATTTGATTAATTATATTTAATACTCTGATATTTTTATTATATATCAAATTTTATTCCAAAAGGCTAAGGTAACTTAAAGAGTAAATGGACAAATTTATTCATGAAAGATTAGATTAATATTAAACTAGTCTTAAATTTATTATGACATTAATTTAATTTAGTTCCATCAAATTTGACATTAAATTGCTCCTATTGTTAGATTAATATTAAATTACTTCTAAAAGATTATGTTGACATTAGATTAGTGCTAATTTTTATTTTGATATCAACTTATTTTTGTTATTAGTACTTCTATTAAAAAACTTAAGTTACAGTTAAATCTTCCCTCTTCTAATTATGGACCAATAAAAAATATAAAATACTGAATTATGTGGAAATTTTAATTTTTAAAGAGAATACATTCTGTTTTTCTCTTAAAGAAAATATCTAACCTTGAACATCTAATAGTGATACTTGTTTGAAAAAATTAATTAATGAATCAAATAAAGAGCAAATTCATCACAAGGCAAAATATGTACTTAATCAAAGTAGGTTAGGTTTAAGTCCTTATAACAAAATAACCTAATTCAAAAATATTAAGATTCTAAGTAAGATGTCTTAAATCCTAATAGTAGCACCAAATAGAATTAACCCAAAAAATACCAGTATCAAATGTCAAAATAGATTACAATTTAAACAACCAAATCAAGGTTTAGACTGAAAATTACTAACTAAATAACAAAAAAAATTCAAATGTGAATTATTTTCTTATTAAAAAATGGTAGCATTAAGCTTATACACTAGAAAAAATATAGGGAAAAAGTAAAAAAGAATAAAATATAAAAAAGGAGAAAAATAACAAAGTAGAAAAAATAATAACAAAAAAAGAGTGATAATAATAAAAAAGAAAAAAATTTAAATATATGTTTATTGCTCTTGACGATATAGTTACAAGGTAGCAAATACTATTTCACTTCAAAGATTTTTATTTTTTATATTTCATATTTATAAATGATGAAAAGTTTAAAACTTTTTGTCATTTAGTTAATAATTTCAATCTAAATCTTAATTTGGTTGCTTGGATTATTATCCATTTTGGTATTTGGTATTGTTATATTTTTTGAGTTCATGTTATTTATTGCTACTATTGAGGTTTAAAATATCTTACTTAGAATTTCAATTTTTTTAGTTAGTTTTTTATATTATAAGGACTTAAAAAGATAATTTACTTTGATCAAATACTTATTTTACTTTTTGATGAATTTGTTTATTGTTTAGTTCATTAGTTGATTTTTTCAAGCAATTATTATTATTAAATATTCGAAGTTTATTTTTCCTCTTTAAGAGCAAAACATAATGTCTTCTCTTAAAAATAATTTTTTTCAACTTAATTTACTATTCTGTATTTTTAATTAGCTCACATATAGATAAAGGAAAATTTAACTACAACTTAAATTTTCTAATGAAAACATTAACGATAAAATTAATTTGATGTCAAAATAAAAGTTAGAACTAATTTAATATTAGTATAATTTTTTATAATTAATTTGATATCAATTTAATAGAATTAGATTAAATTAATATCATAATAAAAATTTAAATTAATTTAATATCAATCTAAGGATGAATTTGCACGAATAAAGGAGGACACACTTGTTTCTTTCTTTGTCCCATTGGAAAACATATGTTAACTTTTCTACTAAACAACTCAAATAAACCACTGACTCTAGGAATCGATTTCTATTTGCTTTGTTCAAAATTTCCCCCATTTGTCACAAAAGTCCCAATTCACTTTACATACCAAAAGGAAGTCGACAAACAAACCTACATAATCGTCAAATCTCCGGTCAATTAAGGCCAAACACCAATACATAATACCAAAATCAAAGTGCAGCTTCCCAAAAGGCTAAATAAAAAATGCAGTCTTCACTCCCAATTATTGAAACTAACCTTTTACTTTATGACCCTAATCACACTCTTAAAAAAATTACAAATGAAAAGAAATGGAAGCTATTTCTAGAACTGATTGACTGCTCATGCTTGCTTTCCCTGTTTTACTGTCATGTCCTCGTTTGATGATGTTTGACATATTTCAAATTGCGTGCCTCCGCTCTTTTATTTTAAAAAGAAATCACATTACCAAGTTAATAATAATAAAAGAATAAAAATATTATAATTAATTTATTATTATTAATTATTTTTATTAATAAATACATATATAATAAAAAAATAAACAGTTGATTTAAATATTTTAAATTAATATATTTCAATTAAAATTACTTAAATTTATATATACATTCATGTGTGTGTGAGTGAGATAGATCACAAAGAATAAATAGTAATAATTAATTATATATATATTTAATATAAAATCACCTTATCGTCAGTCATAAAAAATAAGAAAAATAAGTATATATTTATCTAATAGATGAATTCATGTAAAATTAGAGTAAATAAAAAGAGACAAGTGAAATTTCAAAACACGCATTTTGAACAAAGATTAAAAGCTGGCATGACTAATGTACACAACTCTCGCACCAAAAGTAATAATAATGATTGAAATTTTACATCCTTCTCTTCTAGGTGTGAGAACTGTGTGAACATTTTAACGTGTACATGCAAGAGAACACAAGAAAATTTTGGCCAATCCATCAATTTCTCACTTCCAAGATATTGGAAACTTGAATGATCTCTTGTGTGGCCCTTTTCTTCAACACGAAAGGGAAAAAAAAAAAAAACCTTATGTTAGTCTCCAATTCATGCTTGAAATGATGGCTCCCAAAACTGTGATGAAGATTGAAATTTGAAAATGGTCATTGAATTTGTTCTTGTTTGTACGTCGGACAACAGTGTATTGCAATACTACAAACCAAGAAGAATGTAGTAGACTAGAGTAATTGGTAGAGCGATCAACATCCCAAAAATAACTCTGCAGTTTTTCACAAATGAAAATGGGTCAAGCTCAATTTAATAAGAGTTTAAAAGATTAAAAAAGGGGTTTTTCTTTTCTTACGCTGTGCTAAGAATGGTTGGATGGACATTGTACTCCTTGGCAAACACAAATGGAACAATCCCTTGTGGAAGTGCAGCCTATTTCCAACAATTACATTTCCGGAAGTTAAATAAAACAACCTTAATTTTTACCTTTGTTGATGACGGTTAGATTTTAAAGTTTTATTTTTATTTCTAAAATACAAATAAGGCTGAGCAAAATCGATTCAATTGTTTTGTGTCATCCCTCTTAACAAAAATTATCAATAATTGTAATTTTAAAATTTGATCAGTAAAAAAATAAATGATGTTTTTTTAAAAAATGATATAAGAATTGATTATGGTTTAAAAAATTCTTAATTGATCTATAATATTACAATTTTTTTTTATATATATTACATATGACAATTCAAAAACTCTAATAAAGAAAACATATGAGAATCCTAAGTTGCAGAACTAAACCCTTTCTTCAAAAGAAATATACTACATTCATCTTCTATTTTTTCCATAGTTACCGTGACATCATAAGATTTAAGAAAATTAAACCAAAAAAAGGGGGTGGGGAAGATAAGTACAATCCATATAGCTTGTGTTTTAAATCGATTTTTATGTTATTCCAAAAAAAATTTAAAAAATGCATATTATTAGCAATAGTAATTTGTGCGTAATATTTTTAAGGGCAAATAATTAAGCTTAAGTTGTTTACCTGAACAATGGCAACACGTAGGAGAGTACCGCGGAGGCCAACAGCGATGGAAGCCGCGGCCATCACGGCCGGGCCGGTGAGGAAGCGGACAGCCATGGCAAACGTAGCAACCGAGTTCCCACATGCTATAATCTTAGGTTGAAGAGCCATAAAAAGACCTACAAGTTCCAAATCCAACAACCCAATCAAACTAAATCTAGCCAAAATGGACAAAATGCAAAACATTAGACTCCGGCGTTCACTATTATTCAAAACGTTAAGGCAGCCGGTACATGGAAATCCTTGGCAACTATAACATATGTTTTAACTAGAGTTCGACGAAAATAATGCCAAAAAAGTTAATAAGAATAAAGTAATTATACTTTTTAATATATTCAAATTTAAAAAATATAATTTTTAATGCACCTAATTATAAAACTGATATATAATCAATAAATTTGATAAATAACTATTTCATATTAAATAAACATAAAGATACATATTATAATTAAAATATATAAATAATTTTTAAAAATAAATAATTACTTTTTATTAATATAATTAGAATAAAAACACGCATTATTCTTTAAATATATAAATATTTTTCAAAGAAAAAAAATCATCTCCAAAATGATCGGTCCAATTCAACGACCCTCTGCCTAATAAGGGTCCAAAATGGCAGCCATTATCACAACCAATCCCCACCGGCCCTGGACCACTAAGCGACGTAGTTTAAAAGACGACCCCACATGTCGGAGGTATGCACTATTCCATTCCCGTTGCAGGGGTCAAGTGAACATGCTAGAAATGGTAGACCAAAAAAATAAGAAAAGAACATGTTAGAAATGAATACACAGACTACTCCCATTTTTTTGTCTCTATTTTACGCTTGCATCCTCTTTCTTTTTCTCGTGAATTATTGGAGTTTAAAATAATAAATACCTAACACGCATCTAAATATGACCGTGGGTTATTGATATCTTCTAACAAAACCCTGAAATACAAACTAATTAACATTGAAAATGAGAGTGGTAGTTGTTATGATACCATGGATTTAAATACCATGGATTTAAAATATAAAATGATGTATAAATTTAAAATTTGTTAGATTAAAATTTTTTAATTATAATTATTTATTTTTAATAGATATAATTTAATAATTTTAGAATTATTGCATCGTCCTTGATTTGAAATCGTAAGAATACCATAAAATTTAAGAAGATTAAAATTTTAACCCTCACGTTAAATGAAAGAGCATGTGCTTCTACATTTGAAAGTAGGAGGTAACGTATGTTTTAAAGGGTTACACTTTAAAAGAGTGCAAGACATTCAAATAATGAAATATAATTATTATAATAATAGACAAAAAATAATAATAGAAAATTATAAACATAAAAAAATATTTTTTGAGTTGATTGTGATCAATCTAATTTTGCAATGTTTGATTATACACTTTAAAGATGATAAATCTCAAGAGAAGATTAGCATTTTTTTAATAATATAGCTGTATTTTACTTTTATATACACAATTCTTTTTACTCATGAGATTTATAAGTTTTATGAAAAAAGAATTACATTTTTCACAATTTTTTTCTAAAAATTATAAATCTTTCATAAAAAAATTTACAATTTTGTATAAAAATACAAATATTTCGAAAAAAAATTATAAAAATTTTTATAAGGTGAAAATTTGGATACAAACTTTTTTATAGCATTATTGATGGCACCATCAAATCGCTCATTTTTATATTATAATAATACATCTAATAAAAATAAATAACATAAATATTATATTATAATAACAAAATTATTCTTGTTGATATTGAATTCATTTCCTTTGATTAAAGAGTAATATTATAAGGAATCTCATTTTTTAAGAAATTGAGTATGTTTATTATTGAATTGTATTTAATATATTAAATTTTATATTTTTAATTTTAATTAATTTATTTTAAAAAATAATATAATAATAAAATGCTCCCTTCAGAGCTAAAACAATCCCTAACATTAGGCTCCATTAAATTTGTAAAACAAGATAAGTGTATAGGGGAGGGGAAGCAGCAAATATGGGCTGGCCATTACTAATCACCAATCATACATTGACATAGCCGTCACTGCCACTAAGGCTTCTTCTTGGTCGACAGCCCACAAGAAGTCATATGGCATTGAAAAACGCCACGAGCTACTTGACAAAACCGTCGTTTTAGCTCGCGGGCTGCAATAAATATCAAGAAAAAGATTTCTCTTTTACATGTGCGAATTGTTACTATTTTTTTCAAATATTCATTTTAGTTTTCAAAATCATTTTTTTTTCTTGCCATGAGTTGCAACATTCGTTGGAAATTGTAATCTTATTTCGTTATTGTTCATTAAGTTTTCCTACCATCATATATAAATGACATAAATAATAAGTTTTCTTTTTTCTGAAGTAGAATAATATTAAAAGCTAAGGGTATAAAATGTTTGAAATGTTGTTTACACAAAAGCCAACCCTTTACCCCCCATAAAGAAGGGAGAAAAAGCTATCGCTTTTGGTTCAGTTGGTTTCAAAAATAAAAAAAAAACTGCATATAATAAAATATATTTTATATATTTAACATTTAATTGTAGGAAGATTGATGAAAGATATTTTTCTTTTTTAAAGTAAAAGTTATTTTCCTTAATTATCATAACATTATATTTGAATTTAGAAATTAAAGTTGATAATTCAATTGTAGGTAAATTTAAGTTTTACAAGTTAGTAGATAAAAATTATGAATTATTAAAGTGTCATGAGTGAGAAATTTAAATTATTAATTTTGACATTTTAAATACAGTTAATATATATTTTATTCTGCAAATTTCATATATATATATATATATATATATATTAAGTATTATATTGATTATCATTCCTCATCCATAAAAATTAAATAAAGTTATTTCTTTCTAATCCAATTATTGAAATTAAATTGTGCAAAAAATTCTAATTATTTTCTAAATGTTTTATCCAAACACAACATAAAGATTATATTATGGGATGCTCCATTTTCAAAGAAGTTAAATGTTTTCATCATTGAATTGTTTTTACAAAATTTAAAATAAATAAATTAAAATTAAAATTATAAATATCAATATATTAAAAATAATTTACAACATTAAACTTCTTAGTAAGTAAAATTTTCTTTTGAGACTGCCCTTACCATGGAGCAAATATTGAAAGGACTAACTTAGTGGCCTCTTTCTTATTAGTTTACAGTTTTTGCCCTTTTTTTCTTAATTTCCTTGTGCTCGTATAATATTATATTTATGTTGAACTTTATGTATCTCCGTATCTAACTATTTTTAGTTTAAAGAAAAAAAGAAAAAGAAAAGCATAGCTAATATGAATATCGAGATTTTTTAAAATTAAAAAATTAGAGATAAAACTTTTCTAAATATACTGCAAAAACAAATAAAAATTGGGTTTAGACAATGGCACCTTAATAAGCATGCAATATGGAAAGTAGATATTACTTCTAAAATTGGTGCATTCTATGTGAAAAAGGATATAAACTGTGAAGTTTGGAAAAATAAAATGATCACTCACCTAAGCTGAACATAGCCATTCCTAGCCCAGCATCGGATAGAATGGAGATTGACTTCTCTATTATTTTCGGCATCCTCACGTGCCAACTGCATGCATTTATTAGTAAAAAAATAGAAACTATTTTATTAAGTTAATACTTAATTTAAAGTTCTGTTTTAGTACTGAAAAAAGAAAATTCTACTTAAAATTTTTCAATTTATTTTTATAGAAATTTTATTAAAAATTGTTTTTGTTTTGTAAAAATGGCATAATTTTTTATAATAAATATTAAATCACTAGAAATTTTAATATATTTCAATTATAATAAATATTTTTATTCTCAACTAATGAAGAAAAGGTAGTTATCAATTTTATAGAATTCATATATATTGAAACTTATATTTTTAAAATTTTCAATTCATTACAAATTATAATTGACTTATCATCATTAATTAAAAATAAAAATTCTATTATAATTGAAGTATATAAAAAATTTTCCTCAAATCTGCCATATTCCAACTCAAGATACTGCAAAAAGAAAAAAAGAAAAACTCTTAGAGTTCCTATAAAGTTATAACTTTAAGTATCACTTTTTTATTATAAAAATTTACAAAATTGGAATTGGTTGACAAGCCATTACTAATTAATTAATTATAGTTGAAAAGGCCAAATTAAAATTATATTATTGTAATTAGTACCGGAAGGCAACAAGAGACCAAATAACACCAATGAGGCTCGAGTATGTGTTAGGATTTCGGATAAGCTTCCTCCACACCATGATCAATATCAGACGGGTCATAACACTCGCCGGAGGCATTTGTTTTCCAGCGCCGGCCTCTATCCCTCCGACGGCCTTTGGGTGCAGCTCCGCCATTGAACTGGACCCCAGCTTGTTAAGCTCAGTGGCTCCCTCCTTGCCTCTCTCTTCTTCTGTTTGCTGTTCTTCTCTCACCGGAATTTTGAACTCTTCCCCACCAAATTCTGGCTCTGGGATTTAGTTGCATTAATGGTTGCATAATTAGCAAATCTCTCAATTAAAATTGTAAACAATAAGTTAATATGATTTTTTTTTTTAAACAAGAAAGCGTATTGCAGCAATAATAATGATTTATAACAACATTGCAATGGCAACAACTAAATTTAAAATTATGACATGGACTATAATTATTTTAATTAATTAAGTCAATAAAATTCACTTTTAATTAATTTAATGGAGCCGAACCTTTTGTTTTCCCATTTTGAGGATGTTCATCAGCCACCAACATCCGAATTTCTTTGGCTCCTTGATCGGACCGGCTAGACTGCTCCGATGCTCCAAAATCGGCGCCGCCGAATACATGGAGGCTGCCGCCTTCTGAAACTGGAGAAGCACTTGAGCTCCACACAAACATATGAAGCTCTTTGGCATCATGACTACCTCTGCTATTCGGAGCTCGACCTTGGCTCTGAGCTTGATTTGGCTGTTGTAGTGGTTGAGCTTGATCTTGCTGATTTTTCAGACTTCTGCTTAAAGTAGTAGATGACAATTCTGGGTTCGGAGCAGGGTAAGAACTGGGTATGGTTTCCGACATCGGGTAGAACCCAAATCTCGGTGAACTGGCTGTCTGAGCTGCCATTGATGCCGAGTTTTCCTCAAAATTTGAGGGTCTGGATGGCTGAACAGTGTACATGTCTGCCGGACCGAAATTCGAATGCCTTGGCTGATATCCCACCATTGAGTAGAAATCTGCGTGGTTAAAATTGGAGCCCCTTGGAGTCGGGTTCCGGGAAGAGCTCAGGCTGTAAATCTCGGCGCTGGTGAGATTCGATGGCCGGGGAGTCATCATGAATGACCTTCTCGATGCATTAGACTTCCTCACCGTCACATGAAGCTTCCCGTCGTCTCCCACCTCGGCGTCGGTCTCCAGAAAGTCCCGACCGTCGAGTGAAACTACATCCGAATCAACTTTGAAGGAAACAATCGATGCCGCCGTCTCCGGGAACTGCTCCATGATCAAGAGCTTCGCACCACGGTACTCAAAGAGGAAGAGAAGAAGAGTGTACCAGATTATACACTGCAACACCACCACCTGAACCATGAGGCTGCCGGAGTATTGGCCATACATGGCAATTAAGAGTGGAATTCCCATGACCAGGGTGTTTGGCAATGTGGATAGCGAGAAAATGGTGATCATCCACTCGAGGCTACCGTTTTTGGTGACGTTTGTCCAGATGGCGAGGGCGAAGAGCATGATGATCTTCTGGAGAGTGTCGGCCGCGATGAAGCGGAAGTTCATAGCGTAAGGGTTGTTGGTGGAGATAAAGTGGAAGGAAAGCAGCGGTACAGCGAATATGGCGACAAACCGGTTGATGCCGGAGCACTGGTCCGGGGAGAAAATCTTCCACCAGCGGACAGAACCGTAGGCTAAAAGCATGGCCACATATAGCGGAATCACCGCCGTCAATACGGTGTAGAGATCTTTCCAACTAATCATTGCTTTGGAGAGAAAGTAACAGTGTTAATGGCGGCGGTGAAGTGGCATCACAGCGAAAATTTGAGAGGAAATGGAGGGTAAAATAGGAAGAAACGTGGGAAAAACAGTTAGATAACTAACTGAGAGAAGTATATACGTAATCTTCCTGTAACTTCAGTGCTGTGTTTTGAGATTTTGCTGATGAAGCTGCTTTAGAGAGAGAGTGTCAGACACCGTTAGAGAGAGAAATGGAGAAAGAGAGAGAGAGGATTTAAAAGGGCATTAACTTCTGAAGAGTATATATAAGAAGAGACAGAGGAGAGAGAGAGAGAGAGTGGACTTCCGAATAGTACACGAGTCGCTGAAACCATTTTTATTTCATTTTCTTTCCTCTGTTCTAATAACAAATATTTATCCTTTTTGCCGAAAATGATTGCAAATTCAGAAGTTTCCTTTTTTTTTTTTAAATTCTTTGAATTTTATTTGATGCATAAGATTTAATAATTTATATTAAATTTTAAAATTTTTAATAAAAATATTTAATTTAATAACTTATATTCCCCATTCCTTTTTATTTATCATATTTTAAAGAAGATTTTTATTTTTTTACTTATTATTTTAAAATTTTAATAAAATATTAAATATTATTTTTTCAAATTTATCTTTCACTTTCATTAATAAATATTTTATTATTTTACATTATTAGTTAACTTACATTTATTTTTTTACATTTTTTTTATTTTCAATTATCATGAATTTTATACATAAAAAATAATCTTATAAAATTTATTAAAAATAAATAAATTTAATTACTTTCTTTAAATATGTAAAATTGATTAATAGTGATAGATAAATAAGAACAAATAAAATAATTTATTAATAAAATTAATTTCTAATATATATATATATATATATATATATATATATATATATATATATATATATTAAATTTTACAATAAACTTCCTTTTTAATTGAGCTGAATCGGAGAATTGGGGGACCAGCGCGGCTGAGTGAATTTGAGTTAAGAAACTGACCACTTGTGATAGTTAAGTTAATTAATCCAACTTGAGTTAGACTTCTGGATATACGTTAAGATGAAAAGGTAGATACGGGTCATGTTGATAGAAATGGTTCTTTTCACAACCTCATAGGTTTTCGTGTTTCTTAATACGAAAATTTTATAATGCAATATTGATGTAATATTATATTAATATATTATTAAATTTAATTATTAATTTATTATATAATGTATTAAATTTTATTAAAAATAAATTTAATTTGCAGTAAGATAAATTAATATTACTGTGCATGCTCAGGGAAAAATAAAGTCAAAGACCCAGAGTTGAAACTGGCATACTTGAGACCTCTCTGCTGAAAACTGAGGGGAAAAAGGCAAAAGTCGATTTATAGAATAGCAATTAATGGAATCGTTTGCCTTAACGAAAACATATATATTACAAATTGCTTTCTAGTGAAGATGCAGGTGGACTCGACTTGTTTTTCAAATGTTTAGGTGTGGAATCAGTGTTCTCAAACCTTTAATATTAACTCAACAATTAATAAAAAATCATAAATAAATGTATATTGAAGTGCAACAAACAAAGGTAAAGAAGTGCAAAAATATGGGCAATTCATAGTAATTTTTTACGAATGTTGTAAAGATCACACTTCAAAATATATCAAAGGTGTAGAATAACACATATTTAAAAATTTCCTCACTCACACTCAAAAATGTTTAAATCACCAATAATTGTAGAGATGATAGAGTTAAAAGATAGCATAGTGTTATGAGTAGGCTAGTGAAGTGTTAGAAGGGACACAGAGTGTGTATAACGTGCTTGTGTAACAATTCTATCAAAATGAGCCTCTAACATGTTAAATTGAGGTTATTTATAAACCATAATTCCAAAGGTTATTAGTTGCAATGGTTGAGGGTAGTTATTATCACTAATCAAATCATGCATGTTCCTGATATTTAAGTACATGCTGATAACTACTATGAGCTAACTTAATTCCACTCCTTTGTAAACCACACCCCTATTTGGTACCAAATAGGTAACTACTTTGCACATTCCTAGGCATAACTTCCTAGAGAAATGTACTAGAGGTGTTGTTGTTGGATAGTGCTCCTCTAACTATTAGGAGGAACTCAAACTTTCAGGTTAAGGTAACATTACTACAAAATAACTAATTAATGTTAGGTGTTTATGGAATTATATGTTGAAAACTAACTAGTTACACCCTTTAAAAAGAATTAAATGTTTGTACAATATTTTCGTGAGAAGATAATAAATTAACATGAAGAAATATGGAACAAAATTTTGGGTGGAAAATAATTAATTGTTTGTATGGATTTAGAATAAAGATTTTGTATAAATTAGTTGAAGAATAATGGATGCAATAAAAAATTTAAAGGTTAAAAGTGTTTAAAGACAAATATATGAATATAAGGTGACTTGGAAGAATTTTTGAAAATCTTATGCCCCTAATTCCCTAAAAATATTACCCTCTATATATATCTATTTCCTAAAATCTCTAACTCCAACACTCTTACACTTCTTCATCATCTTCTTCTTTATCCTTCATTGTAACCAAGTTAGATAGGGAGCAAATTTCATCAAATTCTTCATACCAATGAGATAAGTGTATCTAAGCCTTCATTAATATTAAGTATTTACTTCATTTCTCTTTTTGAATGGGCAAAAATTTAGCATTGGACTCAAAAGGAGAAAATGGAACTCTAACTTCAAACTTGCTAAATTTAGATGATTTTGAATGATTAGGGATAATTAAATCCTTATCCTAACTTCCAAATGTCTTATTCAAGTAAAGTGAGTAACATCTTACTTGAATCCTTTATTAAATTCAAAGGTTTTGCTTAGTTATAGCCTTTATAAGGCCTTTTTAGGAATTAAATGAAATAGATGATCTATGCTTTAAAATTTAAGTTTGATTAGGGGATGCCATTGTTTTGAAGTTATGGTAAGGATAATGCATGATAATCCTAAGATTTATGACGAGGAAGATGTTGGATGAACAATATATAGTTAGAAAAATCTATAGTTTATAAATAATGATTAATTATGTACATCAGAGTGTTATTTAGATTGACATAGTTGACTATGCAAAATAAGATTATTCTTTGGATAGTCATAGTTAACTATAAGTGTGCTGAAATGCTTTTGGAGTTTTCATAATTGACTATATAATCTACTATGGGAGCCAAGATTCACTTTTAGATACCTATAATCAATTATATAGTCAACTACTGCCCTATTCTGTTATAATATTACATGTTTTATAGTAATATATAGTATTGGATGCTTTTGAACATGTAAGATAAGGATAAATAAGCTTAAATACAAATAATAAAATGTAATATGAGTGATAACCAAGCATTGCACTTCCCAAAGTAAAAGTAATATTGTAGATCAAATAATTATGATTTCATATAACTTACAAAAGTTGTGTTTTATGATTTAGCTTAAAGAGGCCAAGATACGTAAAGCCTTGCCATGTATATTTGTAGGTGCACATATATGATTTCATTCTACGTGGGATACTAAGGCAATGGAATTGAAATGATTATTGGGATTGTACATTGTGTTTAATTTATTTTATTACTAATTGTTATTTATGATGTTGCTCTGGATATTTACATTATGGAATCAAAATGGTAGTGCTAATGAAGCACATATTATTGATTGAATCAACATGTGATTGTAGGATTGATGATGATGGGGCAAATATATATATGTTGTGACTTAATTCATTGGATCTACATACCCCATTTGTGAAGGGATAAAGCATACCTTAGAGAAACAAGGTTAATTAGGTTCTTAAAAAGATAAGAATGACCAATAGGTATAAGAAGATTCATATGCTTTTCTTATTTATTTATATGTTATGATTTCTTTTGGATAACATTTAATAAAAGAATCATATTCCCCTTTGATTATGTAAATATGAAATATGTGATGAGATTTTGTTTAAATCTTAACCTTACACATGGTTGTGGCTTTTCTTTGATAAGTCAAGTTCACATTTTGAACTATTCCTTATTCAAGGCATTGGTATAAGTGTGAAGTTATTTTCTTTGGAAAAGGAATTGATGTTTCCTTTTAAAAGCTTAATTGAAATCCTTTATTCCTTAGTATAGTCATATATCTCAATAATTCTTTATAGTTTTGTTCATTCATTGAGTTTCTAGGAAACTCACTTACTTTGTTTCTTTTCTTTTCTTTTTAGGGATTTTTCCTCTTAGGTGCCTAATTATTGTATGATGGATTGAAAGTGGGCCTTCTCAAGAACTCTAGTGATAAGATGAGACTTAAGACAATTGGATCAATAATGCATAATAAGTCATTTACACATTCCAAGAATGGATTTTGTTGACAATTGCATATTCATTTTCATGAAAAGCAAGGTTGCATAAGAAATATAGGATTAGATGCATTTTGGAAAGGCTAATAAGTGGTTTTAGGTAGAAACTTCCTATGCCGATCACATGCCTTGGAAATAGGTCATCACATAACTAGCATTTAATCGAGTGTCATTGTGTATGTAGTTTTTATGTTAATTTTCAAACTATTATAAAATATAATAATAATGTTAGTTTTTATATTGAAAACAATTGGTGTCATTTATTTTTATATTGTCATGGGAAATAACATTAAATATTATTTATTTTCAAATAACTAATGTTTATTGCCCATAATACCATGTTGGTTAATTTAAATAATTGACATGGAATGTCCTTCCCTCTTATCTAGACTAAAACATATCCCTTTATTCCTTATTCCTCGTCCTAAACCCTAACCTCATCCTCTATCCCTCACTCCATTATTTTTCCTATTTTCCTTATATTCCTAACTAAAAATAGAAACTAACATCTCCTATAACTCTATAAAATCTTAATTTTAACAATTTTAAAGAATAAATTGTTCCACAAAAGATTAAAAATGGTGAAAGATTATATACAATATCCTAACCAGAAATGGTTATTTTACTAAATTTGTCTTAATACCCATTGCTCAATATACAACATTTGCACTCCATAAATCCTAAACCTTAAAAAAGTCTTTTAAATGTAAAACTTATAAATGCAATAAGCATTCATGAAAATTTAGTGTATGATATTACATATTTCATACAAATAATAAATAGTAGATAATTCCATTTAATGTTAAAGAAGATGAATGAAATCAGATTTCTTACTTGTATAAATCTATAAAAGTTGCATCAAAATAATAAGTAACAAAATATGATTAATTATAAAAAAAAGAAACTAAATAATAAGAATAAACATAGAAATTTAACAAATTTTTACTTTATATTCTGCATTTTTTTAATGATGCATAACTACACATATTTAATGACGAGCTAAGATGGCCTTAGTCCTACAAAATAATTAGTGAACAAAAATATAAAAAACAAATAGAAACATTTTAAAGTTGGAAGGAAAGCCTACCTCATTGGATAGAGAATCATTTTAGAGTTAGAAGAGTTGTGAGATAAAATTTGCAAATAACATTACGTGTTGCTTTCTATATTTTCAACTTCTGCTATGCTTTAATCTTTTCATTTTCAATTCATGCCTAAGGCTTAAGTTTCCATGTCAATTATGACAAAAAGTTAACATCTAAGTTTATTAGTCATCAATTAAGTAAAAAATACTTTCATCTTTAATATGATAATATTATCTCATTAAGTAATATTTAATGTTGTTTACTAAATAAAAACTAATGTCATAATATATGAATATTGTTTATTACAAAAAATCTCTTTTGCTTGGGTAGCTTTTTTCAATAACCATTCCAAAACAATCTTAAAACCTTTACAAAATCATTTCAAAATGGCTAGATACAATAAACATATATATCTAATTAAAACTAATTCAATTTTACACATCTTGTTCGTTAGACCTAAACTATATAACAATTTACACACACACACATATAACTAGAATCCAAAACATAATATATATTTATATGTCACATATATATAAAGGCAACAACTTTATAAAGTAAGTTTAAATCTAGTAAGAACACTAATATCATTTTGTAAACTAATCTATTTTGTTTTTAATTCAACTAACTTTATTTGAAATCAATAGTATTAAAATTTGATTTTTGCATTATAACATCTTTATTATACAATTAATTAGACACAAACAACAATAGATTGAATGTAAATTAAAAAAATGAGAAAGAAGATAATCTACTACAAAGTGTATTTTATTATTTTATTTACTTCCATATTAGGATATTGATATGCAATAAAAAAATTATTATTTACAATGAATAATAAATTTTTATTTATAATAAACATGCATGGCATCCTTACACAAATTAAAAAAAAAAAAGTGGTTACCCTCTACTTATGATTCTTTGATATTGCTTAAGGGTTTTGAGTTGGAAGGCATAAATAGTTGCAAAGTGATAATAAATTATAGTGAGAAGAAAAGTTGTATCATTATTTTTATATTCTTTCATATTGCTTAAAGGCTTTTGAGTTGGAAGGTATAAATGGTTATAAAGTGATGATATATTATAATGAGAAGAAAAGTTGTATCATTCTTTTTATATTTTTAATAAAAAAATAGACATGTAATTCCTGATATTGAGATAGAAGGTATAGATTAATGCTTTTGGAATCCATCAACAAATAAGATTTTTGAAATGAAAAGTGTAGATCATAGTGTTCGATGTTAAGAAGGCATTAAAATATCCTAAAGTTCCTTCCAAGAGCTTGTACCCATATTCAATAATGAACATACTACAAAGGATAAAGATTGTTGGAATCATTTTAAAGGCTAAGTAACATCATAAACATACTATGGGCTATTTTTATTTTTAGTAATGTAAAAGTAGTAATCCACTTAATATATACCTAAAATTTTAGGTTTGAACTCTAGATATGATAGAAAATAAATTTTTTAAAATAATATCAAATGTTATTATACTATTAAAATATTAATTATGAGCCATTTTTATTAGATGAGTAACACCATAATCATACTCTGTCATAATTTTCAAAATAAGAAGTTAGATTCATGGTTTTTGTTAACAAATTATATTAATTTACTATAAATCATTGCCTTCATTGCAAATTCCACCACTGATAATTTGATAGACTTATTTCTTATATCATCATGCGAATTTCAACTTACCATGAATTGACTTTTTATCTAACCTTTTATTAACATAAAACTCATTAAAATACAAAGTTCATTGATTTGAATGATTAAATTCATTAATAATTACTACAATTAATCAAAATTTCTAAATAATTTAATATTTAAAAATTATTTTAATCACTTCATATATTATCTGCCATGTAAGTAATAATTTCATCAAAGTAATATACATGACAATGTAGTGGAATAATTTTTAACTTAAGTCGTATTCATATGGACTCGCCATAATTACGAGTATTCACATCTAGGGTTTTGCATGCAAAAGAAAAGACCTGTTTGTGTTCATCATGAATATTAAACTTAGTTCTCTTTTAGGTCTCAATTGAATTTTGTATAAAGTTTATTGATAGTTTGATTGATTTGATATAAGGAAACAAATCATGAAGGATGAATTAAAAAAAAATTACACAAAAAAAATACACACACACACATACATACATACATATATACATACATACATACTAGCTTTTAACACATGCGATACACGGATTTAATTAAATTCAATTTAATTAATAATAATTTATAATATAAATTTAAATTATAAAGCATTCAAGCAATTAATTTAAAATCTATCATTATATTTATGTCATTTAAACAATTATAAAATTCACATAATTGTATTTAACTTAAGTAATAAGAGATATTATATTTTTTCAAGTCATTTCCAATGCCATAATATATCCTATACCAATTCATGCTCTCAAGTTTCCAAAAAAGCTACTAATGCCATTTATATCTCATACTAGTTCATGTTCTCAAACTTTACACTATTCTTCAAAATCCACTTTGACACAGTGCTATAATCCATAGGACAATAAGCCTCCTCAATACACTATTGAACTAAGAAGCATCTTATCAGTGAGAATACAAGTTACCAAACAAAAAATAAAAAAAATGAAAAATGCCACATGATAGTTTAAGACAATGGCCATTTATATTCCAATAAAAGCTATATAAATAGAAGCAAGAAAATATAATTTCCACTACCAGCATCAAAAGTAACAACATATTCACAACTTGGTGTAAGACACCACTTGGTCTAGACAACATAAAGAAATTGGAAAAAAACAAGTTATTATTTTAATAATAACATTTAAAATGGGTAATGACAATATTATTCCTATCTACCTATCCAAATCTAGGAGTCTAATAATCTGATAATAAAGCATCCATCACACAATTCAGGAAATCATATTCCTGTTCAACTAAGTGCCATATAAACCTGACTCAAACTTAACTAAGCATAATACAAAGAGTTACAAGCATCTTATACATGCAAAAAAAAAGAACTATGGCCATTAGCTAGTAGTTGAAGGGAAAAAATTCATCATTCATCTTGCTCGTCACTGTAATTATTAAGGTAGGATCTCATATTTATTACATACCTTCTTGTTATCTTCAATATAAGACCTAAGAAGACAATAGGCATATTTCTCCTTATCATCATCAGATGCTAATAGATTAATCATGTCTTAACCAACAATAGTGCCACAAGTGAGATTCGAACATCTCAACATCAAACATTCTAGACTATCACTAATGGAAGTACCAATATATCCTACCATTTAAAAAGGATGGAAGCAATCAACATAAGGAACTAAAATATACGCATGTTATCTAAGTAATGACATATGTGTATAACAAATTCACATGGTTAAATTATATTATACTATATTCAATGAAGAAAGAGAATTTAAAAGAACAAAAGACATAAGGTGGCACTTGGTTGAAAGTGAAGCTTCTATCCAAAAATCACCACGATAACATTCATTATTTTTTACATTGAAAAAAGAAAAGAAAGAAAGATCTACATCGAAGGACCAACATTAATCTCCTGAAAGTACAACTGCATCAATGTTATTATTAGAATGCACAGTGAATCACACTTACAAGCTATTGCAAAATCAAAATGTACATTGAATTACCATTTGATAACTTCCAATTTTCAAGATTGACTTTACTATTAATTTTTAAATTAAGCATACTCCTTATTAATCCCTCAAAAAACTAATACAGGCCATAAATTAAGCATAGGTACCTTATAAAATAAAACACCAATTCATTATAAGCTATTATTTTATTTTCACTTCCTTTAAGCAGCTCCTTTTTTACCTTTTACCCCCTAGTTAAGAAACAGACTTTGTTCCAATAATTGACCAATGATGTTTAGGGTATCTAATTTTCCAAATGGTTCCACATCCTTGATATGCAAGCAAAGTAAATGCGGCTGAATCCATATTAAGAATGAAAGAGAAAATTAAAAAAGAAAGAAAAGTTTTCAAATAATAATGCAATAAGAAGAATAATTCTATGAGATATAATGACAAACATTTAGAAGGCACAACTTCATACAAACCCATAATTAATGAATGATCAAACCTAATTTAAGATTTTTCTTATTCTAATGGATAATTAGAACAAACTAAAACAAAAATATTTGTCCTAAGGTCAAGCAAATCCTTAGGTAGGCAGACTCATACTCATAAGGCAAACATCAAGGTTAATGAATGAAGCATTATTGTTTTATCATTACAAACAGCAGGGTATGATGCAAGAAATAAGCAAAATCAAACACATAAAAGAAGAGGAAAAAATCAATTAACATCTCCCTCAAGTAATGAACTCAATGAACTACTACAATAAATAAAAATAAGTTATGTGAAAAGGGAAATACGAATTAGGTATGATTTTATACACTTACACAAATTTTGATGACATTCAAATACTCTAAATTAGCTAGTACTTTAATAACATATTGGAACTCAATGTAGTACTTACTAAAGTCTCTCAAAAAGCTAAACCAAGTAGTACATCAAGCATAATTACTCAAAGGTAATATTCAACAGAATCTAAAATGTAAAAACTAATTAAAAATAACTTAATGTTCACTTTTTTAAACTTGAAGTTTTCAAAAACGGTTTAATTATTGTATCTCCCAACCTTCAAAGAAAAGCATGGAGAGAAGCGAGTGGAAGAGGAAGTGAGTGACGTGAGAAATAGAGATGCAAAGCATGGTTAAGGGGAATTCAATGCATCAAAATTAGCTATAAATATATCAAAAAGGAGAGAAGAATACTTGAAACCTCAACTTTGTGAACCGTTAGTACATCTTCTACCCTTTAATTCATTAATTCATCCAAGTGAGAATTAAAGAAATACAAAGAGAAACAAAGAAAAGCATGAAATCTTCAAAAGCCCTCAAGTCTAGAAACATATGAATCGTCAATACATCTTCAACCTTTCAATTCATCCAAGTGAGAATCAAAGAAATGTGAAGAGAAGCAAAGAAATGCATGAAATCTTCAAAAGCCCTCAAGTCTAGAAACGTGATAATCACTTCACCATGAAATCAAAGAAAAGCATGAAGAGAAATAAGTTTAAGAGGAAGTGAGCAACGTGAGAAACAAAGATGCAAAGATGCAGAGTAATCTCAGCACGAAATGAAAAGCATACAATGCTGCAAGCGGAAGCTACGAGCATGTGGAAGAGGAAGAAAGATGCAATAATAACATTAAATAAAGC
Source organism: Sindora glabra (assembly GCA_020226215.1). Lineage (NCBI taxonomy): Eukaryota > Viridiplantae > Streptophyta > Magnoliopsida > Fabales > Fabaceae > Sindora > Sindora glabra. The sequence goes on from CM035236.1 coordinate 53,812,094, forward strand.
ACGTGGAAGTTACTCGCGCAGAGGAATTTATGAGCTGAAAGACTCCTAAAGCTCAATATTGCAATTAATATATAATTAGTAGATATAGAAAGAGAGAGAGAAAGAGAGAGGAGATTAATTAACACGAACATAAATCTTTGAAAGTTACACCAAAATTTCATTATTGAATTTTTATTCATCTAATAGCTCATAATACTTTCAAATTAATAACTAAATTTGATTTTAATAATAAGTAAGAATTAATATTTATTGTATTTAATTTTTGTCTCTTTCTTTTAACATTTGTATTTTTATTTGAAAATTTTAATTTATTTTAGGATACAAAATTGTTCTAAATTTTATTTTTTTATCACATTACAATTTATTTCTTTTTTAAATTTATTTTCATTCAATTCCTATCTCTTCATTACACAAAAATATTTAAGTTATATATTATGCCTTAAAACCGAAGATGAATTATGAATTATATCGTTCACAACTGGGCTACGGTGTGACTAGTTAAAATTTTGATTGGATTTATTTAGATATCCATTTGAAAATACGTTTTTATATTATTAATTATTCAATTGATTTGTTTTAGATGATTAATTATTTTATTGATTTATTTTTTTAACATAACTGATTTTTATATTTTAGATTAATTAGTTTGCTATTGCAAGAAGAGAACATACATTAATTTCTTTCTCTCTCTTTAAATAAATAAAAAATTTATATCAAATCTTTACTAGTCATTTTAACTTGATTTAATGATTATAATATATACATATTAATTATTAAAATTGTTTTTAATGGTGAGAGAGGATCAATTTTGATGATGAAAAAGAATTAATGTCTAATTCATTTAATTTTTACTTATCTCTGTTAGTATTTTATTTTTTTTTCTAAATTTAAAATTCTATGATATAATAATTATTATCTACTCATTATTATCTATTTATAATTTTAAAATATTAAAAATTTATTTTTATGTAAAATTTATAAAAATATTTGTCAATATATGATTGTGGGTTGTATCCCACGGACAGCCCCAGTAACAACTTAGTTACAGAGGGGAGAATATCCGAGAGGATACCAGTGCGGGTAAAATGAGTGGTAAGCGTCCTTTATGGGTTGATATCGAGCCATACGTATGGGCTATGCCTATACGACGGAACGTGTGATTGTGGATCGCCGTTTGTGGATCTCAAGGCCTCAACGCCCTTTTCGTGTGAGCTCTATGTTCAATAATGAGGGAATCCGTGTTTGGATGCTTATTTGACACCGAGTGAATTTGATCCATAGAATTTTATATTTTTTAAAAAATATATATTTTTAATAATATAATTTTTAAGTATTTAATTTTTTGAAATATAATATTTTTATATTTAATTTAATATATATTGTTAAAAATTTTATTATTTTTTAAAAATATTTTTATTAATTTTTTATTATAAATTATAATAAATTATAAATTTAATTAAAAATATATGAATAAAATTTTTTAAAGATTTAATAAATTAATAATTTGAATTCTATTCAGTTAAATTATAATAAACAATTTAATATATAAAATATTAAAATTTTTAAGAATATGAATTTGAATTTTTCATATAATTAATTATATAAGCAAATTAAAAACAAGTTATTTCGAATATCAAGATATTAGTTTTTTATGACTCACATATTTAAATTTTTATATTTTTTTACTTTGTAAAGCATTAAAAATTATAATTTTTAATTGTAATTTTTATGTAAACAAGATATTTCAAAAAAATATGTATTACATATGAATATGCAATATTAATAAATGTAATCATACAAATTAAAATTTAATATATTAAGTTTACTTTACGAATCTTTTTTTAATATATCATCAGATTGTATATAAATTAATAGAATTTAAATTTAGAATTTATTTATTTATTTTTTTACTTATTTAGTGTAAGTATCCTTGTAATCATAAAAAAAATTAAAAATAAAAATTATAAGTTAAAATTCAAAAATAAAAATAAAAAAATTTTAAAGTAAATTAGGATTGGAATTTAGAAATTACTTATTTTTTACTTATTTAGTATAATTATACTTGTTATCATAAAAAATAAAAAATATATATTAAAAGTGAAAAATGAAAATAAAAAACTTTCAAAATAAATTAAGACATAAAAAAGGAGATAGAATTATTCTTTTATTTTAACATCAATATTCTTATGAAATAAGAATTTAAGATAATCACCTCCTCCCATGAAAATATTTAAAAGAAAGATGGGCTTTAAAATATTTTTGAGAATATTATATTTCTAATTTTTTTAAAATTTTGAACCAAATATAAAAATATAATATTTTTATAAAATATTTTCCAAAATATGAAAAACATTTCATAAACCAAACTTCCCCTCAAGTCGTACTTGTTGGAAGGTTTTGAAAGATGGGTTCACATTTGATTATCCTACTATCTGAATTTTTAGGGTTGTGTTCAGGTCGGATGAGGCGTTGAATACTTTGAATCTTATTGTACGGTCCACTATGCCAAGGCCTTTTGGAGGTTTCGTTGTCACATAATTTGTTGGACCAGTATTGAAACATAATCATCAAGTAATATATAGATAATAGTAATAGCTCACCCTACCTGTATTCATTCAATTTTAATGGCTAGATTTGTGACATTTGCCTATATTCTCAAATCTAATGGCACATGGTACGTAATTATATGAAAATTTTGTAAATAATTTGACCATTCACTTGTTATTCACCAAATACGTATTAGCTAGTAGAAAATGAGCGTGGGAGCGAAGCTTGAGCCAAACAGAGAACATACTATTACAATGGATTTTACAAAACTCACGTTTCATTCGCACATGCATTAATCATACAAATAGAATATATAAAAACACATTTAATTTAAGTGCAGATTTTACACTTCATATTAAGATAGATTCACATTCAAATTAAGTTAGTAGAAATATATTTCCATGGAATCAATAATGATACTCTCAAGTCATTATGATTGAATAGTAATAGTGTGAAATTCAAATATGTTGAAGGGCTGAGATTAACTCAAATAATACTTAATATTTTTTTGAAAATTTTGTATTTTTATTATATCTAGAATTTGATTTTTGATATTTTTTATCACTTCTATGATCAGAAATATATATATGTTGAAAGAAAAAAATTATTATTTTCATTTTTTTTATTATCTTATTCACAATCTCTTAAAAAGAAAAATATCATTTTAAACCATAATATGCTTGATGCACTTTTTTATATAGAATAAATCATATATTCTCTTTTAATAGATAATAATATTTATAAAATTGTAAACTTTACAATATATAAAGAAGGAATGAGTACGAGTGAGTATAAAAAATTAAGAATAACATTATCCTTATAAATTTTATATCCTTTGTTGGGGGCCTATTACAATGGATTTTACAAACTCATTTTTACAATTATATATATAATATTACAAATAAATTTTATATATACCCATTATTATCTAGCTTGATGATATATCATAGCTAATGACGATATGATATGTGTGTGTGTGCGCGCGCGCGTGTGTGTGCACGCGCAGATAAATTAAAATTTTAAATTTGAAAAAAATGAAAATATTAAAAGAGAAAAAATTTAAATGAGTTAGATATTAATTTTTTTGTTATTAAAATCAATTTGTTCATATCATTAAAATCAATCTTAATAATTAATATATATTATAATTATTAAATTAAATTAAAATGATTAATAAAAATTTAATGTTATAAAAGTGTCAATTGATATTTTCCAATATATATGTATATAATCATTAAATCATTAATCGGATTTATGATATTTTTATTATTGCTGTAGTTAGTTGAACTATGACCTGCAAAAGTCGTTGTATGCAAATTTGCAAGCGGGTGTATTCGTACGCTTGCTTCCAAAAGTGGGACTTACAGGAACAGAGGAAGTTAGGCTAAGGCCCATTGCATGTGCATCCAAACCTTTGTCGGGTCCCTGCGCACGTGCACATCACTGTCCTCTGCATCGATAAAGAATCCCATGCATTGTATCACCCACTATTTGACATTTACCCAATTTACACACTTTTTTACTCACTTTCACTTAATAAATTTTAGGAAAAAGATGGCAAAATATTTCCTCCAATTTTACCTAATTAGATTTAACCCACTTCAATTTTAAAATTTAAAATTAATATTCATCATTCTTTAATTAATTATTTTTTAAAATTATATAATTTTTTATAAAATTTTAATAAAAATCATAATATTCTATTATATTAATTTTTTTCATCATTTTTAATATAATGTTTATATTATATAATTAAAAATTAAATTATATCTTATTTTATTTCAATACTTGTCAATGAGATGCGAATTACTACATGCGAAAAAATACTAAAATCCTATAAATTTGTAACTTTTGTTTAAAAACTTGATGAGATAATCAAATAATTAAATAAAATAATTAATTAAATAAATTATAAATGTTAATTTCAAATTTTGTAAAATTTAAGAAAAATATTTTCAATTTTTTGAAATTAAGAATCCCATTTATGGAAATTTAAAAAAACATATAAAACAACTTTTGAGAAGGATCTATTTTTTTATTTTAATGGCGAGAAAATTTAACCTCCAAACTTTGAACATATCATTCAGTCTCCATCATGGCAAAGCCTTCCCTGAAAAGAATGTTATCTACATTTTAAATTTGATGGAGTAACAAGAATTCTATGCATATACCTAAGTTTAGAAAGCCTAATTGTATTTGAAGTGACTCTCGATCACATTCCCTAATCCAATGTTTTGGTAACACTTTTTGTGAGAGTTTGTGCTGTATTATTGATATAATAATTTATCGATATATTATATTTGATCATACTTTAAGTTAAAATATCTTATTATAAATTATATAATGATATGCTAACTATTAATTTAATAATATATTGGTAGTGGACCGTAAATTTCTTCCCTTTTCATTTATAGAATGAATTGTTTTCTACCTGTTGACAATGGTAACCTTACCCAATGTTTGATTGAAAGGAAAATAGAAAGTAATGAAAAATTTTGAGTTATTTGAAAGAGAAAATGTGAATTTTTTCTTTCAAATTCTCATGTCTAAAATTAATAATAATCATGTTTCCTTTCTCCCCTTCTAGTATAAATCCGAGTATTTAAAAATATAAAATTTTCTTTTACTTTTCTATCCTTTTCCTTATTTCAAGCATGGGTTAGCCTTGAACATTAAAATATGTCAAAGTGATCATTGAAACATAAAATATAATAATTTATAATTTAATAATTTGATTGAAATCCAGAAGAATCAAACATTATATATTTTAGGAATATAATTTATAACAATTAAAAATAATTAAAATATTAAAAAATTTAAATTATACATACATACATACATATATATATATATATATATATATATATATATATATATATAAAGTCTACGATTTAAATATAATCAAATCATCACATTAAATTATGTTTGAATTAATTGAATTTTCTTTTAATCTTGTTTGTAAAGTTTCAATGTTATATCTGATTATTTAATTCAAACTTTAAACCTTATATACATGTGAAAAACATTGTAAAATAATTTTTTTTTTAAAAATTCTTTTTATAAAAAGAGAGACAAATCAAGCAGTTCAACCATATAGATTGTGATTGGTTAGCATAGTTTGAGCTATTTCTAGTGTTTTTTATTTTTTAACTCAAAAAAAGAAAGAATGGGGACAATCAGTGTCAATTACTCTCTTGGTTGTTATTATAGAAGTAATCTCTCACTACAGAGTATTTGATATGAGCCATAGCTATTGCTCAAAAGGCAAACTCGTCATCATAGTCCCATTAAAGCACTAATGGTCTTATGAATCCTTCATCTTTTCATTAATTATAAACTTACACCCTCTTGTGTTGAACCCATGACTTTCAAGATAAAGTAATGGTTCAATACCACTAAACTAACTACATTAGTGGTATTTGATATGTTTATAGTTGGTTTCAAGGCTTAATCAAACTAGATGGGTTTTTGGTTCACCAATTTTTCAATTGAATCTATGGCTCGATACATTTTTTAAATCATAATTTGTACAATTATATACCATTTCTTAAAACTTCTCTTATGCAATAGGAGAGAGATTTGTGGACCTCATCATCAATTTTTTTAATAACAATAAGTGTAGTAATTTATTTAATATACATAACTTCTCTTAAAACTCAAATATAATTAGAAGTCAATCCCATCAAGTAATATTAAATACAACTGCCCTATTAAAATACAAGCATTTATTGAACTAATTTTTTTATGTAATAAATGAGTTGAAATTAAGTTATATAACATTTAAGCATATAAGTTAACTCATGAGCATACTAACTACTTAGAGTTTGTTAATTTATTATTTTTAAAAATAATTTTTTATTTTTTTATTTTTTCAAAATAGAAGTTCCCATTTAATAAATTATTTTTAAAATTTATTTTTAAAAACTATAATTCTAAATGTATAATTTAAAAATAAAATTAGAAATAAATTTTTGATATTTTCTTAAATTTTTCTTTTATTTTAAATGTTAATTTTATAATTAAATGAAATATTTTTATTTACTTATTCAAATACCATTTATTCTTTATCTTTTAAATTGAATAAATAATTTAAAAAAAATAAAAATATATTCAAATAGACCTTTTTATTCCTCGAAACACATTATGTTTTTCTTAGCTTCTTTCTATCCAATTTATGGCCATGACATAATGGAGTGTTATTATCCAATAAGCTTTACATATAGATTTTTTTTTACTATAATAAATACTTAAAAATTTAGACAAAAAAATACAAAAGATTAATATACATATGTAAGAGTATGTTCAAGAACATTGATTCAATGCTTAGTTGAATAGACTCAAACTTAAAATTGATAAAAAAAAAAATTACACCAATAAGGGTGAATTGTTGTTTTAAAAAATTATAAAATTTAAGCACAAAAATAGATTGCTTTTTCAAAAATTTTCAAAGAGCAACTAAATTATTAATTTGAAAATCAATTGTATAATATGAAAAGATAAATAATAAAGTGCATAAAATAAAAGAGTAAGGAAAAGAGAATATAATACCAATGTACAGTAGTTCAATGATTTAAAGGAAAATTGTTTCATTGACTTTTATCCACTCTTCAAAGGCTAAATCTAACTTTATTGGTTACTTGTTAACACTTTTTCTTTTACAAATTCTAATTACACTTTTCCACTTAGTCTTTCAAAGAATATGCCACCTCAAATACTTAATGATTTTCTTCTCACAAACTAACTATAAGGTATCTATACTTTCACACGCTAACTAGTGAACCTTCATGGGTAAGGTTTATCTCACAAAGAGATTACAAGATTATTACACTATATCAATGTAGATATGAAAGTTTAATTTCATGAAAAAAGACTACAACGAATAGAATTTGGATAGAGGAAGTCTCTTTAATGCTTATTTTTTCTAAAATGTCATTGTTCGATCATTATGAAGTTCAATATCATTGAATATACAGTTCCCACTCTTTCATTTTCTATCTTAAAATGTCACTTTTACTGTGTACAATAAAAGTATAGTCAACTTGCTTTTTTAAAAAAGTTTAGATTTGCATAGTGAGATATCCTTTTCTATGCAATACTATAGCTTGCTTGTTCAAAATTTTATCTATTTAAAAACACCCTAATTGAGTTAACAGGAGATGGAAAAACTAAATAGCAATCTATTAAAAAAACCTAAAACTTTACATAATGCTAAGTGATAGCATACACCACCAAAGAGCAACCTAGAGAAATACATTGTATTCTTAACAATTGACAATCCAAAACACAAGTTTTTTATACATTTGGAAAGAAGTAACATTTTATAGATCAAATCAATTCCATTTTAAGTGATAAAACATGCAAAACATGGATAAAATTGAATTTGATAGTTATTCAGCATAGCAATGTGGAATTTTTCATTCTTTCATTTTATACTGGTAAAGAAGTGAGGTATTTGTCCAATATTATCATGCAATATTAATGCTATATTTTTAAATATATTATAATAAATTTTAATTAATTCTAATCATCATCAAAACAAATTAAATTAGCCAATTTAACATATTATAGGGGTCCCACATATTAAAATCTTCCTTTTTTTGATAATGGTACTCAATACAAAAATAAAATTTTGAAAACAAAGGGAAAAGAGAAACCAAGTAGTATGTAGGTTATTAGAGAATAGTAATATGTATCAAAGCAAGATTAATCCTATAAGAAGCTACCTAGTATTGGAGCATATGATATATATCTAGGCCTTATTGGTGCATTTTCCTCTTTTATCAAATTCCAATTTAAAATAATATTTTATTAATGATTAACAATATTTTTATAAAAATATTAAATAAATTTAATAAATAATTTTATAATATAAATTTTATTAATTGAAATCATTAAATAAGTTAGATAAGTTGACACATTTAATAAACAGATTAATTCAAATGACATGAATTGTTACCTCCACTTGGTGTGGAAAAAAATGAAATAATATCAGTTCCTATATTGATTGAACCATCAACATTTCTTCATATATTGTATAACCCTATTAATAATAATGAGTTAATAACATTGATTTTTACTAAGCAACCAATGTGAAATATTTACAAAATATGTTTTTACTGATGGTTTTTTGTTTTCACAATAGAATATCTACAATAAAAATTAAATAAATTGAACATCTCACTAAAAACATATATTTTGAATTAAAAATTTTGAAAAGTTATAACTTTACACTCGATTATCCATTTAAGATGAATGTTATGCTAATTTCATATAATATTTTGATATCTATCCATCTTAAAAATGCCAAAGAGGTTTTGCCCTTTTCAAAATCATCAAAATAACCATTCTTATGGACTTTTTTTCATTTTTATCCCTTTCTCATCATTGTTCAATCCACTCAAATTTTGCTACAACAATTTATTAAACACATGATAAGTATATTAAACTTAGATAAAACCTTAAAAGTTATATAAAGGAAATACAAATAATTTTTTTTAAAAAAAATTATGTAAAAATTTGAAGAAATGAAAATGGTGAAGATGTAAGAAATAAAAGTAAAAAGGGCATTTAAAACGATTTCAAACTTTGTTGTAGCATTTATCAAACACATAATAAGTACTTAAAACTTAAATACAACCTTAAAATCTATAAGAGGAAACACAAGCAAAAATCTCTTTAATAAACTAGTGCAAAGATCATATAAAAAGGATATGGATTGATGATTCTTCCAAATAAACTTCTTATATTACAAGTTCAGGGTATTATTGTCCTCTTTTTTTTTTAAAGTTATGCTTACATGTTTGTTTAATAAAAGTCCTATTTGAGAGATGCACATCAATAATAAATTAAACATACTCAAATAGAATGACATTCATAACAAATTAGAAGATATTTTTTCTTTCCCATGATAAACCTTTTCTTTATAGTTTTTACAATACTCAAATTTTCATTTATTTACTTTATCCCTTTACAATTTGAAAATGCTCTCAATATATGTCATTTAGCAGTACAAATCATTATGTATTCCTTGATCCTATATTAAATTATATGGAATTAATGTAGAGGAAAAATAATGTTATTATATCTATCATGAATTACATATACTAAATTTGGAATTGTGTACAATAATAAAGATGAAATATATATTGCTTTTTGTTCAATTGGAGTCTAAATGTATCATAAAATTATAGTATTGTGGTCTTTAGGCAGATTCTTGATATATTTTAAGTTGGAAGTAATGCAATAAAAAATGTCATGAGACATTGTACATAATGGAAAAGGTGTAGAGAAAGAGCTTTTCATTTTTTAGTTCAAAAGGGGAATCAATTATATGAATCATTGAAATAATTTATCAAACATTTCATGTTGGTTAGTAAAAAAACCCAATGTTAAATTACAATTTTTAATGCTAATTTTAATGATAAAACCAATGTCATTAAATGTGATTTGTTACCAAGTGATATCACCTACAAGAAATGACAATGGTTTGCTTGTTAGAAAACCAATGTAATATTACTATTCTATGATGATTTTATAATTGATGATGTTATAAAATATTTATTATGATAGTCAATAAAACGATAGTTTAAAATTGACATTTAATCCCCAAACAATTGACATAAATATTTGATTTTGTAATAGTGAATCTTTTCAATGAATATGATATAATGTCAAAAAGTAAAGTTTGCACCTAATAGGTACAAGTCTACATAGAAAAAGTAGCTTAAAGGATGTAAGAGTTTAAAGAAGAAGAAAAGAAAATTGAAAGTAAATTCCTTTTCATGCCATGATGTTATGGCTTAAAATTCGTAATATAAGTTTCTATGAGAATTAAATATTATTGAAATTGTAGTTAGGGCTTGTTGGAAAAAAATAGTCCACTTTAGTATCAATTAGCAATATCTAATTTAACATAAAAAAATTTCAAATTTCAAAATAACAAAACCATAAATGAAATGAAATTCAATATAATAAAAAAATTATAGGATAAACTTGAAACCCCTCATCTATAACTCCATAATATTTTAACTACAATCTACTCCTTTTTCCAAATTTTAATAAAGGTTTTCCCATATCTATGTTAGGTACTCATATCAATTTTTTGTAATACATCAAGCAATTATCTAGTATAAATATAAATATTTATAAACCAAAATATATGATTGGAAATCATTCACATCTTGATTTTAATACAAAAACTTAACTTTTTATTTAATTTTTTTTTAGTAATAGTAATAATGGTTAAACTAGTGAATACACATATAATATCTTATGATCAAATTTAAGATGTAAAGAAATACAAAATTTTCGACTAGCATTATATATCATTTTATCCAAAAGCTTGCATATGTTTATTTATTTTTAGGGATTTAATTTGAAGATTAAATTATTGATGCACTACACTTAATCAAGGGTGGGTCTTACATGGAGGAGCACAATTCTTTGTTAATATAATATAATGTCAAAAAGTGAAGCTTGGACCTCAAAGGTACTAGTTCACACAAAGAAAGTAGCTTAATGGCTATAAGAGCTGAAATATTTTGCATAGAAGAAGAAAAGAAAAGGAAATTGAAATTAATTTACTCTTCATGCCATGTTGTTATGGTTTAGAATTTATAATCTAAGTTTGTAAAAGAATTAAATATTATAAATTATAGGTGGGGCTTGTTGGTAAAAATACTTCATTATAGAATCAATTAGTAGTATCAAATTAATGAGAGAAAGGAATACTAGAACACATAAATGATTTGACATAAAGACTTTCAAATTTCAAGGTAAATAGTTACAAATAAAAAAAATTATTATAATTAAAAAATTACAAGATAATAAACATAAAACCTCTTGATTATAACTCCATAACATTTTAACTACTATCTGCTTCTTTTTCCAAATTTCTATAAAAGTTTTCACATATCTATGTTATGCATTCATATCAAATCTTTGTACTACATCAAGCAATTATTTAGTAGAAATATTTACAAACCAAAATATTTGATTAGTAGTCACTCACATTTAATCAAAACTTAATTTTTATTTAATTTTTTTAGTAATAATAATAGTTAAGAAAAATACAAAATTTTTAAAGAATATCATATATCATCTTAGCCAAAAGTACACATATGTTTAATTGCTTTAGAGATTTAATTTGAAGACGAAATTATTGATGCATTGCACCTAATCAAGGGTACGTTGTTATGGTACCTAGAGAACTCAGTTCTTAAAATTGATTCTGAAGTAAAAAAAATTTGATATTTTTAAATATTTTTTAAAATTGATATATATGCTTAAAATTTTGAATATTGTCATAAAAGTTCCTAACAATTTCTAAGTTAATCTTTTTGAAGAATCTATTTTTTACACTACAAAAAATTAGACTTTCAAAAATGACAATTGTCATCAGTGTAGATATTCGATTGTTGTTGAATATAAAAGTCGTTAGAAAAAATATCATTAGTAAAAATTGATCGGTGTTGAGACTAACACCAACGACAACATTATCCTTAGTAAAAACCCAAATTTCTACAACGATAAAATTGTCCATGAATAGACTTTCAAAATTCAAAAATTTTTAAATTTTAATTTATAACAATGATATTATCGTCACTATAAGTTTAAATATAAAAAATAAAATTTTACTTTTAGCGATAACATTGTCATTGCTAAATTTACTTTTAAAATTTAAATATTTTTGAATTTTACACTATAATAACAACTCTGTTATCGTTGTAAGTTTGAAATAAAAATATAAAAATTAAAATTTAATATATAATGACGAAAACATTATCACTAAAATTTAAGCAAATTTAAATTTAAAATTATCATTTATACATAGTCATTGCTAAAAGTTTTCATAATTAAATTAAAATTTTAATAAAATTAAATAAAATTTTTAATTATTAAAATAAATTATACTAAGTTAAAATTATAATTAAATGTAATTAAATTAATATATTATATTTAATAACATAATCATTAATATTTTTCATTTCAATTAAATTAAAATAATTTAACAAGAAATTTAATTAAAATAAATTAATGTAGTGTTTTTTTATCTATTTTTATCTAATTTAAATATTAAAAATAAAATATTTCAATGATATTAGTAATAAAAAAATAAACATGATCTATATTAAAAAAATAAATACTCATAGTATTCAAGATATATAATTGTCTATACATAAAAATAAAAAAATTATATATACATGATAAAAACCTAAAGAAAGGGGAGGTTTAGGTATCCAAGTATATCATTATCTATCCCAGGGCCGTCATCATTATTATCTTGATGACATAGGTAATACATTGAAGGCAGTACTTGAATGGAAGAAGGTGGCTAGGTCGAGGGTGCTACTACGAATCTGCTTATCTCAAGCTGTGCTATCGTTAAAGGAAGCGTAGGCAATGTAAGCCCTTACTATTTGAGCAAGGAAGTGAGCTTAATGTAGTGAACCTCTCAAATGTTGTTGTACCTCTTACTATAGAGCAAGTTATTACTACTGCTCCTAAATTAGCTGCTAACTCTACTAAAGTTGTTATTAACTCTATTGCAACTGCTCCTACAATTCAATGATCAGGGAGAAATACTGTGACCTCACCCCGGAGCTGGAGGTGCTGTGGGAAGGGAACGACTAGCTAGTGAGTACACAACTAACCGCCTTCTTATACTCTTAACAAGTGCCAAGCACCTTATTGGCAATGGCATCCTTATCAATCTATATAGAAGTGTTAAGCCAACTAGTGGACAATACACTAGACTATGTGTTGTGAGTTGCCAACTCAATCATCTTGGCCTTGATTTATTAAAATAAAAATTAATTATAAGGATTTCATAATATGTTCATAAAATTTCTATCATTAAAATGTAAGGTTTAGCTAACTTACATACTACTTCTTTGGGGTCAGATGCACCCACTCCTTTATCTTATATGTATGTTAATCCTTAAAATTCTCTAGCACTAACTACAGCTCATTCGTATCCTTATTTCTTTGCTCATGTTTCATAAAAAAAAAAAAGATGAACATGATGATTGACTTGGTGAACAAATTATACATTTAAATCATAAATGATAAGTTGAATTATCTTATCATAACGATGTGTAGCAATGAATTTTAATCCATGCTAGTCATTCACCACCTTTTTCATACTATTCTTTGCATTCTTCATAGACAACTCTTACAAATTGAGAAATAACTATACAAAATTGTTACGTTTAAGAGTTATGATTGAAATACAATTTAAATGTATGAAATAATCATATAAATTTATTAAATATCATACTTACCCTGCAATTATCATTGTTAAAGAAGTTCACACATCTCTACTAGGTCTGAGGTAAGATAAATGCGGCGCGGAGCACTTAACATGATATAAGTCGAGCCCTTGCTCTCGATTGCCCTTATATTGGAGAAAGTGCCTATTTAGCCTATATTTCTAATCATTGTAAAGGTAGGTAGAAGTCCACATCAAGACACTAATCACTCTCTCCCCCTCAAGTTTAGAAAAACCTTAGAACTTGAAGTGGAATTGCATTAGAAGAAATTTAACAAATTTATAAGTACTATATCCAATAATTTCAATATCAACTATAAAACAATAAAGATAAGTAGGAGATTAATACTTATGCAAACCTTTCACATAACTCTGTGCCATAATTATTAAGACACCAAGCACCATGATTTATAGTAAGGCAGGATGTTAGCTTGAATGATGCTACTTATATCATAGGGGAGATGGCTAGTATTCTCACTGACTATATGCCATGTACCAATCATATTAAACTGTACAGGCACTGATTTTCTACTTTTCTATTTTCTCATGCAACCTAAGGGACCTATTTAGGCTCCTCTTTCTCGGAGTTATAGCCTTGATGGATAAGAGAAAATGTTAGTGTCATAAATTTATATGTAATAAATAATTAACTTAAGTATGCAATTAAAAAAAAAACCTAATCCCTAACATTGTGATAGAATGTATATGGGCCAATGTGAAGGGTCCCTTCTAGCATCACCTCCATTGTATCATGTCTCAACATCAGCCATGGCTAGGAAAATACATATTTTATAAGCATTTAAGAGAAAATTCCACAATTAAACTAATTGATGATAACATATAAATTATTGTATTCGTATAATGAAATTATACAATTACTTTTACATAATTATAACTTGTAATACAAAAAAATATTAAACCTTAATTTGAGTTAGTGTTGGTGAAAGCAATAGACTTATCCTTATGCTCATCAGTTTCTTCATCATCATCATCATCAAAGTGTAAAAGCCCCTCCTTTATATAATCTTCAATCGTTTTATCTTCCAAACTATCTTTATCATTAATAAAGTCATCTATTTCTTTTGTAGTAAAACCAATATTCCTAGAAGATGAAATAATTGAAGGACTATTTTTCTAATCCTTTAAGTTTACTAGGTGGAAATCTCTAAGGTTAACCATAAGGTTGAAATTAAAAGAGTTAATATCCTATAAGAATGGTAAGTCTTATGTACTAACATTATCATCAGGTAGATCTTATATGTCATAATGCACCACATTGTGCATGACCTTCTAATTTGGCCCATTGAAAAGATCCTTGATATAGAAAACTTGTTTCACTTGGATTGAAAATATGTAAGGGTCATCTTCATACCGCTACCCACTAACGAAAATACTTGTAATGTTCTTGTTAATGTAAAGTTTCTTCTTTTTTGGATCAATGTCATACCATTTGTACTTAAATGAAGTCACACTATATTTATTTAAATAATTTAACTTTACGATGTCCTCTAATATATCATAAAACATGTTATCATCGATTCCCAAAATGGAAATGCCACTATTCTGTGTTTTATGCTTTGTATCGAGTTTCAACTATAAAGTTTAATCCATTTAAAACACATGTTGAGTACATCATAATAATAAAACTAAGGCCAGAAGCTAATGATAGTAGCTCTTTAGTGGCTTCCGAGAAACCATTCCTATGTAAATAGTACATCTATGAAAATAATGTTTTTAATAAAAGTGAAACTAGGAAAAAGGTATAACTAAAGAACAATATTTACATAATTGGTATAACATGATTGGAAAGTACAAGCATTTACCTTAGAGTAAAATCATGCAAAGAATTTTGTTCTTTGTAATTGATCAATTTTTTAGCACCATTTCATTTGAGTTCTTATTGGTGTTCACTACACAATATATGTATTTTAATCTATTATAATTAATTGGTATAAAAGTATGAATGGTTATAGAGACTTATTAGAGATATTTTTCGACCTCAGTGTAGTTATTCAACATATACCATATGGTAACATGTCAATCTCTCCTATCGAAGTGAGAAATAGTCTTATTCCACTAGTTAACACTGAGATCTAAACATTGACAATGCCTTTTTTGCATCTATGTCCTAGGGCCAAGCTTATTGAATCTAGTTTCTATTCCTTCTAGGTACATGGAACAAAATGTTAATGCCTTATCAACAACATATCCTTCTACAATTGAACTTTTAAGTCAACCACGATTTCTAACATAATCCTTCAACTTTTTGATGTATCTCTTATATAGGTACATCCACTGAAAATGAACGAGACTGCCCTGTAATACTTTGTTAAGCAAGTGCATCACTAGGTAAACTATTATGTTAAAGAATGTCAAAGGGTATTTCCCTTCAAGCTTGCATAAAATGATGACAATGTCTTGCTTAGTTTGCAGGACATCTCTCTTATTGAGAGTTCTAGCATATATTTAGTTGAAGAGGTTGCATAACTCAACAATCAAACATGATATTTCCTTCAACAAAAATGCTCGGATTGAAGGTTCTAACAATCTCTTCATAATAATATGACAATCATATGATTTCAACCTTTTTAACTTTATATCATAACTAGTCACATTTTTCTTAAGATCCCCAACAAACCCATTAAGAAATTTTACATTTCTTATAAATTAGCAAAATTATCTTTGTTTATCTTGGTTAAGCATGTATACAACATATAGTTTGAAAAGCTAATCCTTTTCCTCATACATATGTAGGTCTAGCCTTATATTCATGTCTTGCAGACTTGTCTTGCATTATTTATATCTTTTATTTTGTACTCAGTGTCTAACAATGTACCTAAAATATTGTCATACACATTCCTTTCAATATGCATCATATCAATATTGTGCCTCAGGTTCACTGTTGGCTAATACGGAAGGTAAAAAAATATGCTTCTCTTACTCTAATTAAGTTTATCAGTACCTTTCTTTTGTTTTAGACCATCAAACTGAGTATGTTTTCTAGGAAGTCTCTAGGCTACTCTACCTAATTGGTCTATGATAATTTTATTAGTAAGAGAACATTAAAAGGCTCTCCTTTCCGACATCCTATTGAACACCTTCTTATTTCTTTATGTATGACTCCTTAAAAACCAACAATAATGACCAACATAAGCTATTTTTATCTTAACTCAAATTGATGGAGTATCATTATTACATATAGGGCATGCTTTATAGTCTTATCTACTCCACCAGAGAGACTACTTCATGCAGGAAAATTGTTCACAGTTCATAACAATGCCACCCGTAGGTTGAACATTATATTTATATTAGCATCCCGAGTTTTAACCCTCCTCTCCCAAAGATGTCTTAACTTTTCTATAAGTAGTCTTAAGAAGGCATCAATATCCTTGCTTGACAACCATAGACTCGGTATTGATAAAGTCAACATGAAAAAAAAGTGATTTATACATATCCATAGTGGTAAGTTATAAATAGTTATTACCACCAACCACATGCTATAGCATAAGTTCATATCACTAAAAGGATTAAATTCGTCTACATTTAAGCCCAACATAATGTTCTATGGGTCTGTGAAGAAATCGAGATACCTTTTATCAAATTCCTATCAAGCTTCTCTACCAAAAGAATGTCATATTATCTCATCCTCTATTGACCTTCCTATATAATGCCATATCATATCCCTTATAGTGTGCCTAAACCTATACAATTAATTTAGCTGAGGAGTCAGTGGGAAATATAGAAGCACTTTTTGAGGCACATTTTTTCCTTTTGTGTTTTTATCTATCCATTGGCTCTCCCTACAATTTGAAAAGTTATCCTTTGTAGCATATTCTTTCTAAAAAAAGTGCACAGTCGTACTAGTACACATGGATTGACTCTTACCGCAACCCTAATTTGTTAAACCATTTTTTTATACCATAGTGTGATTTTAGCAATTTATTATCCTTTGGAAGTGCCTTTTTCAACAATTTCAAAAGAGCATCAAATGACTTGTTAGCCTACTTATGCAGCATTTTCAAATGCATAATTTTCACTAAAAAGTTCAAAGTTAAAAATGTTATGCATCCTAAATATAGTTCTATTTCCAGTTGTTCAAAATGATCATCATAACCATTATAATTTGATCCAATGTCCCTTTCATATGTATCCTCATTCCCTTCTCTATCATCTTGAACTATTTCTTTAGTTATATAAGGGCTAATAAAATCATACATAATGTCCACCATCTCAATCCTATCATCAGGAGATGCCCTCTTGTCCTCTTAGAAGATAAACTATCTGTCTTACCATGATGTGTCCAATTCATGTATAATAGATGAAATACATTATCTATAATATGTGCCCCTAATATTGCTAATTTTTTAAATAATAAGTTTACACACTTCTTACATAAGCATCTCACCAAACCTCTTTCATCGATAAAGTTTTTTGCCCTCTTAACAAATGCTAATGCATCATTCCAATACTCATCTATTAAGCAATCTCATAGATATATCTAACTTTTATTTATAAACATTATATAACTAAATAGGAAGAAGAGAGCTTCTTATAAGATTGAGTGTTATGATCAATGTTTGTCACATGTTCTAAATCAGCCATATCACTCCAATTCTAAAAAGTAAGGCCCTTTCCTATTCAAAATATTTCTATAGTTATGATTATAACAATTTATCCAAGCTTATTATTTCTTACATGCAATAATTTCAATAGCATCTTCCCATTGTTCTCCAAATCTACAAACTATACATTAGTATACTTCATACCTAGAAGATAGTAAGGAAGCTAAAAAATTTATATAATATTAAATGAGAATCAAATAAATTGTTAATAATAACTACAAGACATATCTCAAACTGTCCAACTTTATGAGATAATTCAAGGATTGGTTGGGTTATAAAGATTAACTAACCCTTGAACAAATTTAAGCTTAGAGCACAAATGTAATTCTATTTAAAATTATTATAAAAGTATATTTACAATAATTTTAAACTTACATTACAATTCCATTCTATAATTATTCAAGTGTATTATTATTTATATTGTTGAATTTTTAAAATATCCATATAAATTGTTACATTTAACATTTTAGAATGAGAAACTCAAATAGATATTTTAAAAAGTGAATATCATCAAATTAAAAAAGAAAGCACAATGTTGGCAATAGGGACCAATATGCAAATGGACAAGTAAATAGTTGAAAGTATCCATTGCAGTAGACATTTCTTTAATGCATATGTACTTTTGTTGTATGAGATGCAACATCATATAATATCTTTGATAATAAACAATTGGTTGGTGCAAGTAGATTGAATTTCAAAACATTTTAAATACAATAAAAGACCCTGAATTCGATCATTAAGTGTACTTATTATCAATATTTTTAGACCTAGACTAGTCATTGACTTAGCAGAGCCAATCAGTTAAAGTTGAACCGGTTCAACCGATCAAATCAAGTGGTTCAACCAGTTGTTATATTTTTATGTATAATAAATTATATATTATATATGTATAAATAAAAATAAATGTATTTACTTAATACCAATTTATTATTTATTTTTAAAATACAAATAAACATTAATCTTATTGCAATTATAAATAATGTAGTAGTAAAAGGAATAATTGATAGGGAAACTAATATCAAAAACCTTCAAGACAATTGAAGCATAATGTCTCATATTCAAATTGTAAGACTATCATTTACTAAAAATTTATATTTTAGTGGGTTTAAATATAATGACATAATATTATTTTTAAATACTAATATTATTACAATTACAATCATTCAACATAAATTTAGTATTATTTTATAATATTAAAATCATCTATTATTTCAATTTAATGAAAAATGTAAATTAAATATATATTTGTTAAATCTAAATGATTAAATTATATATAATATAGAATATAACTATGTAATACATATATTACTCATAAAAATTTTAAGAAATTGATATGCATTATATATAAAAAAAAAGTCAATTATATAACTAAGAATAAGTTGGTACTAGTGGTCAAGATATGTGACCTTTAGTTAACGGTCTCCAATTTGATGCCTCTCCATTGCAATACAAAATGTAAAGACATAAAGAATTTCTAGTTGACCAGTCTGAACTTATTCACACTAGTTTAGCAGGTTGATCGAAAAAATGACAGGTCTAAATGGTTCAAAGTGAATGAACCGCTTATTCGAATTTTCGGTAGTATCCGAACCGAACTAGAGTCCAATTCTCAATCGGATTAAGTGAACCGGCCGGTCCGATCCAGGTTTAAAAACATTATTTATTATAAAGGATTTGTTGTCGACTACTTCTGGTTTAAACATGAATTAATTTCAATCTCAAATCCAATAAAAGAAATGTAATACATCCTAAGGGTAAAAAAATATAGTATCTTCGATATTTAACAGGTAGATTACATTTGGCATTTGCATTGATGGTAGCCAGTTGAAATGACTTGTATAAATTAACTAAGACCTGCGGTTTATCATGAAGAATAAATCGAGAGGTTGACCAATTCGTTTGTCATTTTTTCCACAATTTTTTATTTTTTTCTTTGAAATTTATAATATATTTCTTTATGTTCATCGAATTTTACACCTTCTAACTTTAAAAATTCAAAAACCGAAGTTTCTAACTTGATAAAAATTTAGAATTAATATTTACTATTCACTTAATCATTTATTTACCTTATTAAATTTCTTATTTTTCATATTTTCTAAAGTAAGAATTATAACATTATTGTATATTTTCACACATGATCTCATGATCCATTTTAAAGTATTTAACTAAAATGAATTTAATTTCTATACGTGTGAAAAAAATTGCAGTGTTCCGGCTGAAGAATAGACCCAAACCCAATGCTCGGATAAAGGAGGTTTAGAACCAAAAATAGGACCAAAACCAAAGCGAGAATGTGGAGAAGCTGTGATCCAGTGGGCAACAACGTGTTTGCTGCAATCCTGCTCGGATGACAAGTGCGTTCGCGCTTGTACGTCTCCATAACGTTAAATTTCCTCTGCAATAAAACTGGTTGTGATTGCTTTTGTTAGGTATTGGAACGTTGGCAAAAGTTTTGTTTTCTAGATATTGTTATAACCACCTGAATTTTTCCTCATTGTTTCTTTTCATCGTTCTTTCCCCAATTCGTCTTGTTCCCATGTTTCCTCTCACATGCCATCCATTCAATCTGATCCTATCTGCTCACTGACTTGACCATAGGCTGGATCCAATTGTAGGCTTTTGGTTTTATAATATATGGTCTAACTGTGCTCATCTGTACTTGAACTTGATGTATATTTGATAGCATTTAGAATATGCCTTCTTCAAGAAGATACCAATAATTGTTCAACATTTATATTCCATTAATCTAGTTGACCAATTTCCTAGTCCAAGCCTAGATTTAAGCATTGTAATTATTTCTATTAATTCCCTTTGTTAGCTTGAACCTATAAATAGGCATTGTATCTACTCTTTTCTATAACAACTTGAATTGAAAATTTCTTTAAGTTTTTTAAAGGAGCCATTTGGCATTAGAGAATTTGATCTTTGCTTCCCTACATCTCACTAGTTCTGCTTAAATTAGCTTAGAGTTTGCCTAATTTTTTACAATCATGGACATGTTCAATAGTCAATAGTCAATCTATAAAAATTAGTATTAATGGATGACAACCAAATCAACAATTTACAACAATGCCTTACGTTAACCAATTGCTACATCATCTAGTACACATCATTTCCACATCATCAAGTCAGCCAATCAAAAGTTACCACACGTCAATGGATAGCCATTAGCAATCCATATCAACGCCACATGCACCAGGTTGAAGAAGCATACATCCACTTAGTAGGAAGCTTGAAAGAGAAAGAAAAAACAAGATTAGAACATGGGAAAAAAGATACAATGAGAACTTATCCGTAAGCATACTATCACTCAATACCTTGGAGGATTAAGTCCTAAAATTTCCAAATTGCTCAACTCCAACAATATTAGACCCAAGATGACATTATCAAATTTGCTATTTGAGTTGAAAGCACCTTTTCATACCCTAAACAAAGTCCCTCCTAAATTAACCAAAGAAATCAGTACTAGCTAACCGACCCAAACCAAAACCCCCAAATGCTTCAAATGTCAAAGGTTTAGGCATATTGCATTTGATTATCCAAACAAATGAGTCATAGCCTTTAATGTAAAAATGGTTCATAAATTTTCTGAAGAAGAAGTGGAAAAAAAAGGAAAAATATTTAACAAATCTCTCATTGTTTGATGAAGAGATTGTTCCAATGGATCATGGAGGATCTTTAATAGTAAGGCACAATCTCCACACATCAATTGCAAAAGAGGAACCTTAGCTTCAACATAACATCTTTCACACATACGTTGCACTTACCAAAGAAAGGTGTGAGTTGTGAAAATGTGGTGTCAAATTACGTGGTGTAAAAACTATAGCTGTAGACACATGAACATCTACACCCTTGCAAACTTCAGAGGTTGAACAAAGGAAGCGAGGTTAAAGTCTCTCAATATTGCCTTATAGATTTCTCCATTAGTGACAGATGTCAAGATAAAGTGTCTTATGATATTATCCCAATGGATATGAAAATACATACTCCTTTATCAAAGATGGAATTAAGATAAAGCTAACCTCACTCTGTCCAGAAGAGATCAAAAGACTCTTAAAGTTATGAAATTATTGGAAAAACCAAAGAAAAATGAATTGATTTCATATCATGAAATCAAAACAAACATACTAGAAAATAGAGAAGAAAAACAGCAGAGAGGGAGACATATAAAATATCATAACATTGCATTTTTTGCCAAATGTTGTTGCCTTAGAGAGTTTTCTCTCTTCTTTGAGATCTCCATTTACAAAAGTCTGAAGAATGTCTATTTATAGATATCAAATACTAACTATAACTTAAAATATTACTTTCATATTTTACAAGTTAACCAAACCTAAAATACTTTTTTTTCTTTTCCAACACACCATCACCAACTCTTTTTTTTTATTTGATAGAAAGTGCATGACATATTTCTTAATATTTTTTCTAGATTAGCTATTTCCAACACTCCCCTTTAATCTACAAAAAACACATAGCCTAAAGCTTTTATTTTTTTTTAAATATATCACAAAAATTATTTAACTTAGAATTCTTGGCATCATTAGCAATTTCTCTTCCAACTGCAAGTAGGAAGTGCCTTCTTCATGATCCCTAATTTAGGGAGGCATTTGTCTTGTTCCTCAAGGTATTTTATTGTTGGACTCATTGGAGAATATTTGTTATTAGTAGATAAGTAGCTTTATGTTCTACATCATTTATTTCTTATGATATGTATTCTATATTATATTATATATAGTGATTGCCTAACTCAATTAAGATTATAGCTTTAATAATTATTCTCTCTTAACATGGTATCTAGAGCCTATCTTTAGATATCTTTCTCACACACATAAAAAAAGAAGCTAGAAAATCTTACTTTCTTTTTCCTCTCCTTTTTTCTCTTTCTTTTTTCTTCAATTTTTTTTGCATGACTAAACCGTAAGTCATAAAGGATCTAACAACATAAAAACCTAGATAAAGTTGTGTAATGTGTAGGGTTACATAACAGTGAAGCTATTGTCTGGAGCAATTAATAGAGTTTTAGTGCATTTTTTGAAGATTTAGGTTAACGGCAGGCAAATTGATGATTAGCGATCACAACTAATCCACACATGAGCAACACGTGCAGCATTCTAAGAGTTGCTTGAGCACCACATATAGAAGACTTTTTAGCACGTGCAACGTCATCCAACGGCCAAATTTTTACTAGAGATACTTTGACTTCCTCTGAATTCATTTGTGTGGTCCTTCGAGCAATCTAACCACTCTGGTATGATTTTTCTAATTTCTTAACTATTTTCTAGATATTTTTTATTCTTTCTACAAGTTTATTCTCATGGTCAGTGAAATTTTTTATTCTGATACACACAACACATTTAGAAATCATAGTGGTGAAAGAAAAATAGAGTTAAAGCCAGGTTTTTCTTATTTGCTTCTGGTTGGTGGCTGAATAACTAAACAAAAATTAGATTTAGAAGATTAATAATATATAGGGTGGAAAAGGGCTATTCAATATTATCTTGATGAAGTTTATATGACTGATCATCTCATTAAAGATCCACCCACATATGATACAAAGGAAAAGTGGATTGTGGAAGATCGACGATTGCTTCGATTAATATGTAATACTTTAACTTTTGAGGTCGATGATAATATTGTGCACTGTGAAATAGTCAAAGAATTATGGGACACTCTTGGATCACTTTATTCTGCAAAGGATAATATGCATCAAATTTATGATTTGACTCAGTCATTGAATCATCTTAATGTACTTGGTAAGACCCCATCTTATATCTATACCGATCTTTACTGAACCTTTCAACAATGGTGTTCTCTTTTACCTATTACTACTAATGTTGATACAATGTGTTCTCAATGAGAACAATTTAGAGCTATATGTTTTCTTATGACATTACCTTCAGAACTTAGTACTGCCCATCAATAAATTTTATCTAGTTCTGATTCTCTCACTGTGAAGTTTGTTTTTTATCATATTCAACGAGCATATAGTGACTCATCTTATTCTTCTACATATATAAATGAGTCATCTACCTTGGTTGGTTCTAGTAGTCATGATGGTTGTAGTGGTACTTGAGGTGGCAAGAGAAAAAGAGGTAGAGGACAAACTGATTGTAATAAGCATGGTGATTTTAATGGAGGTGGTATTGTTTCTTGCTACTGTTGCAAAGAGATTTGACATATCAAGAAGTTTTGCCCTAAGTTACTTGAGAAAAATACACCATCATCTCGGTTTGTGAATGTTACCACAAATAATCAAGCATAAAATATTAATAATAATGGTACTATAAGTTTATCAAAGAGTGAGTATGCTGAGTATTTACAGTTCCAAGCATTCTGACAGCAGCCACCCATTCAATTGTTGCTACATTAGCATAAACAAATAATCCCATTGCATGCCTTTCCCAGACTAATTCCAAATGGATCATTAATTTTGGTGTTATTAATCATATAACAAGTCAGACAGGTATTATATCTTATTTTTGACCCTCT
Organism: Sindora glabra; assembly: GCA_020226215.1. Taxonomy (NCBI): domain Eukaryota; kingdom Viridiplantae; phylum Streptophyta; class Magnoliopsida; order Fabales; family Fabaceae; genus Sindora; species Sindora glabra. Next base: position 53,837,021 of record CM035236.1, read on the forward strand.
TCTTTTTCTTCTTATATTACTTTAGCCAATAGGTCCAAAGCATCTATTATTAGTTATGGTGTGGTGGATGTTATCTCTGATATATTCTTGTTTGATGTATTATATCTTTCAAACTTTCCATTTAATTTACTTTCAGTCAATCAAATAACACGTACCTATAATTATGGTGTCTTCTTTTTCCTTAGCTATTGTGTTTTTCACGATCTTATCACGATGAAGATTTTTAGTAGAAGGTACAAATATGGTGGCCTATATATTCTTAAAGAAAGAGTTGCTCAGCCAGTTGTTGCTGCTGCTACTATCACTCCGCACCAGCTTCATTATCACTTGGCCCATCCATCCTTGTCAACTTTGCAAAAATTATTTCCTAGTTTTAATTCTTTGTCTAGTTTGGGTTGTGAGTCATGTTAATTTGCTAAACAACATCGTCGATCTTATGTCTCTCAAGTAAATAAATGGGTTGCATTTGCATTTGAGTTAGTACATTCAGATATTTGGGGTCCTTGCCTAGTAGTTTCTAAGTCTAGTTTTTGATATTTTATTACTTTTATGGATAGCTATTCAAGAGTTACTTAGCTTTATTTAATGAAAAATTGATCAGAATTATTTGAGATATTTCATAATTTTTATGCTAAATTTTGAATCAATTTAATACATCTATTTGTTATTTTCGTAGTGATAATGCTAAAAAATACTTTTCTACTCCGTTTGTATCTTATTTGCCCTAACATGTAATTATTAATCAATCTTCTTGTGTAGTTACTCCATAGCAAAATGGCATAGCTGAACGAAAAAATCATTTCTTAATGGAAGTTTCACGTGATTTATTATTTCAAATGAAAGTGCCTAAGATTTTTTAGGCAGATGCAGTTTCCATAGCTTGTTTCTTGATTAATTAAATGCCTTCTTCAATTCTTAATAGTTAAGTACCTTACTCCATTTTATTTCCTTCTTAATCTTTGTTTCGTTTGTCTTTACATATTTTTTGGTGTACTTACTTTATTTAAGATCATCGTCCTCAAGTATCTAAACTTGATCCACAGTCCTTAAAGTGTGTCTTTCTTAGTTATTCTCATACACAAAAAGGGTATCAATGTTACTTTCCTAATCTGCATCATTATATTATTTCGTCTAATATTACATTTTTTAAGTTCATTCTCTTTTTTAGCTCTCCTAACTTTTCATCCTCTATAATTAAATTGATTCTTTTAATGAACATTTCTTTGTATATTCTGCTCCTCAGACATCTCTGGTCCTTTTAGATAAGGATTCCTCTTCATATTAAAAATGTCTACTCTTATAGGAAACAAGTACCAGCAGTAGCATCTGTCCTACTTGACAATGCCAACAAAACTAAAGTTGCACCAATTGTTAATGAATCACCAGCTTCATCCCCTCCACTAGTTTCTTCCTCATCATATCCTCCTCCATTGTCATCTAATTTTGACATATTTATTGCCCACCAAGAAGGTATATGTACTTGCACTCAGCGAAGTAACACTAATCACCCTTATTCTATTTTTATCAATGTATCCTACACTTCCTTGCCTTTGTCCTCTTAATCATTTATTGTCTCATTTGATTCCATTACTATTCCTAAGTCATATTCAGAAACTCTCTCTTATGATGGGTGGAGTGTTGCTATGGAGAAAGAAATGATAGCTCTTGAGGCAAATCAGACATGGAATCTTGTGTCTTTACTTGATGGTAAACAATTCATTAGTTATAAATGGGTATTTACTATGAAAGTGAATCTAGATGGTTCTATTGCACATTTGAAAGCACGATTAGTAGCTAAGGGATATGTTTAAACTTATGGAATTAATTACTCAAAGACCTTTTCCCCCATGGCTAAAATTACTTTCATTTGATTGGTTATCTCTATTGCTGCTACTAATAACTGGTCTCTTCACCAGATGGATATTAAAAATATTTTTTTACATGGAGATTTGTATGAAGAAATGTATATGGAGTAACCACCTAGGTTTGTTGCTCAGGGGGAGTGTGAGAAGGTACTACATTTGAAAAGTCATTATATAGATTAAAAATAATCTCCTTAGACTTAGTTTGGAAAATTCAATGAAATGGTAACAGAGTTTAAAATGAAAAAAAGTGACCATGATCATTTAGTTTTTTATAAACGATCAGATTCTGATTATATTCTTCTCACTATTTATGTGGATGATATTGTGATCACTAATAATGATAGATTCGGTATTTCAAAATTAAAAATTTTTCTTCAAACCAAGTTTTAGACTAAAGACTTGGGAGCACTCCGATATTTTTTAAGGATTGAAATTGCTTAAGGAAGGAAAAGAATCTTCTTATCTCAGAGAAAATATATTCTTAATCTCTTAAAAGAAATAAAGATGCTTGGCTCTAAACCCTGTGATTCTCCTATAATTCTGAATGTTAAACTTAATTTGGAAGATAGGGAGTTATTAGAAGATCCAAAAAGATATAGAAGACTAATGGGTAAATTAAACTACCTTACTATAACTAAACCTGATATTGCCTTTCTGATAAATGTAGTAAGTCAATTTATGAACTTTCCAAAAACTTCTCATTGGAATGCAATTATGCACATTTTGAAATATCTCAAAAAGGCACCTAGTCGTTGAAAAATCATAGTCATTATAGAATAAAAATCTTCTCTGATGCGGATTGGGTTAAATGTCCTATAGATAGAAGGTCCACCTTTCGGTATTATGTATTTTTTGGTGGCAATCTTGTATCTTGAAAAAGTATGAAACAAGCAATGGTATCGCATTCAAGTGCAGAGTCTGAGTATCAAGTTATGGCCCATGTCACATTAGAGCTTGTGTGGATTTCCTACCTTCTTCATCAATTTGGAATCACGCTTTATGAAACTATGCAGTTATGGAATGATAATCAAGCAGCTACACATATTGCTACAAATCTGATTTTTCATAAATGCACAAAACATATAGAAGTTTATTATCATTTTATTAGAGAGAAACTTTAGGAAGGGATTATTCATCTGAGACATGTTAGAATTGGAGATCAATTGGCTAACTTGTTTACTAAAGCCCTTCTAGGAAAATGGATTGATGATATTTGTAACAAGTTATGTATGTTTGACATTTATGCTCCAACTTAAAGGGAAGTGTTAGTAAATGAGTAGCTTTATGTCTCACATGATTCATTTCTTACAATATATGTTCTATATTATATTATATATAGTGACTACCTAACTTAATTGAGATTATGGCTTCAATAATTATTCTCTTTTAACAATTATATGGCTTCAACAATTATTCTCTTTTAACATTTGTCATCGTCATTATCATCATTATCATCATCTTTGTAGATCCCTTCTACTAGAAATTTTCTTCTTTGCATTTTTTGCTGTTGCTTCTCCCTCATCTTTATATGTTATCTCTTCCAATTTCAACTACTTCCCACATATCATTAACCTCTAAATAGACTTTCATCTTAACTACCATATAAGGAAGTTAACTCCAATTGGAAGTAGGAGGGAATGGAATAGAGAAGTTGTTTGAAACCATGAACAAACACTATTTTTTTAAGGTTCTTATGAAGAGGAAGCCTTACTGGTTTTCTCTCTTTTTCTCACAACCCACTAAGACCATTTAAGCTCTAATATCATGTTGGAAAAACCAGAAGAAACATGAATTGATTTCATATCATGAAATCAGAACAAACATACTAGAAAATAGAGAAGAAAAACACAACAGAGAGGGAGACATATAAAACATCATAACATTACATTTTTTACTAAATGTTGCTGTACTTGAGGAGTTTTCTCTCTTCTTTGAGAGCTCTATTTACGAAAGGCTGAAGAATGTCTAGCTATTTATAAATATCAAATACTAACTATAACTTAAAATATTACTTTTCATATTTTGCAAGTTAACTAAACTAACACACTTTTTTTTCTTTTCTAACATACCATCACCACCTCTTTTCTTTTATTTAATAGAAAGTGCATGACATATTTCTTAATTTTTTTCTAAATTAGCTATTTCCAATAGAAACATCACAATTTTTTTAAGCATACAAATTTAAAAATGTTGATTTTATTGGGTTTAATTTTTTTTTTAATTTTTGTTCAAATCCTGTCCCATATATTAATGAAGTTGCAATGCAACTTGAGGTCCCAACACTACAAAACTAGATGAATGTTCGAATTTGGGAAAATAAATTGAAAATGAAGCTCACTATCGAAGTGTCTCTTCATCTAGAATAGAAGAGTTCAACCACATCCTTTAATGAAAAAAGCAACTAAAACTCGAGGACAAGTTTTTCTCCAACCTAGTGAGTATGACCAAGAACTACAAGCCCAAGAGATATGATGGCTCAATTACAGAAGTGCATTAGCACAACTCCTTCTAGAATATGCCAATAAGAGCTCCCAGAATATGTCTCCTTTTAGAATACGCCTTCTTCTAGAATATGTCAATAATTGTTCAACATTTATGTCGCATTAATCTAATTGACTAGTCTCCCTAATTCAAGTCTAAATTTAAGCATTGTAATTATTTCATATTAATTCACTTTCCCAACTTGAACCTATATAGGCATTGTATTTTCTCTTTTCTATAACAACTTGAATTGAGAATTTCTTTAAGCTTTTCAATGCTTTTATCTCTTAGGTTCCTGAGCCATACCGCTTGTGTTAATTCCTTTAGTTGACGTGGATCTCACTTTGTAGGTAAGCAAGACAAAAATAGAAGGTGAGGAAACTATCAGGAGGTTAGTTTTTGCTTTGAATGGGCTTGCAGTGGTCTCTATCATACAGAAAGATCTTTCTCAGGCAGCATTACTTTAAAATAAAGCACTAGCTTTCGCTGAAGAGCATTCTCAAGATTTCCTCACGGATCCTTTGTTAAATATCCACATTTATCATAACCTTGCTGATATACTCTTGCAAACTACGGCCTTCTCCTGAGACTACCATCAGAAGTTAAGGCTATCCCTGAAACTCTAGTTAAGACAACCAGGACAAATTGCATTGAAAAGGTTGACCATTGTTTTGTGAAGAGGCAGACATTTCATTCAAACAACTATCTGCTGTTGACTTGTTTATGATCTTATTTTCTGATTTTAAATTCGTGGGCCCAGAAATGCAAATCTTTCCATCAGTCAATTTAGAGGCCAACAAAATGGTAGACAAGAATCTGGGAGCATGATAACCCTCAGAGACTGACTGAGAAATCTGTTCAAGGTTTATTAATTCCAATCCAACATGGAGCTAATGGCTTTGTATGGACTTCTATGACTCTATGAAGCAAGTCCTTTCAACATTTACAAGTGGTGGACTGGAGTTACTCAAGATCCGAGGTAATTTCTTCGTGACTCAATGTGTGATTTAGAGATTGCAGACTGACTATTCTTGACTGATATTTTCTTTTACCTAAAAAGAAATGGAAGCTGCAAAGTGACTTTGGTAACCATAGATGCTACAGTTTCATTGTAGCTACAACACATAATAATACTACATTCCTTAAAAGTGTTATGTTTATATTCCTAAAAGTTACAGACCATTCGTTCCTCCAATATTTCAGGCTACCTGAGAAATTTTCATCAAGTTTGTTTGATATGGTGACTGCTTCTTATCCTTGTCAAGAAGATAGAACCCAATAACTACTTGACTCACAAAGTTCTTCTAACTACTTAATGCAGCTTATATATTTTCCAGCAGATGCTGGCCCAACCTTTTCATCATGCAATTTTGACTATAAATTACCGAAGCCTACATATGATTCTCGTTTGAAGAAAATAAGTAATCATCTCACAATAAATTCAGCACCTCAGTAACTTCTGTACAAACTAGTAATAAAATTCAATGGCTACATTAAGCCTTTAATCCAAAAATTTAGGGTTAGACTACAAATCCATAAATTAAAATTACTTGGGTTTCTGCATTTGAATTCCTTTTTCCCATTCATTCCTATTCAAGGTTAGCGTGTACTGTAGTTATTTGGAAACTTTGTATTTCCTTTCTAGTTCCACTTCCATCATTCTTGATCTTTTTCTGATACTCCTAAGTTCCTTTTATTCGGGGCTCTGCACGCCCCAAACGTGTCAGAGAATTCACCTTCATCCTTTCTTCGGTTTAAGCAAGTATTGCCCTTACTTCTTCAGAAGGGGGATATTTGGGCTATGGAATTTACACAAAAAATTCTAAAACATATCACGGGGTGTTCTTCGAAACAAAATGTTGCAAATGAGTTGCAACTTCCCTACTAGGAGGAGTGCCTATCTTGGCTCACCCTTTCAATGGTAGAGGAGCACTTTTGCCAGAGGCAACATGAAGATTGCTAACTATGTTCATGGAGTAATTGAAAGTTTGAGAAATCATATTCTCAGTTGACGTTTATGAGGTTGTTAGTCTGTTGTGTAACATCATTTAAAATGCTTTTTGAAAGCTGTATGCATCTGTTATAATGATTGATCTTACTATGAACATGCCATTTGAAGATTCTGTATCTTTGAATGTTTCTTCTGATCCATTTCATCACACAAGCAGAAGCAGGGAAGCTATTAAATGCTCTGCTGAAGCTTTGTCAGTCATGTTGTCACCCTCAAGTTGAAAGTTTTGGGTTGTGTACTCGCAGCAGTCACCCATGACCGTGGAGGAAATATTGATGGTACGTTCAATAATCTCCAACAATTTTTTCCCTTTTTTAACCATGGCCAGGAACTACAAGTGCAAGTGACACAATCGCCCAAATCTAGATGTTTGCTAGCACAACTCCTTTTAGAATATGCCAATAAGAGCTCCTAGAATATACCTCCTTTTAAAATATGCATTCTTCTAGAATATGCCAATAATTGCTCAACATATATGTTGCATTAATCTAGCTAACTATTTTTCCCAATCCAAGCCTAAATTTAAACATTGTAATTATTTTCTATTAATTCCCTTTCTTAGCTTGAACCTATAAATAGGCATTATATCTACTCTTTTCTATAACAATTTGAATTGAGAATTTCTTTAAGCTTTTTAAATGAGTCATTTGGCAATAGAGCATTGATCTCTGCATTTTTGCATCTCATTAATTCAGCTTAAATTAGCCAAACATAGTTGGTCGACAAAATTTAGTATCAACGAATAACACCCAAATCTGTAATCCACATCAGTGCCTTGTGTTGCCTAATTGCCACATCATTTGGTAGATGTCATTATCATATCATCAGGTCAAATGGATAGCCAATAGCAATCCATATCAATGCCACATGCACCAGGTTGCCATATCATTCAGTACACATCACCGCTACATATTCCTAAATATCTAGTAAGGTACTACCAATTAACTTAAAAAAAAGAAAGAAAGAAACCGCACCTATCTGGTATGAACCTCCTAATTTCATTTTTTTCTCTTTCTAGTTACTATTATTACCTAAAAAAAAATATAGATGGCCAGTTTTGCCAAAAAATTCCAAAAAATAAAAAAGAAAGGACCAAGAAATGGAGAAAATAAAGGAAGAGTTAGTAAGAAAGAAAATGTCTCCTAGAAGTCAAAATCAAAAAGTTATCAAAGATATCAATAGAGACATTGATGTAGAAGAACTCCGTCAACAAGTTCAAAAGCTATAAAAGATAGTTCAGGCAGGAGCCATAAGATTTTAACCTTGAAAATGAGGACAATGAAATTTTTTCTTTAACCAAACCATCGATGTAGACCTCCAATTAGGACCCACTCCACTATCATTAAGGTGGATATTCCTAAATTTGAAGGACGACTCCAACTTGATGAGTTAATGGATTGATTGCATATTCAAATTGAAGGAAATTCCTTATGAGCAGCAAGTGAAGATTGTTGCAATCAAGTTGAAGAAGTACGCATCTATTTGATGGAAAAATCTTTAATGGAAGCATGAAAGAGAAGACGAAACAAGATCAAAACATGGGAAAAGATGTAACATGAAACTCACCCATAAGTGAGAACTCACTTGTAAGTTCTTACCTAGCCACTACCAATAGGATAACTTTATCAAGTTCCACAACCTTTAAGCAGCTTATGATGAAATGATGTTCATGAAAAGGAAGAGCATACTATCACTCAATACCTTGGAGGATTGAGTCCTAAAATTTCCAAAATTGCTCAACTCCAACAATATTAGAACCTAGATAATGTTATCAAACTTGCTATTTGAGTCAAAAGCACCTTTTCATCTAAGTCCTCAAAGCAGCCTATCTTAAACAAAGTCCCTCTTAAATTAACTAGAGAAGCCAGTACTAACCAACCAACCCAAACCAAAACCCCCAAATGCTTCAAATGCCAAGGGTTTTGGCATATCACGTTTGATTGTCCAAACAAACGAGTCATAGCTCTCATTGGAAAAGTGGTTCAGAAATTGAAGAAGTGGAAAAAAAGGACAAGGATTTAACGGATTGTTTGATGAAGAGATTGTTCCAACGGATCACAAAGGATCTTTAATAGTAAGGCACAATCTCCATACATAAATTGCAAAGAAGGAACTTGGCTTTAACATAACATCTTTCACACAAGGTGCACTTCCCAAGAAAAGGTATGACTTGTGAAAATGTGGTGTCAAATTATATAGTGTATAAACTAAAGCTATTGACACATAAATGTCTACACCTTTCCAAACTTTAGTGGTTGAACAAGGTCTCCCAATGTTGCCTCGTAGATTTCTCCATTAGAGATATCAAGATAAAGTGTTTTATGAAGTTATCCCAATGGAAATGAAAATACATAGGAACTAAGATAAAGCTAACCCCACTTTGTCCATAAGAGATCAAAAAGACTTTTAAAGTTGCGAAACATCATAATTTTTTTGAGCATGTAAATTTAAAAAGTGTTGATTTGATTGGTTTTTTTTTTTGTTGAAGTCTTGTCTATCACAAATCAAAGTCCCAACACTACATGACAAGATGAAGGTTTGAATTTGGGAAAATAAATTGAAAATGAAACTCAAGTCTTTGAAGTATCTCTTCATTTGGTATAGAAGGTTCAAGCACATCCTTTAATGAAAAAGGCAGTTAAAACATGAGGATGAGTTTTTCTCCAACCTGGTGAGTATAGCAAGAAACTACTAGCCCAAGAGATATAATGGCTCAAATCAAGAAGTCTATTGACACAACTCCTTCTAGAACATGCCAATAAGAGCTTCCAAAATATGCCTCCATTTAGAATATGCTTCTGTCAACAATTACTCAACATTTATGTTGTATTAACCTGATTGACTAATTTCCCCAATACAAGCCTAAATTTAAGCATTGTAACTATTTACTATTAAGTCACTTTCCCAACTTGAACCAATACATAGGCATTGTATTTCCTCTTTTCTATAACAACTTGAATTGAATTGAGAATTTCTTTAAGCCTTTTAAAGCTTTTATCTCTTAGGCTACTGAGCCATGCCGCTTGTGTTGATTCCTTTAGTTGACATGGATCTTACTTTGTAGACTCTTATAAACAAGACAAAAATAGAAGGTGAGGAAACTATCAGGAGGTTAGTTGTTGCTTTGAATGGGCTTGCAGCGGTTGCTATCATACAGAAAGATTTTTCTCAGGCTGCATTACTTTAAAATGAAGCACTAGCTTCCGCCGAAGAGCATTCTCAAGATTTCCTCATGGATCCTTTGTTATACATCCACATTCATCATAATCTTGCTGATATACTCCTGCAAATTCAAACCTTTACCTGAGACTACCATCAGAAGTTAAGGCTATCTCTGAAACTTCTCTAGTTAAGGCAAGCAGGACAAATTGCATTGTAAAGGTTGGTCATTGTTTTGTGAAGAGGCAGACATTTTATTCAAACAACCATCTGCTGTTGACTTGTTTATGATCTTATTTTCTGATAATAAATTCGTGGGTTCAGAAAAGCATTCCATCAGTCAATTTAGAAGCAGATATTTTATTCAAACAACTATCTGCTGTTGACTTGTTTATAATCTTATTTTCTGATTATAAATTCGTAGGTTCAGAAAAGCAAATCTTGCCATCAGTCAATTTAGAGGCCAGCAAAATGGTAGACAAGGATCTGGCAGCATGATACCCCTCAGAAACCGACATCAAAATCTGTTCAACGTTTATTAATTTTAATCCAACATGGAGCCAATGGCCTCAATCAGGATTTAAATTGCGGTTCATGATCACAATATTGTGATCGGCACTATATCTGTGATTCTGCATAATTTTGTGCTGCAATAACTGTATTTTCCCATAATGTTGCTGATCACAATAATGTCGTGACTAAAACTGCAATCCAGAACACTGAGCTCAATCGTTTGGAATCACAGCATGTGGTCCTTGCGGAGCCATTACTCGATACAGCTGCAGAAGCACAAGCAATTTGTCGTGTACATCTTATTGGACAGAAAAATTGTTGGAAAATGCTAATCTAGAAAAAACATTAAAAAATGTCATATACACTCTGTCAAATAAAATGAAAGAGTTGGTGAAGATATATTGTAAAAGAAAAGAAAGTGTGTTAGGTTTGATTTACTTATAGAATACGAAATGCAATATTTTATGTTTTAGTTAATATTGGTTGCCTATAAATAGACATTCCTACAACCTTGTGTAAATGGAGCTCTCAAAGAAGAGAGAAAACTCCCTAAGTGTAGCAACACTTGGTAAAAAATGCAATGTTATGATGTTTTGTTGATAAACCTTTCTGCTGTTTGTTTCTCTGTTTCTGTTTTTGTTTCTGCATTTCTGTTTTTGCATTTTGGCTCTGTTTTTCTATGCTTCTTCTAGTTCTTCAACATGTTAAAAAATCTGATTAAGTTCTGATTTTTTAACAAAAAAAGAATTCACTTTTGTTGTTTCAATCTAACTATTATTGCCAGCACTTGATTTATTGAATGTGTTTATTAGCACAGTAAAATTAGAAGTGAGCATACTTTGTTCTGCCACTTCATACATGGAATGCAAAGCTGCAATCCAATGTCTTGAATTCCGTCCACAATGATGTAACTGTACTTGATGTGATCAGGAAAAATCTTCAAATAGTCAATTTTTTTATCAATAATTATGTTATTCTTTTGGGGAAGCTGTAAAACAGTAGTCAGATGTTCCAACTGATTTACTACAGCGTAACAAGATATATGTTGTGAGCATGACGAACAGCACGTCGAGATACTGCATAGAATATAATTTGGAACTCTTTGCTTTGTTATGTAATGCTGTTGAACTTTTGATGGTTTCAGAGTTCAGAGGCCACCATGATAGAAGCCCATTGGAGCAGTTTTTGAAGTTGGCCAAGACTTCGGTACGCTAGACTCAATTAGGAAATATAAACTCGGGACACGTGTTACATTAGTTATCTTTGTTTTTTGTTTGATATCATAGGCTCAATGCAAGAAATTCTTCTCCCTTGTCAAATCAATTAAATGTTTTGGCAATGGCTTTGCTTTCTTGGCCGATGAACTCAGTTTGTATTATTTTATTTAAATAATAATTAAAAAATTAATAATTTTTTATCAAACTTCAATATAATTATTTTTATGTTTTTTTTTAAATAAAGATAGTTAAAAATTAATAGTTCATTTCAAATTAATTTTTAAACTATTAACAAAAATTTTATTTTAAACATTAAATTTAATTATTAGTTTAAAATTTTTATCATAAAATATTATAAATTTGTATAAATTTAAAACTATAACTTAAAACTTTTATACACTACACTTTAAAATAATGTAATATATATTAATTATGAAAAAATCTATGATTAATTACTAATATATATCTTTGTGAAATCTACAATGCTGTATGATCAATTACAGATATTGTCACATGCTGTAATTAATTAGCAAAGTCTCTAAAGTATAGCAAATGAATTAGCTGACGTTTCCTTTTTCAAAAAAAAATTTTAACCATTAGGCGAGACGATTGCTCTTAGAATATTAATAGATTCGTCCTTTTTCGATAAGAATTATTTTTCAAATTTGAATTCTTGTTTATTATTCTTTTTTAAATACTGTTTAAAATTAATGTATAAAAATAAAAAATAAAAAATAATTTTAATTTTAAAAGAGATAAATTATAAATTACTAATATATTATTTACTGATCCTATGTTTAAATATAATGGAACGTATGGAAACAAAAAAGATAAAAGAAAAGAAGTTAAAAAAATATAGAAAAGTACTTTTTTATTTATTGTTTAGATGTATAGAAAATTGGTTAAAAATAATAAACATTTTAATTTTTTATTTTATTTAATTGAATTATAAAAAATAAAAATAATTTATTAAATAACAAAATTGTTCCTATTTTTGGTCAACAAAATTATTTAATAAGCTTAAAATTTTTCATCCATTTTCTATACTTATTTCATGGAAAAATATTTTATTAATTCTCAAAATATTTTTTCACACTTCTTACCATATCACGTATTTTATAATATTCAAATTCTTGAAAATTTATTTTCAATGTTTTTTTTCATTCTTTTCTTTCCACTTTATGTTATAGATTCAAATAAAAAATTAAATTAAATTAATAAATAAAGTTATTAAATATTAATTTAAAATTATTAATAATTTTAGAAGGAAAATAATAAGTATTATTTTAATTTTTAAATAATAAATAAATAAAAATAAAATTTTCTCTAAAAATAAGACGAAAGTTGAAAATAAAAAATAAGAAATAATGAAAAATATCTTTGACTATAACTTATAATATATATCAATGTATTAGTAATATATCATAGATTTTTTCATAATTAATATATATTACATTATTTAAAAGTGTAGTGTATAAAGTTTTTGAGTTATAATCAAAGATAGTTTTAAATTTATACAAAATTATAATATTTTATGATAAAAATTTTAAATTAATAATTAAATTTAATGTTTAAAATAAATTTTTGTTAATAATTTAAAAATTAATTTGAAATAAACTATTATTTTTAACTATCTTTATTTAAATAAAAACATAAAAATAATTATATTGAAATTTGATAAAAAAAAATTATTAATTTCTTAGCTATTATTTAAATAAAGAAATAAATATAAAATGAGTCCATCAGCCACCAAAACAAAGCAAATGTTAGAACATTTAATTAATTTGACAAGGGACAAGAATTTCCTGCATTGAGTGTATGGTATCAAATCAAAAACAAAGATCACTAATGTAACATATGTTCAAGGTTTATATTCCCTAGTTGAGTCTAAGATGCCGAAGTCCTGGCCGTTTTTGAAGATGTGAGTGTTCTAGTATTGCAAATTTGTAAAAGGGCCAATATTGAGGAAAACGGGCATTGTGTCTACAACCTTAAAATATGTACGTGTGTTTGTATTTAAGTCAAATAATTTAATGAATTCAATTTTAATTTAACATAAAATACGTGTATAAATTAAGTGAAATTTATTATTAATCATGTTGAGGGGAGAATCATTTACTCAGAAAAATTCATGTAAAATTATGACCACTTACGAAATTACGAGTGAATGTTTTTCTGATTTATTCCAATTTTTGAACAGTCTCGTGATACACTTTAATGATTCAAATCATCGAAAGTAAGACCTAACTTTCTTAAAAATTTGCTAATATCGGTTTCTCTTCCTTGGTTCTTCAGGTCGTTGGGTGGATCATCCACGACCAAAAAACCCAACACCCCCTAAAAGCATACCTTGATATGCCAGAATTTTATAACCGTTCAAATTTATTAGACCTACAGTCCTCTCTTTCGCAATGGACTCAATTCCTTCGCCCTTGTTTAACATAGGAAGAAGACAAGATTTCATTTTGTTTTTAAATGAATTTCTTATAATATTTGATTTCAAGTAAAAAAATTATTTTTTTTTCAATTCCTATTTTAATTACATTCATATTATTATATAATTCATCCAATTTCACAAAAATTACACCAAAATTCATTTTATTTGACCTTAAAAACATATTACACAAAATTTACCTTCTTTTTAATATTATATTTACCATGATACTATTAAAATTTAATTTTTACTTCAATTCCATATACTTTTCAATGTATTTCAAATAAAATTCATTTATAAATAAATTGAAATTATTATTTTTAACAAAATTGCCACACAATTATAAATGAATTGAAATCATTTCTATTAAAATGAAATGAAATCAATTCTAGAGAAGTAACATGCCAAACAAATCCTTAAGGTTGATCGATAATCTTCCTCAGTAACAAAACTGACATTGCAAGAGTCACAGCAACAAAAAGGTGCCACATTCATGTATTCAAAACTAGTGCAAGTATCCCAACACTGAAGAAATCAATTTTGACTGATACGTGCATCGGATACACTAAAACAATCACTTTACAAGTTATCATTCATCTTTCAGCTAAAGTTTCTCATTTTTTACCCGACTCTATTTGCTATCTCAATAGTCTTTTCTTCATGTTGTGCTCATTCTACGCCCAATATATCGGAGCCCTGTGATATAAAATCATTTCATGTAAAGCAATTCAGAAATTGTATGTCACAAAATCCATTAATTAGATATTTGAGAATAAGACAGGTGCAAAAAAGGGAACTCAGTCCAGCAGCTGAAGGAGTTGTACGAACTTGTGTTTGATGTCCTAATAACCCTAAGACAGTAGAGCTGAGAATGGGTAGCCATGAGATAGTTGAAAGGGAGGCACTGCTAACCTAAAATCAATCACAATAATCGCACAAAAGAAAATAGTTGCTGAACAAATAAGTTAATTATGCATTACCTAAATTGAAGTGAACGTTGACATCGCTCCAATTCTCTGACCTCCACTAAACATCTGTGCCACAACAGGAAAATATAAGATGAACAAAAATACTCACCGTACTCTTTATTTTATATTCAGTACTAGGATTTTCAAAACTTCACTGATAGTGTTGTGGCCAGTGGCCATCTCATACCAAGCAAATCAACAAATTATGTAACATAAGCAATGTTTCTCATATTTATTCAATCCTAGAATTGCAGAAACAGAACCAATTCATGGATAACATTATCAAAACCCCCAAAAAAAAATAATAATAATAAAAATAAAGAAAATCCAATCTTTTACTCAGTTAATTAATAAACTGAACATTCTAAAATTACAAGTGATTGATCAATTTCATCCACCTCTATTTACCCTCATCCCTTCACAGCCAAAATTTTGGAATTAGCTTACTTATTGCAGACTTGATAGAATCCAGATAACTAGAGCTGATAAATAATAATGACGCCAATTTCAATAATATTTTAGTGCTAAATGAGGAAACCAAATTAACAATACGGTTTATGTTATCTTCAAGGCAGAACCAGCCATAATAATATAGCTGGTATTTATCACAAAAAAGTTGAACTACTGCAAGGTCCATGTTAGAAAACATGCTTTCAGACCTGAAATGAAAATGAGATGATAACATCTAAGCAGTAGCGAAAGTAATATGAATAAGATGATATGAAATTAGACTATTTGTTTTTCACTTTTGCTATATTTATTGCCCTTACCATATATGTGTCTCTATATCCAATATACCTTTTGCTTCCAAACTCCTGGAAATTAGCCAAAAGAGAATTTGAATAGAATAATATTAAAGTAGCAGCCACTAAACCAACAATACCATATATACAGCCCAGGGGAACCATCTAGGTTCCTGAGTATCCAAATACATAAGCACGGTTGATCGTAGTGGTCAATACAAAACCAATCAGAAACCAAGAATCTATAATCTATGTTAAAGTTCAAAACAACAAAAAATCAGTAAAAAATAAATCAAATAATTATGGTTGTCTATATTTTGATCTTTTTCTATTATAAGAACAAAAATCATAATACAAAATAAAGGTATTGCCAAATGATAGTTAATTCATTAATGCAAAATAAATCATTATTTACCAATTCAATAAATTCCCTTTTATGCCCCATACGAATTGACCAGCAAATTAAACTAATTCTAGGCACAATAGTTGAATTCTCATGCTGTAAAAAAACCTTTTGTGTGAATTTTCTCATAAATGCCTTAGGTTTGACCTGCTTTTCACTCACTGAAACTGATAGTATGGTTCAGAATTAGGAGAAAGATTGGGAAAGGGGGGAAAAAAAGGAAAAAGAGTCCAACTTTATTGCTAAGAAGATGGTCCCTGGTCAGTAACAGAGTTTACTGCTCAAAGAATGTGCAACTCACTTGAGCTGCTATTATAACTCTAGGTGTTTTGAAAGACCTGATTCCCTCCCCTTCTCTCCTTTCCTAAAATTTTTCCTGCCCTTACATCTTTGTTTCCTGCTTTTTATACTACTTCCTGATTCTGTTATTCTAACAGAATTCTATTATTCTGTTATTCTCTTTCCGTGCTATTTCCTCTAACATAGACCTTTATTGGAGGTCTACTATCAATATCCCCCCCCCCAAAGTGCCACCTTGTTCTCAAGGTGGAAATCAAGAAAAGTGTCCTAGATGGTGGCTGTAGATTCCTAGCCATTGTAACAATCTGGTAAGTTGAGTCACTTAATGAGTACTTCCAGCTCTCCTTCAGGTCCTTCACAGGTGTTTAACACCTATTCCGGTATGACTTGTAATTCCCATTCATCTAATAACATTGAGGGTAAAGGTTAAGGGCAAGTTTGAGGAGGTAATACCTTCTTTAGGAGAGATACGTGGAAGACAAGATGTATAAGGCTATCTTCTAAGAGTTCTAGGCAACTCTGATACTCGGACTCGACATCCTCCCTTGCCATACCCATGTCAACACAATACGACACCGGTATGGATACGGAATATGAGTCTGACTTAGGGAGAAAATTTTGGACACAGCTATATAACCATAACGTCTGGTGTTTAGGGGCGTTCATCCCAAAATGGGATAAAATTTCCTCCCAAAACGTTGGTGTGCGAATCCAAATTCTAATTTTGACATTCTACAATGAATATCTCCATTACTCTATTTCATACAATGGAAGTCGGGATTGGAGTTGAAAAGCCAATGGCAGAGAATAGAAATGTCGGCAATGGGGGGGGGGAGAGAGAGGAGAAAGGGGTAATGACAAAGAAGATGGAAAAGAAAGTTTTTTTTTTTTAAATAGAAGTCAAAATGAATATTTATTATAACTTTAATGCTATTAAAATTCTTCTTATTAGTGTCTCGGTTATCTACTAAACACCTCTAATCTCTCCCATCAAGACTTATCTTCCCAATAACTATCTATTACACATTGATTATTTATTAAAAGTCAAAATAAATATTTATTAAAACTTTAATGCTATTAAAATCCCTTAATTAGTAATTCGGCTATCTACTAACCAATCTCTGTTATCAGGGCTTATCTTTCCAATAACTACTAATTAACTTTCTAACTACAAAATGTATTCTAGTATATAAGAATTGTTATCACTATTATATAATATTATATATTATATATCCAAATAAAAAAATAAAATTAATAGATAAGTAACATTAAACATATGTATAGCTTATCAAATACATATATACAATGATTCTATTTTTTTCTTCATTCATATCCCGTATCCTAAATTTGGACACTCATTAACCGTCTCCCCGTATTTTCAAATTAAAAATTTTTTATATCAGACTCTTGGATTCATACCCGAGTCGGACACCCGTATTCGAGTCCAAGCGTCATAACTAGGCAATAGGCAATCTAACTAATCCATTCCACCACTTGAAAGGGACCATAAAACTGTGGTCAGAGCTTCTTATTGAGGTGCTTAGCAAGGGATTTAAGATGGTAAGATTGCATTTTGAGATAAACTCAGTCTCCAACTTGGAATTCTACCTCTCTATGATGTTGATTAGCTTGAGCCCTCATCCAATCTTGGGCCTTGAGAAGATTGGCTCTTAATTTTGCTAAAATATTGTCTCTATCAGCAATGAGTTTATTAGCTTTCACCACTGCAAAAGTGATAGTAGTTCCTTTTAAGAGTATAGGGGAATCATGTCCATACAGAACTTCGAAGGGAGCCATTTTGGTAGTACTGTTGTAATTAGTGTTGAACCAAAATTCTGCCCAACTTAGCCAATATGGCTATTGTTTTGGCTTTGCCTCTGTCAAACACCGTAGATATGTGTCTAAGCAGCAATTAACCACCCTTATTTGGCCTTCCGTTTGAGGATGGTATGCCATGCTAAATTTTAGTCTAGTACCTGCTAACCAGGGTAGTTCTCTCCAAAATTGTTCACCAAATATGCCCACTTTATGGCACTTAGCCATCCTTCTACAATTAAGAAAGATTTGATCTTAGTCAGAAATAATTAATGTAAGGAACCCATGAAGTTGTACTACCTCCTTCAAAAATACTGTGATGACATCCTTAACTATAAAAGGATGGCTAAGTGCCATAAAATGGGCATATTTGGTGAAACTGTCAACTACTACCATTATAGTATCTTTACCTTGAACTCTAAGTAGTCCACCAATGAAGTCCATTGAAATCTCAACCCAAATATATTGTGGGATAGGCAAAGGTTGGAGGAGTCCAACAAGTGCCAAGGTTTTGTATTTGTTACATTGGCAAGTATAGCAAGCAGTTACAAACTATTGGACATCACACTTCATTCCTTCCCAATATACCACTATTGCTAGTCTTTTATAAATCTTGGAGAAACATGAATGGCCACCCATGGAGAGCTATGAAACTCTAATAAAAAAGCTAGAATTTGAAGAGAGTTCCTTGGTAGAATCAATTTTTCTTTGAAAAAGAGTCTTTTCCCTTTTTTCCGTTGAAGATGATACCTCTAATGAGAGTTAGAATCGATCAACAAGTCCCTAATAATATTGCTCAGCTTATCATCCTTGTGTAATTCCCCTACCCAACTCTCCAAATCATGGCTTTTAGCACTGTCGCAACTGCAAGTCATCTTTCTAGAAAGGGCATTTGCTACTAAATTGTCCTTTCCCAGTTTATATTGGATTTCAAAATCAAACCCAATTAGTTTAAAGACCCATTTAAAGTATTCCTCACTCAACAAACGTTGTTCATTAAAATATTTCCAAACTCCATTGAGCGTTGGGTATGATAAAGTGTCACCCTATTAAGTAGTATCTCCACTTCTAGACTATCATCACTACAACCATAAACTCTCTTTCATACACAAATTTGTTTTAAGCCTTATCAAACAGCCCTTGGCTTAAGAAGGCTACTAGTCTATCCTCTCAAAATAAAATCGCATCTATTCTCTTGCTAAAAGCATCTATCTCCACTACAAATGGCTTAGAGAAGTCCAGGACTGTTAACACTGGAAGTAGTATCATTGTTGTCCTCAAATTGTCAAATGTTGTTTGTGCCTCTTCGCTCCATTTAAAACTATCTTTTTTCAACATTCAATCAATGGTTTAGCAATTTTGCCATAGTCTTTAACAAGGCACTTATAGTACCCTATGATTCCCCAAAATCTCCTTAGGCCTTTTATATCTTTCAAAACTAGCCATAACCACATAGCATCTATCTTATTGGAGTCAGCTACTACTCCTTTTACTAAAAGGATGTGCCCCAAGCATTCTAAGCTAGGCTGGCCAAAGGTACACTTCTTTTTGTTAATAAATAGGATATGCTCGTGTGAGTGTCTACAAGACGAGCCTTAAGTGTGATAACTGAACTTCCTCATTCAGACTATAAACTAAGATATCATCAAAAAAGACTAAAACAAACTTTCTTAAGTAGAAACAAACTTTCTTAAGTAGCATTGCAATATTTTATTCATTAATGACTAAAATGTAAAGGGTGCATTGATCAAAACAAAAGGCATTACCCAGAACTCAGTGTGTCCTTCATGAGTGCAAGATGCTATCTTTTCAATATCCCCCTCCCTCACGTGAATCTAGTAGCACCTAGATTTCAAGTCTATTTTAGAAAATATCATGGCCCCTCCTAATTCATCTAGTAATTTGTCCATGACTAGGATAGGGAATTTGTCAGGCACTATGATCTTGTTTAGATCTCTATAATCGCCATCTTTCTTTTTGACTAGAATGATAGGGTTGGAATGAGGGTTGGTACTAGGTCTAATAATACTCGCCTTTAGCATCCCGTTTACCCGCTTTTCTATTTCAGATTTCTAATGGTGAGGATATTTGTAAGGTCGGAGTTTGGGAATGGTTACTCAAGTGTATGACATGATCATGCTTTTGATTCAATAGTAGCCCGTATAGTTCTTGGAATACATCCTCGAATTCATCCAGGATGGCCTCCACTGCTATTAGAGCAAGTTTAAGCTCTACCTCATGTACCATCACCTTATATTCCAGCAAAAAACCCTATCCATCATCCTTCAAAGCTTTTTCTAATGACTTGAAGGAAACCCAGGTCCTAGATAGTGTTGGATCTCCTCTCACCACTTGCAGTCCTTTCCCTAACCTAACTTTTAGTGGCAATTTGCCAAAGTCAACCCTTGTTTCTCCTAATCTAGCTAACCATTCTAGGCCTAAGACCAATTCAACACCTCTTAAGTTGAATAGGTAGAAATCGTGCAAGACTATCATATTTTGTAATGGTAAAGTTAAGCCCTTGCATATTCATTAACACTTCACCTTACGTCCATCCCCTACTTCCACCGAATAAGTAGGTGTTTCCTCCACAATTAGTTGGAGTTCCTCCACCAACTCCTTAAATATGAAATTGTGAGAGGCTCCACAATCAATTAAAACAATTACCTTTCTTTTCTTTTTCTTTTTTTTTAACTTTACAATGCCCCACAACTTCCAAGAATTTTTAAGGCTTTATAATTGCCTTCTTGTTGCTCTAGGGATCCCTTCTTCTCTATCACTTCTACCTCTTCTACTTTGGGTTGTTCCTCCATAAGCAATACTTTATACTGTTTGTTCTTGCATACATGCTCAAGGCCAAATTTTTCATCACACCTAAAACATAACCCATTTTTATCTTTTCTTGTAACTTTGCATCTGTTAGCCTCTTAAACCCTCCTACCCTACTTCTTGTTGTTCCTGTAGGTCTCTTGTTGCTACCAATGGAGTCAACTACCCTATTTCTACCCAAGGATCCTATTTGGGAGCTTCCTCTGTTTCCTACTTCATACGAGACTGTTTTTGCTAGTGGCAACCCCTTGGAGTTCGGTTTGCCATAGCCTCACATTACTATCCCTCCTCTGGTTAGGGCTTGATTCTTTTCATCAATCATTTGAGCAAAGTTCATCATATCAGCCAATGTTGTTGCTGGGTGCAATTTGAGCTCAGCTTTAACCTTTTTCTCTCAGCCCATTTAGGGAGATGCCTTTGAGGTATTCTGGGTTTGTTCCTCTTAAAGGGTCTACATACAACTAGAATTTCTCCTTAAATTCCTCTACCGTGGTGGTCTGTTTCAGACCTAGTAGCAACTCATAAGGGTTCTGCATCATAGAGGGCTGAAAATGTCAGATTATAGCTGTCTTGAATCCTTCCCATGTGGGATTTGGTGAAGTGGCTTCCCATCACTGGTACCAGCTAAAAGCTTTGCCTCCCATGGCCACCAAGATGGCTTGCAATCATTCCACTTCAGTCACCCCATTAATCTAAAAATACCTTTCCAAGCAACTCACCAACCTATAGACGTCTTCCTCTACAAACAGAGGAATTTCCAGCTTCCTCCAACAATCTTCTATGATTCCCCCAATTCTGCTCTCTACTGCCTCTCCTCTTTCCCCAGCATTTGTTGATGCTCCTGAGGCTGTCCCGCCTTCTGGTCGGTGCATCTGAGCTTCCAACAGCTCTTTGACCCATTTCAGCCTTGCATCACTCAATTTCTGGTGTGTCTCCCTTACCTCCCAGCCTCTGCAAGAATGCATCACCATTCTTCAAGAATCCTCTCAAGAGCCTCCAGCCAAGCTTCCATCTTTGAACGAACCATGTAAAGCTCCCAGGAACTGTATGCTGCTCCCAAGATCGTGGGAGCTCTAATACCAAAAACCATTTAAAAGAACTAATTCAGCAGAACTTTGATCTTAGAGTTCCACAGAAAACTTAGACAAAGATGCATGATTCAATTTCCAACTGCAAGGCACACCAAGAAGAAGCAGAAGAAATATTCAACTCCAGCCACAAACTTCCACACAACAATTACATGGAGCAATGGTAATGACTAATAACACACTATTTAAAAAAAATTAAAATGTAAATTGACTAAATTTAATTTCCACACGAACCTCCCCTTCACAGTTTTGCCACTGCAAACACACACAAAGCTACTGAACTGATTCTTTAAGAAACACTCCAGCAAGGGAAAAGTAGCAGGTGCATTCAGCCCATTCACAACAAAAGCAACCGATATATTACCAAGAAAAATACATTCTCAATTTTTCATTAGTACCTTATTAGAGCCTTTTCTTTTACTTAGAAAGCAAATCCAAGAAAGACAATTATTTGATAATTTGTCTTTGACTAGACCAGATTCTGCAGCTGATAAACTGTCTTCTAGCTGCTTTCAAAATTCTGCAACCTTGAATACTGATAGCAGAGGCTGTGATGTTAAAACAAAGTCATGAAACATAAACAACTACATGGATTACAACTTAAGTAGCTGTACATGTATAATAATCATGATAGAGAGAAACAGGAAGGACCTAAAAATCAAATAATCAAATCATGTAATTCGCTATCTCAGTCAAAAAAAAAAAAGAGAAAAAAGACATGTTGAAGTATCTGAAAATCAGAAGGCATGTGGTAGGTAGGTAATTTGATACTAACCTATTTCACCAAAGAATTGGATAATATTTACTAAGGCTTACCAAAATGGATAATCGAGTAGTGTCTAGTGCAGTGAACCATACCATAACAGATAGCAGCTCAGTTCCAAACATGATAAATTGATAACCTATAAAATTACAGACTATCTCCAAGAAAACTGTTGGATATGATTCATTTTAGGAGAAGCTTAATTAAAATAAAAATAGATACAACTGTAAGTTGAATGAGGGAAAAGTTTCAAAGTGATATAGTAAATATAAAATACTTACAATGCTCCTTCTTCTCTCAGTAGAAATTGTGCCAGGGGCCATTGAACACTGAGTCACCACCTGAAGGTGCATTAGAGCTAACCATCTACCATCGTATAAATATAAAGCAGAGCTAGTAAATAGAAAAGGGCATTCGATTGAACAGAATGAAAGAATAACAAACACAAATGTTAACAAACCTGAATGATCAGCCACTCGTCATGATGGAGAACCAAAGCTTGAATGTCCATGTCCGAAACTTCTTGATAGTCGCTTCACTACTGTTACAAGCCCTGGTTGAATATGCGGACACCTTTTCTCAAAATGTGCAAAGAGTTCAGCTTGGCATCTGTAGTTCAAGCTAATAACTTTGGAGAAGGCAATTTTGGCCCAGTTTATAAGGTTAAAATAGGAAAGAATATGGTCTGATTTATAAATCGGCTACTCAGTAAAATTAACCGATGGCTATTCCATCATTACGTTAACAAAATAGAAGAAATCACTAAGAGGGCCTGTAATAGCAGTGAAGCGGCTGTCAAGAAGTTCAAGACATGGGCCGGCGGAGTACAAAGCAGCGAGGACGACGCCAATCTCAGCGGTTATGGAGGTAAGGAGACAAAAAGGGGAAGCAACAGAAGAAGATAGGAAAATCGAGTCGGAAGTAAGAGGAAAATGAGAGATGAAAGAACTAAATATAAGAAGATAAATGAAGCAGAATCGGCGGACTGAGTGAGTGATCTGGGACACGGATTCATAGCCCTTTTATGCTCGTGGCAAGGTGGAAGCTGAGAGCGTGACGAAGACGCCGCTGACGGAGACTTGAGGAGAAAGACGGGTAGTGAAAGGGGGACAATACAATATATTTTTTAAATTTTGATTGTATGATAAAAATAATTTATAAATTTCAATTCTTTACGCTTTATTTCCTTGAGTAACAAAAATATGTGAGCTTTAAGATTTTATATCTTACTTTCTTGAATTCATAAAAAAAGGCAAAGTTGATCATTTTAAATTAAATTATTTTTTTAATCTTACAAAGAGCTAAGATACTAGGAGATGGGCAAGGAAATCGAACTCTCTCTCTCCCTAAATGCCGCATAACCTTGAGAGTACAAAGTACAATGATAAACTTCGTAATAAAATAAAAAAAGAGATGAAATATTATTGATAAAAATTACTTGTAAGATTTTTCTCTAAATATACAATTTATTTTTAATTATACTAGTTTGTGTAAAATAAATCAAATATTAAACTTAAAATTCATTATCCCTCTGTAAGATCAAAATTTTCATTTATACACTAACTTTTCAAATAACAATTTACTAGAATATTTTAAACAAAAACTTCTATTATGTTATTAAACTGTATTGATTAAATAATTTAATTTTCAAATATATAAATTAAATAAAATTTGTTAAACTTTCCAAAACTTGAATTTTGAAAACTTTTTAGAGAGAAACATTAAATACAAATAGATTGAATTTTAATATTATATATTTTTCAAGTTCCAATAATTCTTATAATATATTTATGGTTTCTAGATTTACCCTATACATTGTTAAATAAGTCAAATCAATAAAGATCTAGATTTATCTTAAAATTAATATTTTCACATTTTCTAAAAATTTAGAGAAGTAAAGTGTAAAATTTTAAAATTTATATAACATTAAGGAGGTAAAGCATGAAACTTTAAATTTCAAGTATCATTTTTGTCATTTAGTCAAAAATCAAGATTGTAAATTGTACTTCCTCTCGTTAAAAATAAAACTTCATACCAACATAAGTTAGTTCAAGTGAAAAAGGAATCAAGCACCTTAAATAAGATTTCTTGAATTCAATTCAAATGTCACATATGGAGAAAAGTTATTTAGGAAGGGCTTTACTTTTAATGCTTGCCAATACCACAAGAGATTAATCTCTCATTGGGTGATGAGGACTATCTTAGTGCAAATCCAAAATAATAAAATTATTAATAAACTAGAAGAGTATACGTTATTAAAAAAAGTATAGTGACTAAAAATTTTCAACAATAGTAATGAATTTTTAATAATTTTTTATTAATAAAATAATATATAAATGAGAGTATAAAATTGATTTGCATTTATAATAAATTAAATTTAATTTCATATATTTATCTTATTATGAAATCCTTCAAATTTAAATATTTCAAATTCATTCCATCCAGTCATTATTGATTTTTAGTATAAAAATCATCCATAATTTTGAAAGAGTTTATCATTATCATTTTCTTTTAATCCATAGTAGACAATCAGCAAATGATTTTTTATAGCACATTAATAATTAATAATGAGAAAATTTAAATTGATAACCTTCAATATCTTCTAATTATATATTAGTCATAGCAATCTTTACTCATTACGCTTCTCTAATTTTCTTCTCCTATTGACGTGCACAGCACTCACACAATTAAAAGTCAATTTTTACTCCTTTTGGATGTTGCATGCCACTCACCAATCTCCACAATTGTAGCTAAAGTCCTTCAATTTCCTTTTGGGTCATTCTCCTTGATTTTTTGCATTAATTTACTATTTTTCCTAAATCTACTTCTTTAACACCAATCGATGACATCGTGCAATGCCCAGTGTTGAAAGTGTTTCAACAAATTAAGTATTCAACAATAAGATAAAGTTAGCTTCGAGTTAATTCTTCAACTATAAGTATCCAATCCGGTATTCATCACTAAACTTATTTCAACATTTGAAGTATTCTTTAACTTTTTGATTCTACAATTTCGAAAGGGAATCCTTTAGACCTCTCCATCATAGTGTCAAAGCATAAAGAGTACACTCTATTTATGTCACCTACATTCGCAAGCAATATTATTGCCACCATTATTATTGCCATCACCAGTATTTGCAAAACTGCCATGGAAGATTGCAAAGCTGGTTTTTCTTAATGGAAATCACATGAAATCATTAAGATGGAGACTCTTTGCGAACTCCCTATCATTTGGTTGTAGACAATATGTCATTTTCATTACTAATAATCATAACAAAGTTGGCAATTACATTTTTCACTCATTATTTTATATCATAGTTGAAATTGATATATTATTAATAAAATAAAATAATTTATTAATATTTTTTAACCTTATAACATACAACCCTATCATTACTTGTAATATTGTTGGAAAATAATGGTGGATATTTGATTCAATTCTCCCTTTGATTTTTTTTTCTTTTGAAAGATTTTATTTTTTATTTTGGACTTTGTGGATGTGAATTCAATGGATTAACCAATTTTATTATTATAAAAAATTCTTCAAAATAAGTAATTTTTATCCTTTGAGCCTTTTTATGGAATTAAACAATTTATAAATATTTATATTTTTTTCTTGAAAATTGATTATTTATCTTAATCTTACTTCAAAGTTAATTTAGTTTGGACAGTTTTTGCTTAAATATTCATGAATTTATTGCGTTGTAAAACAATAAAGAAAGAAGGATAATTTGATTTAACTATAAAAAGTCAAATAAAACTAAATTAATATTAAACACGGGAAATCAATCTTGGCCTTGTCATAGGATTTCAAAATATAAGACAACATATGAATGTGTCATTAATGCAATGAGTATGTGATATTATGTTTTGGCTTTTAATTTCATGAATATGTGATAATATATCTATTAATTCCTTCTTTCAGTTTGAAAAAATATGTAAGCTAACTGGAGACACTGTCAATAAGCCAGAGGAACACATTTGGAAGCACAAGAGTTTGGAAAAGATCTCTTAATAAACTAGGTGAGTGATGTTTTGTATTAACTTAACTTCTGGAATTCAGTATAATATGGACACTAAAAGGTTTAGAGTTCCTACTAATAGATAGGGGTGATATCTATTATTAACAAATGAATTTTCTAGAAGTTTATCAACTTATAAAACTATTGATAGGATAGAGAAGTAATGGTCAAGTATACTATGATTTAAATTTTACACTTAATTGAGAAGTAAAATTGCTCAATAGTCTTCTTTATCATATTGAAGCAATTCCAAAAAGCCATATACTGATAAATATTTGAATGATGATGCATATACCTTCAAAAAGGACATTTGATATTTTTGCTACTATACTAATTATAAATTTAATCAACTTTTAGATGTCTGCAAATAAAATGAAGATTATAAAAAATAAGATTGATAACTAGATCATATATTTAGAATGTTGTTTAATTTATATTTTTCATACACTTGAAGCAATTTAATTATACTTTTTTATTTATTTTTATATTTAGTAAATTAGACAATATTTATTCTTTATTATCTATCATGGTATGCATTTATATAAAAGGCAAGGATTAACATTTATACATTAAATTTCACATAAATTAATGTTATTTTTTTATATATTTTTCTAAATTTCATTTGTTATAATATTTGATCATATATACATTTGTCTAAATATGATAACAATAATCGATTAATATGATATTACAATATTACAACAACTTTATCAATTAGTGATAACTTAAAAAAATATAATATCTTTTATTATTTAAGTTGAATTTAATTATGTGAATTTTATAGTTGTTTAGATGATATAAATATAATGATAGATTTTAAATTAATTACTTGAATGATTTATAATTTAAAATTTAAAATTTGTATTATAAATTATTATTAATTAAATTAAATTAAATTCATGCATCAGGTTAAAAGCCTGTACTTTTCAATTCGGTGTAAGACTTAATTTTCTTATCATTGATCCACCACATGATAAAATTTTCTTATCATTAATCCACCACATGATAATTTAAACCATCAATAAATGATTAAAATGAAAAAGAATGATTAAAATTGATTATGTTATAAAATTAACAATTAATAATATAGTATAATTGATTGGCATCAAATAAATTATTAAAATTAATAATCAAATTAAATTAATACTTTTAAACATTATTCATATTAAATGTTAGTTCAAACTATTACAATAAAATAATAATAATATACTCATACTTCTTATTTTTGCAATTAACATATTAAATAATATTTTAATTTTGAAGAAACGAAAACATTACTAGAAAAAGAAAATTAATGCCTACCTCTTCAACTTTTGTTATGGTCAGTAGGTACTACTTAGACAAGTTATTTTGTACCACCAAAAAGGTCGTATAAATCTACGCCATTATTTGATACAATATGAACCATTAGATTGTATACTAATTTTAGTTGACCAAAATGAATTATTAGGATTTATCACCTCTAAACTATTGGGAAGGACTAGCCTCCAAACCTAAATATGGGCCTTTGGACCAAAGAAACCTAATGCATACATGTATTCGTTATTAACCAAGCCTCATGCATAATGCTATATGTATACATTCTTATTGAGTAGTTCTAAAATAAATAAATACATATATATATATATATATATATATATATATATATATATATCTTACATGATAATAAACATATAAATAACATACATTATTGTAATTGCAATTATATGATAATTAATTATAGTTAGGTCCACTTAATAATGAAAATTAAATAATTAATACAAATTTAATTGAATTAGTAAATAAAAGTATAAGAAATTTATTTAATTTACATAATATAATATATATGAAAAATATTTTATTTTATTTTGTACTTGTCAATTTAATCAAAAATTTATTTAATAATTATTCAATAATTATATCTTGTTTTAATGGCAATGGAATAATACAAAAATGGATATATCTTATTTCATTCCGTCCTTACAACTTTTTGTCTTGCCTCATTTTTGCCCATCTCTATCTATAAGCCAATTTAATGGCCCATCTGTATGATTTGCAATACATTGGTACTTTATGAGAAATTTCTAAAAATAAAAAAAATATAAAGATATTTAAATTTAAATATTTGCCATCCAAATTTAATTAACAAAATATTATAAAATAAATTTAAAATCACTTATAACTTATTCAATCAATATAAAATAAAAAGGAAGCAACCAAGATGGATAATTTGAATTTTTTATTTTCAAATAAAATAATTAAATATAAATGATAAAATAAAAGGTAAACCTTAATTTTTTAAATACATTTTTAATATTTAAATTACTAAAAGAAGTATTTTTTATTCAATTATTTTAACTCACAAGCAATTTAATTGTAGCTTTTGATTTTTATTTACTTATCAATATAATAAAGTATTAAGTAAAATTTTCAAGGAAAACTATTAAACTCCTGTAAAATTATGGGTGATTTTTATAATAAAAATCAATAATGGTCATTCAATAGTGCAGATACATGATTGAGTAATGGGTACTGGCGTGCAAATCACAAATTTTCCTCCTACTTATAATGGTTTACAACTTTTTCTTTATTTCAATGTAATTTCTCTTCTCCAAACTCTACTATTTTTCATCTTATTATAGTAGCTAATTAATATGAATTTCAATGAAAAAAGCTAGTACAACCACTTACAGTGAAAAATAAAGTGGATGTTCCCATCAGTTGTAACTTTAGGTGAATGTTCTCATCAACTATACTCTATAGAAACTTAGAAACCTATCTTTCCATTTTATAGGAATAAGTGTACATCTGCTTACTATAGGTGCTTTGCCGAGAAGGCTTTAATGGTTAATTTCTTTGGGAAGTTAAAAGGAACTCTTACCATGCATATATCATTAAACTCTTGCCACTTTACCTTCTTAAGCATGGTAGAAGTGCTTAAATTAATATTTATTTTTGAAAGAAAACATCTTTTATAAAAATATAATTATAAACTATTAAGAGTGTGAAAAATGGTCGATATGTTTAATATTAAATATAATGAATTTAGTGAAATACTACACTAATATGGCTCTAAGAATAATTTTTTTAATCACAAGGTATTAAAATATATGGTGCTTCTTCATTTATATATAAGTAAATAAGATTTTTCAATTAAAATTATTTTTCAAAAAACAAATGAAGCATAAAATTGCAATCATAATATTGTTATTATATAAGGGCTACTTTACAATAATAACTTTTTCTAAATTTTATTTTGCAATGATTGTAAGCTTTTTTTTATATTTATTTGCAATTTTATAGTATAACTACAATTGCAAATGCAATTATAATTTAAATGATTTGATTTTTCTTTTTTTAATAATTTTAAATGAGTATATTGTCGTTATTTTTGTTTACATGCTAATTTTGAATTTAAAAATGCTAATTACATATAAAAATGCTTTATAATACCTCTCATAGTGCATTACTATATAGTTATAATACTATAGAAATGCCAATTTATATTAGTCATTTATCGAATTAGATACAGATTTTAAATTGTCATTTTATCAATCAATATTGTAAATATTTTACAACATCAATTACAAAATGGTCATTAAAAATAAATATCACATCAATTTTCATAACAAATAAATTGTTGCCATTTTTTATAAGTTACATAACTCGATAACTAATCATAATTAAATATGTCAACTTTTAGTATTATAACAGTTATTGAAAATTAAAATTTAACATCTACTTATTTTATTAATTGATGTGAAATATATTATATACCACATTAATAATTTACATAATCAATTTGGTATTACCTCTCTCCTCAAAAAAATTTTGAAAAAAGTCCCCTAACTCTTTTTATTGTATACAACATCTCAAAACACTTCCTACTATACTACTTCAACCCAAAAATACATCCAAAATCCTATATACACAATCCTCCAACTTTGTAAGATATACACACCCTAAATGGAGTAAAAACATGTACATTTTGTATTAATTACAATACATAATCCCAAATTTAGCAAATATAATTCATTACAAATAGAAGCCAAAATTTTCTCTACATTGATTCCATATAATTTAGATATAGGACTAGTGAATACCTAGTAATTTACACTACTTAATGGCATATGTACAAAGCATTTTCAAATTGGAGTGGAATAAAGTAAGCAAATGAAGATTTCAGTATTGTAATAATTATAAAGAAAAAGTTTATCATGATAAAAGAAAATTTACTTTTTAGTTTATTGTGGATATCGTTATATCTAAGTATATTTAATTTATTGTTAATGTGCATCTCTCAAATAGGACTTGCATTAACTAAATATTTTTTATACTATATAAATTAACAATCAAACAATTATGTATATAAATATAACTTCAAAAATAAAAACATTAGTACCTTGAACTATGGTATAGGAAATTTATTCGAAAGGATTATTAATTCATATCACTTCTCCATGATCTTGACACACATAAAACTCTTTCAAATTATAAAAGAATAAAGTAAACAAATGAAAATTTAAGCATTGCAATAATTACAAAGAAAAATTTGATTACGGTAAAAGAAAAATTACTTTCTAACTTATTGTGAATATCATTTTATTTAAGTAAGTTTAATTCATTGTTGATATACATTAATTAAGTGAGATTATATTAACCAAATATTTTTTATACTATATAAACTAAAAATCAAGCAATTATACATTTAAGCATAACTTTAAGAATAAAGATATTAGTACATTGAACTTGTGATATAGAGAATTTATTTGAAGGATCATCAATCCATATCCCTTTCTATGATCTTGACACATATAAAATTCCTCCAAATTAATTTCATAATTAATTGGAGGTAGTCTCGATGAGAAAAAAAGTGTATTGTCAACATTAATAGTTACATCTTTCTCATTTCCACTACCAACAATTTAGCTTTTCCTTTAAAGAACTATTAATTATTTGTTATCAATCAGTCGAACATATAGAAAATTTGTTTTGCTTAGAATGTCATCATGAATGGCTCTCCCTTATAACTTTTCTTATTAAGATTTATTAATGTAAATCCTAACTCATCCACTCAAATACCATTGTTATTTTCCATCTACTTACATCGAAAGACAGACTCCTTGAATTGGATATAGTTGAGCTCTTATATATCTTTGATAAACTTATAACATGACATCATTAGGTAGATAAGTTTTTTTATTTTTAACACTAAAGACATGCATTGCCTGAGCCACCAGAGTGATCCTATTATTTTGCATGGTGCTCATTTTATCTTATTTCTTAATGTAAAATGAATATTTATTCATATCATATTTTTAATAAGATATGACACTATGTAAGGTTTACTGGATAACCATCTTAAAGTTTAAAAACTATATTTGATATGTTCTCCATTATGTTTAGTTACAAACCTACTAGATGAATGAGTGATTATATTTAACTTATACTCACTTCTTATTCTTATCATGATGGATCTCTTTTATGAAAGCAATTTGCTCATTCATGTAAAGCTAAAACTCTTTAATGTTTTGTCAGATGTAAAGGTATGTTTGTTCTCACATTTCATGTCTTATGCTTTCCACCTAATTCCCTAATGTATCGTTCCTTGAAATTCTTCCCTATAACAAAGTGTAAGAAGCCCAATAGTATCCATATTTAATAAGTGTGAAGTACAAAACTCAATAATCTCCTTAACAATATACCATTCAATAATACTTCATTCAGGCTCATTCTAATTGTGCACAAACCCTTTTAGGATCTTCGTGTAGCATTCTATCAAGTACATCTATCTTAAGTAAATTGGATTGCATAACCTCTCCTCTCCTTCCTCACTAAATGTATAACTAAATGCACTATTAAGTCAAAGAATAAAAGTGGA
This sequence comes from Sindora glabra, assembly GCA_020226215.1. Lineage (NCBI taxonomy): Eukaryota > Viridiplantae > Streptophyta > Magnoliopsida > Fabales > Fabaceae > Sindora > Sindora glabra. Next base: position 53,869,491 of record CM035236.1, read on the forward strand.
AAATACATCTTAAATTAGCAAAATATAAGGATAATATCCCTATACAAGTCATTTAAATCCTCTAATTCAACAATCTTAGTGCATATTGTATTAAAGAAGAAACAAAGTTTCATGATAGCTTGTTTCATATATTTAGACAATATTCCTCGCTTGATGACTAATGGAAGTTGTTGCATTAAAATATGATAATCATGATACTTTAAGTTAACTAATTTTAGATTTTTATTGAAACAAGGCTTCTAATGTTGGAAGAATTGCCCTAGCACATTTTAACCCCATTTAGAAACTTACAAAAATTTATTTTTGTTCCTTTTTGGACAAAGTATGACAATCTAGAGCCAAATAAACACAATGACCTTTTTTTGTGCTAGTTTCTCTTATATAGCTATCTCTTGTAAGTTTAATTAGGCCTTAATTCCATCTTTTATCTTGCCTAACATGTTTGAGAGCATTCTAACTAGACCATTACTTACATTTTTCTCCTAATATATTATATCAATATTATGTTTGACATCTAAGTCTTTCCAATGTACAGGATTAAAGAATACAGACTTTTTTTTCTATGGAGTATCACCACTTACTAAAACATTGAGTTTGCTAAAAATAAGATAAATATTTTTATCCTATCATAAATCTCCTCTCTAAATAAGGGCTTTAGGGCATTATTTCCTTCGATAAATTGATGAAAGCCTTTTTTAGCCTATGATAGTTATGGGGAATGAGGAAAAAATCTCTTATGATTAAAATACATTATTTTCTTTCAATGCTTATGCTAATAAGATCATGTACTATCTTTATAAATAAGTTATGTTTTATACCTTTTAACAATATATCTTGACAAGTTTTCATAAGTCAAGAAGTCATTGATTATGCTAAAGAGCATTACAAATAACCTGAAAAACTCTTAGTAGTATGCATCAAACACTGGCATAATTTTATCCCATATAAGTCACAAGTATTCAATAAGTAGTGTTAAGAAGATATTTATGTCATTTCTTGGTTGCTTAGATCCTTATATTAATAATGTTACTATATACTTTCACTTCATGCACAATAAATAAGGGAGGTTGTAAATCACCAACATTACAAGTTATGTACTATGTTTATTGCTTATGTTATCATGAAAGTTCATTCCATCAATACATTGTACAAGTCTAAAGTTTCTTACTTCACTACTAAATATAAGGAATAATAAGTCAATCATTCTCTATTAAAAAAAATCTACCAAATGATCAAATTTGTTATTAATAATCACTCACTTTACATGCCACACTAAGTTCTTAGCATTTTTTTGTGTTAGCAAACATGTATTTAAATTTTTGGTATTACGAGAAAATACCACAACACCTTAATTTGAATCCCTTCCTTAATGTTGCCATCATATTTTTTTAATTCATAACAAAATACCTTACATTTTTTACTATCATGTAATACTCTTTTCAGTATAATATTATCATTAGTATTTTCATTAGCAAACTTGAATTATAATTAAATATTCCCTTATCTAATTTTGGATGAATTAAAAATATAAAAATTGAGTTAAGTTAAAAAATCAATTTTTAAAAGAAAGCACGATGTTTTGCTCTCAAAGAAAAGATCAAACCATAAAGATTTCATAGTGATACTTATTCACAAAAAATTAACTAATGAACTAAACAAATGAATAAATTCATTAAAGAGTAAAATAAGTATATAACCAAGGGGGGTTAGGTTCTAAGTCCTTATAATATAACAAATTAACCTAAAAAAATTGAGATTTTAAGTAAGATATCTTAAATCCTAGTAATAATAGCAAATAATATTAATTTAAAAAATAAAAGCAATAAATACTAAAATAGATTGTAATCTAAATAATGAAATTAAAGTTCAAATTAAAAATTATCAATTAAATAATAAAAAGTTTTAAGAGCAAGTATGTCATCAAGAGTAATAGATACATGTTGAAAAGTTTTTTCCTTTTTATTGTTATCTCTGTTTTATGTTTTTTATTTTTTATTTTTATATTTTTTCTTTTTAACTTTTTTTTAGTGTATAAGCTTAATGCTATTATTTTTTATAAGAAAATAATTCAATTTTGAAACTTTTTATTCTTTAGTTGGTAATTTTCAACATGGACCTTAATTTGGTTATTTGGATTGCAATCCATTTTTACAATTGGTACTATTGTTTCTTAGGTTAATATTATTTCTTGCTACTACTAAGGTTTAAGGCATCTTGCTTAAATTCCTAAATTTTCTAAGTTGGTTTATTATACTATAAGAATTTAAAACCTAACCCACTTTAATCAAGTACTTATTTTGCTTTTTAATGAATTTGCTCATTGTTAAATTTTTCTAAATAAATATCACTATTAAATATCCAAGATTTGATCTTTTCTTTGAAAGCAAAAGATAATGCTTTCCCTTGAAAATTAATTTCCTAACTTGACTTTTTATTTTGTATTTTTCATTAGTCCATAATTTGAGAAGGGAAGATTTAATTATAATTCAAGTTTGCTAATGAAGTACTGATAACAGGACTAATATGATATTAACGTAATCTTTCAAGATTAATCTAATAATAATCTAATGTTAGGACTAATTTAATATCAAATTTAATGGAATTAGATCAAATTAATGTCATAATAAAATTTAAAACTAATTTGATGTCAACCTAATCTTTTAAGGACAAATTTGCCTATTTACTTTTAAACTTTTCATCATTTATAAATGCAGTACTTTGTACCTTACAATTACATTGTAAAAAGCAAAAGATACATATTAAAATTTTCTTTTTTCTTTCAGCTTCCTCCATTTGGGATTTAGTGTTGTTAATTTTTAGGTTAATGCTATTTGCTACTCTACTAAGTTTTAATGCATTTTTCTTCAAATCTTACTTCTTCTAAGTAAATTTATTATACTTTAAGAACTTGAAACCTAACCTACTTTGATCCAATAATTATTCTGCTTTATAATGAATTTGCTCATTGTATGGTTTATTGAATGATTTTTTTAAGCAACTATTATTATTAGATGTTCAAAGCCTTTTTTTTAGAACAAATCATAAAACTTTCTCTTAAAAATTAAATTTTCAACTCAATTATATATTTTGTATTTTTAATTGATCATAATTAAATGAGGAAAAGTTTAATTACAACTCAAACTCGCTAATGATAAGACTAATTTAATGTCAAAAAAATTAGGACTAATATGAATCAATATATTTTTTAAAGACTAAATTGATGTAAATTTAACAATAGAACCAATTTGATATCAAATTTAATAGAATTATACTAAATTGATGTTATAATAAAATTTAAAACTAATTTGATGTTAATCTAATCTTTCAAGAATGAATTTGCCTATTTACTTATTACTCTTTTTTTAAATTATAGTGATTTAGAATTTATATTGTGAAAAGAAATAATTGAGGTAATTGTCAAATTTAGGTGAATTGGAAATTTTAAGTATAAAATTATGAAATAAAAGTGAGTTGGTAAGCTAGCGAATCTAAGAAAATGAAACTTACAGGAATTGAATAACTAAATAAAATTTTATAGTATAAAGTTTTGAATTATTATAAGTGAGTATGTAAGTATGAAAAAGATTTAGGACAAAGTTTCTAGAAATACCCCTAGCCAATGTTAGGTAGAAATTAGCTTCCTTCTACTTTCCCCTTTCCTCTTTCATTTCACAAGTTTTTATAACTTTCCTTATAACTTTTTTTTCCTTTTCATCTTCCTCTCATCAAATTAGGTGGAGCAAATCAAGATTTCTTCTCAAATTCTTTATCCAATCAAAGTAAAAACATTTCTGTCACTAAGAATCTTCATCATCTCCCTCTTGATTTGAAGAAATTTTATGAGTTTTGGTTTCTATTAGGATTGGAATCCTAAATTAGGAAAAACTTAGGTTTTAATGTAACTAAGGTTGTGAAACCTTCAATCTAACCTTTTAGCAATCTCTTCCACTCTAGATAAGTGAATACTATATCTTGAATTCATTGAATCATAAGAAATTATTGCTTGCTTATGTATCAAATACTATGTGAAAATGTGGAAATATGGTGATTTTAATGATATAATTAAGTTTAATGATGAATATTCTTGCATAAAGTGCTAAATAGGATTATTTATTATCAAAAAGTGGTTTGGTGGAGCAATAATGTATTAGATGGGTAACTATATTGATAAACAACGGAATGTTCATTGGAAAAATAAATTTAGCTTAATAGGCAAAATCTTTAATAAAGGGCTTCTCAAACCCAAATTTCTCTATGCTGGGAAGTGCTTCCTTGGAAAGCAATGTTATTAGGCTTCATAAAGAGTTTCTCGAAGCCCTTGCTTTGGCTAGAAATTTTCAAAAATAATGAAGCGATTCACAAAGTGCTTCATTGCTTCCAAATGTTACTAGAAAGGGAGAAAAGCTTTGTGAAGCATTTCACCCACCTTGTTTTTGCATTCTAAATTTCATTTTAAAATGCTAAAGATCCATCTCTCTTTAATAATTGTAAAGTCATTTTATGTCATGATTAGCATTAAGAAATGTACATTTATATGGCTTATAATATAAGATGAGATATAGAAATGATGTGATATATAATTTATACTATTACAAAACTTAATTATGAGATTGTGATATAAAATATGATGTGTGATCATGCACAAAAGCATGACATCGAAAAATAACTAAGATGAATATGGTATATGGCCACATGTGAATATTGAAAGCCTTAATCTAATTGTGAAAAGAGAAATGTGAAGGGACAATATGAATACCAAATGAAAAATTCTCAATGATATGCTTGTAAAAGGTATAAGATAAACTTTAGAAAGACAAGAATAGAAAGCTTGTAGAGAGTATAAGGATGACTTAGGAGTTATAAGGTGGATACATGCATTGATGTTGCAACTATTGTTTTATACTTAATGAAATGGATATTTTTTGTTGCTAACCATTTTTATGCATTATGATCATGTTATTATGAATTAACATTAAGCCTTTAGGCTATTGAATGTTATGATAACTCCTGGATTAGCTTAGTTGATAATTTTTATTGTGGTATGTTTGCTTATACGAAGTATTTACTCATTAAGCATTAGACTAACTCCTCCATGTATTTATTTTTGCAGATACCTAAGTTGAGCTGCCACCACCACCTCTAAGCTAGGTCTCTTGGATGTCCTCATATTTGGTTATTGGTAGCATTAGATATTTATATATAAGATGTTTTTTAGGCTTTATTCTATGTGTAATCTTAGATAGGGTTTATAAATGGTAAACATTTATTTTGAGAGAGTTAGGGTAGCTTGTCTTCCTTTTAAGGGTTATAGACAATTTTAACATCCTTGCAAATTTGTAAAACTCTTCGTAATTGTGATATGAAATTATTATCAATCAATTTATTTCTTTTTATCACTAATGGATTATTGGTAAGTGTATTAATTTTATTGAGATAGGCTAGTAGACATCGGATAATAGGTTTCATATAATTTTTCATCATTTACAAATGAGAAATATAAAAACCAGAGTATTTAAAGTAACATGGTGCTTTATACTTTACAACTATATTGTTAAGATCAATAGACATATGTTGTAACTTTTTCCTTTTTATTATTATCTCTTTTTTATGTTTTCTTTATTTTTTTATTATTTTTCCTATTGTATTATATGTTTTTCTTTATTTTTTTTATTTCATCCATTTAGTATTTGGTATTGTTAGTTTTTAGGTTAATGTTATTTGTTGTTACTACTAAGGTTTAAGACATTTTGTTTAGAATCTCAATTTTTATGGATTAATTTATTACACTATAAGAGTTTAAAACCTAACCAACTTTGATTAAATACTTATTTTATTTTTTGATGAATTTGTTTATTATTTGGTATAGCTGCTAATTTTCTTGAAGTAAGTATCACTATTAGATATTCAAGATTTGATATCTTCTTTAAGAACAAAACATAATGCTTTCTCTTGAAAATCAATTTTTCAACTTAACTCAGTATATTATATTTTTAATTGGTTTATAATTAGAGGAGAAAAATTTAACTACAACTCAAGTTTACTAATAAAAGCACTAACAATTGACTATTTTGACATTAAAATAAAAGTTAAAACTAACATGATATTAGCATAATTTTTTAGAATTAATTTGATGTTAATTTAATGATAGGACCAATTTAATGTCAAATTTAATAGAATTAGACTAAATTAATGTCATAAAAAATTTAAGACTAATTTCATGTCAATCTTATCTTTTAAGAAATAAATTGTCCATTTACTCTTGAAAATATAAGTTAAACAAAAATGCTTTGGAATAATTTTGGTTACTTGGATTTTTAATTGATGTAATTTTAGTCTTAATTTTTATCAACTTCTTGATCAAAATATTGAAAAGGATTAAAATAAATTATTTTAACTTAAAAATTAAAAATGTATAATCTATATTTTTTGCTAATTTGTATTTTAATTGAACTTAAATTGCATTTGAACTCAAAAAATTTTATAATTGAAATTGTTCATAAGTACAATGTATAATTTATAACAAATTAACTCGTGATAAGCTTTTGTTTGTTTCTAGAAAAAAGAAAAAGAGTTAGAAAATAGAAATGAAGGATTTTCTTTATTTGGTTTAAGGATAGGAAAGGGTAGAAAAAAAGAAATTGAATGAAAATACTATGGTGGATAGAGTTGCTAGCTGAACTCAAGCATTATGCAAGTAGGAAAGTCATATTAGAAACCAATTTCAAGTTTATGGACTAAATTTTAACCAACCCAAACTTTAAGCTAACAAAAGAAATGAAGAATGTGATTGCTAAAGATATGAATCTCTCAATGACTTTTGGCTCCTATCTTGTTCATTTGTTTAGAAGCTTAAAGTTGCATTTTAATAGTATTTTCTATAATAAGTGGTGTTTGAATGGTAAGTTAGACTTTTACATTTGGTGTTTCTTTCCTTTTTAATTTGTAATAGTTTTATTGGAGATATTTTATCCTATTTCTAAAGCAAAAGAATTGTATGTACTCTAGTAAAAGAAAGATAGACATATGAAAATGTAAGGAGCTCTACATTTATGGAGCCTACATTCTTTTACTTTTTAAATTGTGTCTATTTTTCTTCTCCTAAAATAAGAAAAATCCCATCCTTTAAGAATAAAATAAAATTTCTTTTTTTATTGGAAAAAAAGAAAGAAAAAGTCATAAGGTTTACCAATAACTTTCCTTAACTATTAAAAAATGTGTAGAAAATTGCATTGTTTTAATATTTGTTATATATTACTAGTTACCATTAGATGTCTAGCTTACATATTAATTGGCAACCTTAAACTAGAGTAAAAGGAGCATCAATTTGAAAGTTGCCTAACTTTCATCCCTATCCTATAAGAATATTTTAATGGACTACTATTAATTAAGTCTTTTATTTAATTTATTTTAAATAGGTTGAGTCTAACCTTAAAGTTATAATTTTAAGTTTAATTTTGTGATCATTTTTGTAAACTAAAAACGCTTGATACGCTCGTATAGTTGGTAGTAAGTTTAGACTTTTAACTTATTAGACTTTTAATAAGTCAGCCTAGTAAGGTTTTCTTACTTAATTAGATTAGGTTCCTTAGCCACTTTGTGCTTGATTACAACCTAAACACTCCATGAATTATGGTGTCTAAATGGCCCAATGGTTGCAACTCATAGAAAAGGCGTGGAAAATCAAACCTTTTATTCATCATTTAATCCTTATTCTATTATATTTAATATATGTTGAGTTATTTGTTTTAAAATCATGTATTTTATATTCTTAATTTATGTAAACTTTTGTTTCATATGAATTTTTTGCTTATGTGTAATTGTAGAATCATTGACAATAGATTTAAAACTAAAATGCTTATATGATCTATATTTTTAGATGATTATTATCATTTATTTTTCTTGTTTGATTATTATTGTCATCTTATTAAAAATTATCATTTATTTTCACTTGATCAATTTCATAAATTTTTATCTTTTTTTTAATCAATTTTATCTATTTTCCTCTTATCTATGATTTTTGCAATTATTTTGTATAATTGTATAATTGTAAAATTACAATTTTCTATTATTACCAAATTAATGCAAAATTGCTAAAAGTATATTACAAATTATACAATTATGATATCAAATATTATAATTTTTTTATTTAATTTTGTTAACAAATATTGAATGTTGTTTGAAATTAAATTTTTTTATCACTCTTTCATTTTTCACTATTAAATTGTTATTTGTATATATTTTATCTATTTTGATATGGATTTATTTGGATAATGAATGCAAATAATTTATCCATTAAAATTGTGTGTTAAACTCATTAAATCTAGTTATTTTAAAGTATGATTGTATTTATTTTTCACTATTAATGCTTAATATAGTATCATTGTGTTTCTTTTCCTTTTCCTATTTTTGGAATTTTTTTGTGGCTAGAAATTGCTAAATCATTGCCGGAGGTGGCTTGCTGTTGATCCCTGAACCATTGTCATCAATAATTACACTTAATCTTGTGCTATAGTCTACCAATATTGTCAAATAGCATAGTTATCTTATAATTAAGCAAGGACTTTGTTCTACAACTTTAACCAATTTTTGTGTGGCATGAGCTACACTTTTATAGGTGTGTGAGGTCCACGCACTATTAGAAGCCACTTGGCTTGTATTATTATTTTTCTACCTATTTGATCTTTTTGTTTGTACATTATTTTTTTAATATTTTTACCATAATAAATATTTATTATATATTTACATTCCTTTTAATTAATTAAAAATATGTTCCAATAAAAGAAAATAATGAAAATTATTAAAAAATTATATATTTTTCTAAATTTCTATAAGTATATTTCACTCTCCTAAAATTATAATTCTAAAATGTACACTCTCATAAAGAAGTTAGAAGAAAATTAGAAATATTCATTTTTTTAATTTGTACCAATATTGATAAATATTCAAATTGTAATATGATGCAATATAATTTTGATAATCAATATTGGTGTATATTGTTTAGCACCCTTTAGTGGACTAGTCATGTTTTATTTTCAATAATTTTAATCTATCATTTTGAGCTTAATCTAAATATTGTGATTCTTTTAGGAGACTTATAGGTTAAATTAGATAATTATCATCAAAGTAAAATTATTTATTTTGATTCATAAGTCTTCTAGTTATTAATAAATATTTACTAGATTGATTATTTTAATTATTTTACATAATTACCTGCTTAAAAGGAGTAAGTTTATGTTGTAATTGGAAATGAGCTTATTAATTTTTTTAAAATTATTTCATATAATGACTTACTTAAAGTGGTTATTGCATGTTATAATTAGAAATTGACTTATTAAAGAAAAATATTATTTTTGGATTTCTTTTGTTATTGTAAATTTTATCTTTCCAAAGGTTATAATTTTTCAATAATAATATATTATTTAGGTTGGCTTCAATTTTAGAAGGTTTTTTACACACAACATTCTATACCTAAAAGGTAGAATGGAGTGACACTTTATATACTTCTAAATATGGGTGCTAATAAATTTAGAATGCTAAAATTAACATATTACATTTCTAATTATTCTTTCACAGTTTTTTTTGCAGTGAATAACAATACTACAACTATTAAATTGTTAGATAGTATAAATTGTAAAAGATAAAAGCAGCGTATAGATTTTGCTCGTGATATTATAGATCTTGATTTAGCTTTGCATGAAGAAGAACTACCAATGCTTACTCTTAAAACTACTCTGGAGCAGAAAGACTATTATACAAAATAGGAAATATCTAATAGGCTTAATCTCATTGCCATTGAATGATCTGTTTCTAAACATCTATTAGGTGGATTGGCGGAAACAACCAACACTAAAGAATCTATTGATGCCATAAGGTAAAGGTATCAAGTATTTAATAATGCTAAACCTGGTTGCGTAATGAAGGAATTGACGATTATGAAGTACGATAACATTAGTGGTGTAAAAGAATTTGTCATCAAGGTGTTTTACCTCCAAACCAAATTGAAGAACCTAAAATTTAATTTTCCTAACACCTTTCTTGTCCCAAATGCCTTGAATTCCTTATATATAAAATTCAAACAAATTAAAACAACCTATAATACCTTAAGTACACCCTAAACTTTTAATAAGCTCATCACTAAGTGTGTTGCCAAAGAAAAATTGGAAGAAAAATTAAAATGAGTCTTTTGACCCAATCAAAATCCTTATCTAACAAGAGCTAAACCAATAAGAAAAAGAAACCTAAATTTCATGCTCCAAGGAATAATCATTCTAAGTTTTAAGAGGCCTAAAGGCATGATAACAATAATAATACTAGTTATAAGCTATAAGTGGGAGGTCCTAAAGGTTTCATTCATAAGAATGTAGAATGTTATCATTGTCATAAAAAAGGTCATAAAAGGAACAAGTGTTATAACTTCAAATCTTGGTTAGAAAAGAAAAAAGGCAATAAGAATAGTAAGCCCTTATCCTTAGCTTTTTGTCAATCAAATTTAGTTAACGTCCTAATAGATTCCTTGTAGTTTCATAATGGTTCCATAACTCATGTTGCAATTACTTTGCAAAGTTTCATAAGCAAAAGGAAATCAAGTGAGAGAGACTCTAAGATTAAAGTACAGAATAATCTTGAAGTTATAGTTGAATGTGTAAGAGATGTTATTTTACATTTAGAAAGCTTTGTTAAGATTATATTAAATAATATCTTTTACGTACCTTCTTTTAAACATAATTTAATTTTAAATTCTCTTATGGATAAGCTTGGACACAAATTTGTCTTTGGAAATGGAAATTTTGATATTTTTAATTGATTTTACCATTCTTAATAATGGTTTATATAGGTTGCTATTAACCATTAATATTCCTTATGCTTAAATGTTAAAAATGTGGTTTTAAAAAGACCTAGAATTAAGAAAACATTATCAATGTTGTGGCACAAGCAATTAGGACGTATATCTAAGGAATAGATAGGGAGTTTAATTAGAAAAAATATTCTTCCTTTCCTAGATTTTGATGATTTGAATATATATGTAAGTTATATTAAGGGTAAGTTAACTAAGACTAAAAATGAAGGTGTCACTCATAATTTTAATCTTTTAAAGATAGTTCATACTAATGTATCTAGATATACTCTCTCACTATTTATGGCTATCATTATTTTATCACATTTATTAATGACTTTTCTTGATATAGCTATCTTTATTTGATAAATAAAAAATCTAGTATACTTAAGAAATTTAAAATTTTTAAAATTGAGGTTGAAAAATAATTAGGAAAAGTCATGAAAATTATGAGATCTGATTGAGATAGTATGCAACTATTTGCTAAGTTTTTATAAAAATATGAAATTGTTCCACAGTATATCATGTTTGATAGTCCTAAGCAAAATAAGATCGTAAAAAGGTGCAATCGAACTCTTAAGGACATAATGAAAGGCATGACAAGTGAAATTAATTTACTTGAACTTGTACATCCCTAATCAAGTTTCTTATAAGTCAATACCCAAAACACTTTTTAAACTATGGAATAGTAGAAAATCTAGCTTAAATCATTTCTGGGTTTGGAGTTATCCTTTTAAGATAAAGATTTATGATTTATCGATAAAGAAACTTAATTCAAGATCTATTTATTGTTACTTCATAAGGCATCTAGATCGTGTAAAAAGATACAAGTTTTACTACCTTACAAGATGTATAAAAATAGTTAAGCCTATGACTACTAAATTTCATAAGCTTAATTTTGATTTATCACCAGATCTAGGGTATATTGAAACATAAAATGAGCTAGCTTTCATCACTATTCTACTAATTTTACCTTGTCAAAGTGTTATTCCTCCACCTATTTATGTTAAAACATAAAATGATTAAAATGTTTAGCTTGACTAAAATGTAAAGCCTTTTTCAGTTGTTCCTATTAATGATCCTCAACTTACTTAACCCATAGAGTAGATCCTAATTAGAAAGTTAATTAAACAAATGAGAGCAATAATTTGAAATTATTATGTTTATCTTGGAGAGAATGATATAGCATTAGGGATGTTATTGTTCTAATTATATACAATTAAGCATTAAACATTCAATAATCAAATTTATGGATAAACATTATGAATGAAGAAATTCAATCTATGATCAATAATGAAGTGTGAAAACTTATTGAGCTTCCATAGAATTGTAAGACAATTGACTACAAATGAGTATATAAGACTAAGATTCAAGTGGTAAAATTGAACAATTTAAAGTAAGATTAGTAGCTAAAGGTTTCACTTAAAGGAAGTGAATTGACTATGTTGATACCTTCTTGCTAGTATTTTCTAAAGATTCATTCAGGATTATTTTAGCTTTCACATTTTAATTTAAAGATTCACTAGATAAATGTTAAAATAACTATTCAAAATGGTGAACTTGTAAAATATGTATACATGAAACAACCTGAGATGTTTTAGATAAATGGATTTGAGTATATGGTATACAAGTTATGAAAATTAACATATGGTTTAAAATAGGCATCCTAGTAATGCTATTTGAAGTTTGATGAGTTGGTCACACTTGTGGGCTTTACTAAACATAAGGTTGATCAGTGTATTTATTTCAAAGTCAATAGGAATAGTTTCATTTTCATTATCTCGTACATCAATAATATTCTATTAGCAAGCAACACTCTAGCATTATTACATAACACTAAACAAATGTTGTTTGGAGCTTTTAACATGAAGGGTCTTAGTGAAGCCTAATTTATTTTACTGATCCAAATTCATAAAGATAAAACTTGTAACTTATTAGGATTATCTCAAAGAGCATATATTAATAGGATTCCTGAGCTATTTGAAATGTATGCCCTTAAAGTTAAGATGATCCATTTTTCAAATGTGATAAGTTTAGCAACAAATAATGCCTAACAAATGAGGCAAAGAAATAGTTAATGTAAAACGTTCCTTATGAGTAGGAAGTTTAATGTATGCCTAAGTTTACACCAAACCAAATTTAGCTTTTGTAGATAGTTTTCTTGACAAATATTTATCTAACCTTGGAAGAAATCATTTGCATGCTGCCAAGAAAATTATGAGACGTTTGCAAAAGACCAAAAATCATATGCTTGTCTATAAGAAAATTAATAACCTCAAAGTAATTAGGTATACAAACTAAAATTTTTGTTGAATGCTCCAATGATTTAAAATCTAATTTAGGTTACATCTTTATGATAGTTGGAGGTACGACATCCTTAAAAAATGTTAAGCAAACATTGACAGTTTCTTCCACCATGCAAGTAGAATACACTACTTCTTATAGTGCTGCTTCGCAAGTTGTTTGGTTAAGTTATTTCATTTTAAGATTATAAATTATTGATTTTATTGCTAGATCATTTAGATCATTAAAACTTTATTGTGATAATAGTGTTACATTTTTCGTTATTAAAAATAATAAAAATTCTTATTGATCCAAGCATTTAAAGTTGAAATACCTCATGTCAAAGATGTAGTGAAAAAAGAGGACATAATGATAGAGCACATTCATACAAATACTATGTTAGTAGATTTTATAATTAAAGGACTTAGGTTTACAATTTTTAAAAAATATGTTAAGAATATAGGAATTGTAGGTTCTTTTGATGTCTTTGGTTAATGGAAGTTATTTCCATTTATATGACCATTTTTTATGTAATCTTTTGATATGTTCCTTTGTTATATCTTCATGCATGCTTATTGGTACATTAATTATAAATTTATATTATCTTGTTGATGCATGCATCATATGATTATATTGTACCTAGATTGTTATAATTTTGTAGAGCTAAGACTCATTCCTGGGCAATTTGATCGAAAGCCTTGACGTACGAAAAGTAATTCTCCGTTTGCTGCGCCGTAAAAACTAATTACCGAAACACTTAATTTTTTTTAAATACTTTTTGAATCACGGCAGTTGGCAGGCCGTGATTCAGGTTTATTTTTTTTATATTTTTTTTTAATCTCGAGTGTTGGCATCCCATGATTCAGTTATATTTTTACTGAATCACGGGCAGCTGTGATTGATTTTTTTAGTTATTTTTTAATTTGTTATTTAATTTAAATTCAATTTTTTCAATTTGGAATTACTTTATATTTTTTAATTATTTATATTTTGTGACCTTTAATTTTGATAATTTGTACTTGATTTAATTTTTTATATTTTAGAATTTTTTATATTAATTAAGTAATGCTCTAAACTATAAGAAAAAATTATTAAAAATTTATATTTTACAATGTTTTAATTCTTGTTTAAAAATAAAAAAATTACATCATTAGATAAAATATTTAATTAATTATGAAAATTAATGTATGTTAAAGTGATAAAAAGAATTGCATCATTAAATAAAATATTTAATTAATTATGAAAAATAATATATGTTAAATTTAGATAAAAAATCACACCATTAGATAAAATATTTAATTATGAAATATATGATAAATTAATTCAATTGTATAACAACAAGAAAATAAATTGTAGTAAAATTATATTATTCAATATATTGTGACTTTGAACTTAAAAAAATAGGAATGAAATATTTATATTTTACAATGTTTTAATTCTTGTTTAAAAATAAAAAAATTACATCATTAGATAAAATATTTAATTAATTATGAAAATTAATGTATGTTAAAGTGATAAAAAGAATTGCATCATTAAATAAAATATTTAATTAATTATGAAAAATAATATATGTTAAATTTAGATAAAAAATCACACCATTAGATAAAATATTTAATTATGAAATATATGATAAATTAATTCAATTGTATAACAACAAGAAAATAAATTGTAGTAAAATTATATTATTCAATATATATATAATAGATTAGATGAAATGAGAAAAAATAATATGTGGATTGAAAAATCTTGAAAAAATCCTAATTGGGATATTTTTATTTAAAAATAATATTTAAAAAATATTAACAATAAAAAAGAATAAAATTTGAATAAATAAAATTTAATTTAATGTTACGTGTTAGTCTTAAGAATAAAATACACAATTAATTAATTTTAATATTAAAATTTTAATTCACTTAGAATACTTATATAAAATATCTAAGTATTCCCCGCAGGTGTGATAGTCTAATAAAGATCTAATTGTTGATATTTTAAATTTTAGTGTGATAGTTTCTATTGAAGATTTTAATTAATAATTAATAATTTAATTTACTATCTAAATTTTGTATAATATACATAACATAATAAAATTGATAACTACCAAAAAATCAATGGAACAATTAAAATCTCAATAAATATAAATTTTAGCTGATTCTTTCATAGTTTTATTCTGGGGAAGATTTAAATTGTAAAATTAAATCCTTGAAAAATATTTTATCAATGGGTGATGTATATATCCATTAACAAATTTTTAACAAATTTTGACCAATATACATAACGCAGAAAATCATTTTCCCCACACACTTCGCCGCTAAAACATATTCCGCAAATGCTTAATAATTTTTTTATTAAAATATTTTTGTTGGTTACGGAAGGGGGGTTCCAAGACCAAAGTAGTCCGTGACCCTTTTTTATTTTCTTTTTAATTTATTATCCCGTGACTTTTTTCTTTTTTTAATTTTTTCGTGGTTATGTTGTAATATTTTTTTAACATATAAATAATTTTTATTAACTTCAAAATACTGAAATAATGTAATCAATATTTAATAATAATATTATGATATCATTAATAAAAGTAAAAATAGTATAATAGTTATTATTTATTTAATATCTAATAATACTATTATTATTTAAATATTAATTGATTACATAATAATTATTTTAAAAAAATAAGGTTATTACTTCTTCAAAATTAAAAATTAACAATTTTCTAGTCAAAGTATTTATCATTACTCTATGAATGTTAATCTGTTTTAAAAGTTTATTTATAGAAAAGAATAATCGAGTAAAATATTGTCATGTTATTAATATAATTTAGTAGCAGAATAATATTAATTTTTTGTTATGCTAAAAAGTTTTTAACGGCATTATAGTTACTATTAAAATGGCAGTTGTTTATTGTTTAGTAATATTGTACTAATATTATTAATTATTAGTAACTTGGAAAAATTTTAATATTAAAAATGGTAGCTATTAAAAATATTCCAACATTATCAATATAAGTTAATATATTATAATATTTATTATTTATTTAATATGTAAGAACATTATTTATTTATTAAATAAACATAAGTATTACTATTGATGTGTAATAATAATTATTAGATTGGTTTGAGTTAATAGATAAGTGTGGAGACAATATTCAATTTGTGTAGTTTATTTACAAATTTGAACATTATGATAAATGAAAAATGAGACAGAATTAATTCTGGACAGAAGAATGAATGAATGAATTAAATTATTAAATTAGCTATAAAAGTTTTGTACAGTAATAAAATAATCAGCTATCAAAGTAATGACTCCTAGTCCCACATCGAGGGCGTCGCCTTGCTCGTCGCGGTCGTTGAACAAGGGATTGCTGCTATTCATCTCCATCGTCACCCTCATCGGAGTCTGTTTGAGTGGGGTTGGCATGACCCGTGGTAAGTGGAATAGGATTTTGTGGGGTAAAAAATCCTTGTTGCTGATGCGATGTGGATCCACAGGCGTACTCAAATGTAAATGCAAGCGGCTCAGATAAAAACGCCGTCAGAGAACTCGGGACTCGCTAGTGTGGGGGTGATGGCGATGGCGTGAAGAACGATGATGGGCCAGTATCTCCACCTGCCATGAAATGTGACGAGGGCATGTATGTAGATGGACCTAGACCTCTTGCATCGGGCTGCATCCAGCGAGGGACGTAGCTGGAGGGGACATCCGCCGATGGCATCGATCAATGACCATAATGTGCTCTGTCATCGTCATCATCAGGTCCAGGCAAAATAGGATCCCTAAAAGATAAAAAGCCATGGCCCTTTCTACCACGCTTAGGCTCAGGGATAGGTGGTCTCGATAATTCGTCTACAGGAAGAGCTGGCTGAGAAGCTGTCATGTCTCGATGCTCACCCAACGCACGCAGGATGCGATCACAATCCCGGTCCACTGTCTCCCTAAATTGGTTGTACCCGATAGTTGGAGGATCCTCGACGCTCAGCGTACGTAGTCTCTCAGCAACATCGGCCTACATGATAAGTAAAAATAAGTACAGTGTGTCAAATTATATTATAATATTTTGAAGAAGTTATAAATTATATTATGAAGGATGAATGATTACCACAAATCCTGGACCACCGCTAGCTGGATGAATCCATCGTCTCGTGTGTGTCCAATACCATAACATGTAGCCCGAGCTACGATGAAGAGCATCAGTCTCCATCTCAGTCAATGAAAGTGTGGCTCGCCATGCATCCTAAGCACTAATGTAGACCATGTGTTCTTGCCGCCAATCCTTCGATGTTTTTCCTCGAAGCTGTAAGGTATGACAAGAACCAAGATTGAATGGCTCCTGTGGGATTGGTTGCTGCTTACCAAACTGGCGAAGAACACGATCTGCATGGTGCCATTCCACGATGTGGAAGCATATGATCGGGACTGAAGCCAACCATATATCAAGTGAGATGAGGCAATACTCAAGCACAAGCTGCTGGACATTATCCATATCATAAGGCCGCCAAATAATCTGCACTAAGTAAATGAAAGATAAATAAGCATGTAATTACATATGAGACAGTCAATTTAGATACAACAAAGCAAGCCATAATTAACCTCTTCAGCCTTTATCTGATCAAGCAATATTCTGAATTGCCGTAGGGCATTTGTTGGAAGCCGCTGAGGCAATCTGGTATTCTTCCACCTGTGAGAGTTGCAAAATGTATATTATTTTCTATGCATAACTTAATACTAATAGGGGAAATACATTAAATAAAAATATAAAAAAATGGCCCACATCTGAAGCCCAATGGTGGTAGCACAGGGTAAATGTCTAGACGGGGATATGGATACGGAGGTGCCATCGGTGCTAGAGTGGGAAATCGATCCCACACCCATAGATGTAGAAGATGCAAACATCCACCGATGTTTACCTCGTCAGGGTTGGTGGTCGTGCACAATTCTCTATACAAGCATGCAAGAACCGTTGATCCCCAACTGAACCGTCCAGTACCAGCGAAGTTTGCTAGTAGGGGTAGATACATCAACAACACTCTATGGCCTGAAATGTCAGGCATGAGATATCCGCCGATGAGTCTCAAAATGTAGGCACACGTGAAGCATTGTATTTGTTCGTCATCTGCATCTGCTGGCAAGTGTCCAAAATTCACTGCTAGCCAAGGGATGCTCAGGTGCTGCCCTTGTAAACACTCATCGGGTGATATAACCCCAAGAAGATCCTCGCACATCACCCGCTAGTCATATCCAGTGTACCTGGAGACAAGAACGCCCTCGCACGGTAAACCCAGCTGGATGGCGACATCTTGTAGTGTAATTGTGCACTCCCCACAAGTGGTGTGGAAAGTGTGTGTCTCTAGCCGCCATCGCTCCACTAATGCAGAAATGAGCGCTGCATTCAACTCAACATGGCCAAGACGACTGACACCGTAGAAACCAGCCTGCTGAAGATATGAGACAATGGCAACTGGTAGATCAAAGAGACGACCCACATGTGCGACACGTCGTAACCTGAAGAGTCGATCCGCTTGAAAAGAAAAATACCAAATCATAATGTGGTAAGAGTTTAAAAATCATAAAATGCATAACCATACATTACTAAACTTACATGACCTAGCCAAATGGCCTATGAGATATGTCTAGACTATAAGTACAAAAGGGACTCGTCATCGGGACCAGGTGTGACAACACGACGCTGACCGGCCATTACAATCGAGAGGTATGATATCTGCCACATTGGAATAATTTAGTTAATTACACAAAAGTATGCATTTAAACATAGTTATTATCCAAAGTAAGTGACCTAATAAGGTATTAGGGGATACTCATGCTGACGTATTATACTTGTCAGTGTGTTCATTAATTTGTTGCTATTTATGACCTCAATATCAACAACCAATAGGGTATGCACTCAAAAGTTTCTTTGATGGGCTGGACAGGTTGCGCGGTTGTGCCTTGTCTGCCTGCATAGCCCACACCTCTGTGGATCGGATGGACCTTCTTGCCAGTCCATTTCGTTCCTTATACGTCTAGGTCGTGGTCGACTGTTGGCATGCACCGTCGAGGGATATGGAATAAGTTCTGGTCCATTGAAGGCTGGCCAATGCTCCACACTGCCTATTGGTCGGAACTCACTACTATATGCACTCAGCATTGTCTCCAATCGGAAAACACAATCGACAAACTGCAGGGGATCCAACGAAACTTTCAAAAATGCAGCAAATACATGTTGGTAAGGCCAGTGCTCGACTTGAAACTTGCCACAATCACATGTACGATCGCGAAGGCTAATCTTGCAGGACCGATCAAACTATTTCCACATCAAGTCATACGACTCCTCAACCTCAAATAAAAACTCCTGGCGGTCAAAACGGCACACGTGACAGGTTGACGCTTTCCAAATGCAATCTTGAATCTTTTTTCGGATGTCCTCGAAAAATACCTCTCCTACTTGTAACTGTGCTGCAATTGTCTCTGATCTATGAACAAAATATGCATTTAATCGATACATTGTTGCCTTGACCAACCCCATGATAGGAAAAAATTTAACCCCCTTGAGGACGCTGTTGACACACTCCGCCAAGTTAGTTGTTATATGGCCCCATCGTCTGCCTCCTTCGTCATACACACGGCTCCACTGATATTTTAGGATATTCGCAATCCAATCGGCAGCTCTTGGGTGCAACGATTGTAGTTCCGCTAACTTTGAATCCACTACATGTTGCTCGTATTGGTAACCTGTACAACCCAACATTGTGATATAATTAACAAAGATAATAAGGTGTCATGATAATTAGAGAAGTTTTCCAGGAGTATTACGTACCAATGCTAATGAATAACTTTTTCAGCCACTCGATCTTGAAGGTTGAGTTCATATTACTGGCGATGTGTCGTAGGCAGAACACATGATAACCACGGGGTGGTTGCCACCCTACGCGTGGGTTTGCAACGGCAGCAACTATCCCAGGATGTCTATTTGATATCAAGCAAACACCCTGCTTATCCTTGACGACATGCCGTCGGATGTTTGATAGGAATCAAACCCATGTCTCGTATGTTTCGCTTTCTACTACAGCAAATGCAAGGGGAACAATTTTTCTATCCCCATCTTGTGAAGTTGCGATCGGTAACACCTTCTTATACTTTCCATATAAAAATGTGCCATCAACTTGGACCATAGGTTTTAAATGATCGAAGGCATCAATGCATGGCTTGAATGTCCAAAACACCCGATGGAACAGTGCTACTGGCGCACTCTCACCGCTGCTTGACAGGCATTCCCTGCTCACAATCTCAAAGTACAACCCAGGATTATAATATCGTACAGCCACCAACCACCTCGGTAGTAAAGCATATGATTTTTCCCAATTCCTAAAAGCGAGTGCAAGAACTCGGTGTTTACCCTTCCACGCCTTCTTATATGAAACTGAATACCCAAATATACTGTGGATACGCTTAATAACCCCTCGAATGGAGATGCTGGGGTTCTCAGTCACCAACCCCACAATGTAAGATGAAATGACATCTGTGTCTAATTTCGGATGATCACTCGAAAAAGAAGCAGACACACATGAATGAGGTCCATTGTATCTAGTTATTTGCCAGTGGTTCTCTCTCGGCTTATGACAGGCTCTAACCCTCCAATTGCATTATCCACCGTAGTGAGGGCATCGATACTCTTCATACTTGACCGAAGAGTAATGTGAGTAAAATGTGTGGTGGGTTCGAATTGTGTATATTTTCATCGCGCGATGGAACGATTTTTGGACCATATACAGCCAACCCACATCTGGCTCTTGGTCATTGAGCACATTCATATGGCACCTCCCATATCGAGAAAATCATTACTGTCGACCGCATCTATATTTATTCTTCCAAAAAAGGCAGCTACCAATTCCACATATTGGTTCACGGGTGTTGCAGGGATCGCTGGGGTCACATCTTCACCACCATCAGCTTTATCATCATCACAACTGTCATTATCCTAATTAAATCCTTCGGGAATGTTGTCATGTGCATCATTCTCTTCAAAATCATCCATTATGTCATCTGATTACTCCGAGATAGAGGAGGATTGAAGGAGACCATAGCCGGGCTGGGAAGAACATGGCTCTGCAGTGTAATCAACAACGAGAGATTGAAACTATTGTCCAAAACC
The DNA here is from genome assembly GCA_020226215.1 of Sindora glabra. NCBI lineage: Eukaryota > Viridiplantae > Streptophyta > Magnoliopsida > Fabales > Fabaceae > Sindora > Sindora glabra. The sequence continues at coordinate 53,890,748 of CM035236.1, forward strand.
CACATGTCCACCCACTGGTTCCAGACTACCATGGTACGGGTTATAATTTGATGGCCCTTCACTAAAGTTAGGAAATAGGTTGGTGGACGGTTGTGTGCATGGCCCACTCTCGTCAACTGGTTGACTACCAACGTTAAGATCAAATCCCTTGCTTGCGATGTGTGCATACAATTCTGGGCAAGACAATTGAGTGGGGAATCTGGCATTCGTCTTCCACATTCGTTGAATGTCATCATCATCCTTTAATAGACAAGCTTTGTATCGCGTCGGGTTCAGTGAAAGTGGATGCCTATACTCCAACTCAGTCACAACTTGATTCTCTGCAAGTCTTAACTTTCGGCCAATTGCAATTTTCAATGCATTCAAGGTGATATCCAATTTAATTCTCATAACTTTGACTCTTCGACACTTAAACGTATCGCCCTCATCCGTTTCATAAATTTCTCCGTTCGCATAGATACATATATTTTCTTCCCCGGTACTCATGGTGATTCCTACCATATCCGGGGTGTTAAAGTGACTTCAGGGATTAAAACATACTTATAAAAAATAAATAACACTCAGATTTATTTTCATGTCATCTAATATTATAACTAAAAGTCTTATCTGGAGGGACAGATTTTATCTGCACTAGAAAGTTAGACTGCATAGACTTCATAAGCAAAACATATACTCAACTATTATAATAATACAAAGAAATTAGAATAATATACGCAAATTGTGATATGTACAATAGCAAATATGATGTACAGAAATAAAATATTTAATCAAGTAGAATAATACAAAATTTTAATTAAAAATAAATACAGCTCAAAATTAAGTTTCTTCCAACTAAAATACAATAAAAACTTATAGTCTATGGATAAATAGATTAAAGAATAAATTCAATAGTATTTTAATTAAAGTAAATTAAATAAATTTAAAAGAATAACAATAATATTATTGTTTTCAATAACAACTTCTTATACATATTAAATATCATTATCTCAATAGATTAAAGGTATTAAATAAATTAACTCCAACAAATAAATTAGCTTTACTAAATATATTAAATAGATTTAATCCAACAAATTAATTAACTAAATTAAATCAAATAAATAAATTAAATAAATTGACTTCAAACAAACAAATCAACTAAATTAAATTAAATAAATAAATAAACTAAATTAAAATAAATTAATTAATTAAATAAATTAAATCAAACAAGTAAATCAAAATATTAACGCAAACAAATTAATTAACTAAATTAAATCAAACAAACAAATCAACTAAATTAAATTAAATAAATAAATCAACTAAATTAAATCAAACAAATAAATTAACTAAATTAAAACAATTAAATAAATCAACTAAATTAAATCAAATAAGTAAATAAAAATATTAACGCAAATAAATAAATTAAATAAATTAAAAAAATTAAATCCAATAAATAAATCAACTAAATCAAATAAATTAATTAACTAAATTAAATCAAATAAATAAATTAACTACATTAAATCAGATAAATTAATCAACAAGCTTAAATTAAATAAATTAATTAACTAAATTAAATAAAACAAGTAAATTAAAAATATTAACTCAAATATATAAATTAAATAAATTAAATTAAAAAAATAAATTAAATACATTAAATCAAATAAATAAATAAATTGAATTAAATTAAATAAATTAATTAACTAAATTAAATCAAATAAATAAATTAACTACATTAAATCAGATAAATTAATCAACTAGATTAAATCAAATAAATTAATTAACTAAATTAAATCAGATAAATTAATCAACTAAATTAAATCAGATAAATTAATCAACTAGATTAAATCAAACAAGTAAATCAAAAATATTAAATCAAATAAATAAATTAAATAAATTAAATCAAATAAATAAATTAAATACATTAAATCAAATAAATAAATTAACTAAATTAAATCAAGTAAATTAACTAACTAAATCAAATCAATTAAATAAAACTAACTAAATTAAATCAAATAAATAAATTAACTAAATTAAATAAATTAATTAACTAAATTAAATCAAATAAATAAATTAATTACATTAAATCAGATAAATTAATCAATTAGATTAAATCAAATAAATTAATTAACTAAATTAAATCAGATAAATTAATCAACTAGATTAAATAAGATAAATTAATCAACTAGATTAAATCAAACAAGTAAATCTAAAATATTAAATCAAATAAATAAATTAAATAAATTAAATCAAATAAATAAATTAAATACATTAAATCAAATAAATAAATTAATTAAATTAAATCAAGTAAATTAACTAACTAAATGAAATCAATTAAATAAAATTAACTAAATTAAATCAAATAAATAAATTAAATATATTAATTAAATAAATAAATCAACTAATTTAAATCAAATAAATTAATTAACTAAATTAAATCAAATAAGTAAATTAAGAAAATTAACTCAAATATATTAATTAAACAAATAAACAAAATAAATAAATCAAATAAATTAAATCAAATAAATAAACTAACTAAATTAAATCAAATGAATAAAACTAATTAAATTAAATTAAACAATTTAATTAATTAAATTAAATCAAGTAAATAAATTAAATATATTAAATTAAATAAATTTATAAATACATAAATTTAATTTAATTAATTAATTAAAATAAAAAAATCAAAAAAATAAATTTAATTTAATTAAACAGAATTAAAATAATATATTAAATTAAAAATTTACCTTGTAGTCTTCCTTCTCTCTGCTTCAATTCGTGCAGCACTTCAGCAAGGGCGAGACTTCAACTCCTTCCTTCTCAGCACTCAGCAACTTTGGCGGGCGAGACATGCACTTTAGCAAGACGAGATATATAGGGCAGCTGACCTTCACGGACGAACAGTGGGCGACCACTGATCACGTCCTGCATGAGGACGTGATCAGTCTAATCACGTCCTGCTGCAGGACGTGACCAGCAGCCTGGCGTCACGTCGCATCATCTGATCACGTTATACTGCAGTCCGTGATTCACAAAAGTAAGTGTTTTGGTCATATGTTTTGTTGGCGCAGGGAAACAGGAATTTCTTTTTCCCAAAGCAGTCCGTTGGTAATTTTGCCCTCATTCTTGAGCTTAATTATTTATTTTAAAATTGATATTTTTTTGGGATTTATAAGATGATCTAACTTTATATGTTGTCAATTAATTTTTTATGTTTTATTAAGTTTATTTGAGAAATCTTCAAGGACTAACATGAAAAATGAATATTATTTAATCATAATTTTTTATGCTAGTTTTCAACTACTCTATCACATCAATGACTAGTGTGTGTAGTTTATGATATTTCTTAACCACGGAAGATCTTGCATTATTAAAGAATGTAATCATCACCATGATTTAGTATCATTGACTACATAAGCTTAGTCAAATTTTCATGTGTTTATATCTAAGCTTAAAAATGAAAAAAAAATAAAGAAAGACATTTGTTACAAATTTCTTTTCCTTCTTTTACTAACTAATGGGTTCAATTTTTGTAATGGCAAGTATAATTTTAAAAATCAAATAAAAAATAGTTAGTTAGACTGGTGAACCAATTAGTGTGCCAATTCAATTAAGGATATTAGACTAAAAATGCATTTGAGTCAATGTAAATCAACTAGAACCGATGTAAAATGATTAAAACTAATGAATCAGATTGGTGAACTAGTTCATTACAAATTTTATATATTTTTTATAAAAACTTTTTTCAACTTCATAATTATTGAGATGTAATACATTCGTAATTTCAAATTAACAGAATTTATATTTTTTAAATATTTTTAACATAAATTATTATTATATCACATGTATTTCATTATTTTTTTTCTTTATATTATTAACTTATATTATATTATACCATTATATATATGTGTGTGTGTCTATATATAATTAATATAATTAATATATTTTAATATATATACGTATAATTTATATTTTTATTTCAAAATTAATTCAACTAGTGAATTAATGACAATGAATTAAGAATTTGTTGTATTCAATGTCCAATTAGATTTTAAAACTATAGTGGGAAGCTTCCTAGCCTCTTTCCAGTATAGCATTATCCTTCCATCCTTTCGAGTTGAGTCTAAACCTATTTAATCGTAACCGACGTGGATCTCGTTATCGATTTCCATAAGCCTTAACTATTTTTTGCTCTTTTTAATTAACGGGAGTTTTCAAATTCTAAAGGAACTTAAAATTTTTGTTAAAATTTTTGTGAAAAATGAATAAAGTCTTTTCATTTTTAGATACTTCCTAAGGGTCACATGCCTTAAAATACAAAACCTGTATTATCTAGATATAACAAAATCATCATACACGCAATATAATATAGTTTCAAACTTATGCACACACAATCTATTCAACACATTAAATAGTCTAACAATTCTATATTTGGGATGTTAATCTCAATTCCAACTATTAAATCTTTTGATTCAGGCGGTCTTTGATCCTCCATGAATGTTAATATGAAAACATTAAATTAGAGTAGAGTGAGTTTCATGAACTCAATGAGTATATAACTACCATTATCTTGCAGGTGATTGACTTAAATACATAAAAAAAAGAATAGAAAACCAATTTTTGGATCCCTGAAATATAGGGAACCATATCCTATAATGGAGATTCACTTGCACATGACTGCAAGTATATTTCACGTAATACAATCGTAAGAGCCTTAACTTCCTATTAGAATTCAAAATCATGTATTACCCGTTCCGAGTAGCCATCATACACAAACAACCATTAAGGCTTAAATACAAATAGATTGTCACAATCACATCATCAGTACAAGTTAATAACAAAGAGTCACATGATGTCGCATATTTAAATACAGTAAAAATACATATAATTATTTTATGGTATCAAGGTTAATTCTATATCTTTCTCAATTGTTAGTTAGGAATTTCTCATCTAACTTTTGAATCAAAATTATATCCATCTCATATAACTCATCGGGAATTTCCTATCCGACTTTCATATCATTTTTCTCACTGATTGCAATATTCGATATCATCATTCTAGCATTATTCATCACTTTCTAATGTCTCAAAAAGTTCAATTCACAATATTCACATATAACTATATTTATACAGAAATATAAAATTAATACTAATAATAAGGAAAATACAACTCAATATTTAAAAATATCTTTTAGTGAGATAATAAAAAGTGATGAGATATATACTCACCTGATAATACTGATTCACCTCTGAGGTTCCGAAATATCCATAAGCATCTTTTCATATTTTTTCTCCTATTATTACAATTCACAAGAACAATTTATAAATATCCAAGATTATCTTTTTTTTTCTCAAATTATTTAATTTTCCTTATTTTATTGTTACTATATCCAGCAATCAAATAATATTATAAATAAGAAATTCTTAAATTAAAACCACATAATTATTAATATTATAACTTAAAGCTCTACGGGACTTCCTTTACAATATTTGTTCATTTTAGTTTACCGTTCCCTTTACCTTCATAGTTTTCATTCAAATTTTAAAGGTCTTCCTATATGGCAATCTTCTAAATCGAAGTAATAAATAACCCAAGATATGATATTCCAATAATATGAATAGGCTTTAAGTATGCTCTAACCTAATAGTCTTGAACATAAATTCCTTGTTTTTATCATTATTATATCCCAATATTTTATGGATTCAAGTATGATTTAAAGAATCCTCATTGTATCATCTCATTTTGCGTAATTGTCGTAACCTGCTAATCAATTAACACTTTGCATTAAAACTTTCGTTGAGTTCGGTGAACAATAAAAATCAAAAAGTCCCAAAATTCCCTAAATATGAAAGATCCATTAACTCACGTCACATAGGTATGCCAAACTTTGCTCTAAATCTTAAATTTGTGTCAATAGTTAGCTTTCACGCTTATATCAAATAGTCATGCGACCTTATTCAAATAATCCAAAACTCCTATAAAGCAAACAATTTTCACAAGTTGCAAAGACATAAAATTAGGCACAATACCGAGCAGTAGTGACTGAAGGGAAATCACTAATGGCAGCTAGGACACAGAAAGCAAAAGCGAGCTGAAGACGGAGGACATGGTGATTAAGCAAGGATGGTCGGCACCTGAGTCATCAAACTTGCCGGTTTGCTGTTGTTCCCAACTCTTTTGTGAGCTTGCTGTCTCCTCTTGCGGCCACAACCAACAACTGAATGGAGACGGTGGGCAATAGAGAAGGATAGAAAACCATGACAGGGGAATAATGTTGAGCTAACGTGAGCAGCTCGATCTACTGTACTCCTCTTGGTCACAGTTGCTTCTCCACGGCTGGGAACCGCCACCAAACAACAGCAGTTCATAATGGTGGCCGCAACACATGAAAGCCAATGAAACAGAGACTACGATGGCGTTACAGTTTCAAAGAGTCCAAAAACTAAGACCAGCTGGTGAGAGGAGGACAGCAGCGTTGGCAGCATTTCCATGTTCTAGAGAGAAGGAGACAGCGACAGGAGAAGGTACCAGTTAAAACCAAATATGGGAGGCGGTGTGAAAGAAAATAGAGAAGCTGTTGGAGTCCGAGAGAGATATATATATATTGACTAAAATGAAAAGTATGTCGGTAAGTAGCAGGGAGATAAATACGAAATTTCTGGATTGAAGAATAGCTGGATCCGGTGCAAAATAAGGCAAGTAAAACAATAGAAGAGAGGTGGTGAGAGAAAATGCAGCAGCAAAATTAAAATTAGGTAAAGAGATAAGAAAAAGAGGCGGTGACGTGTGTAGAGAGGGGGAGTGCCGCGTAGCTTTTAAGTGAGAAGAGGAGTCCTGAAAACAGTGGAAAGGAGGGAGAGTTGCGCTGCACATGTATTCAGAAAAATAATAATAATAAAAGTGAAAGGCCCCTGTATGGAAAAGGGGGACAACAACTACAGCAAATTTAGCAAGGAAACTGCATGAAATTTGAGGAGGGCAGCTGTATAAGAGCTCAAAAGTGAGAAAAAAAGAGAGAATGCTGAGCTGAAATTTTTATTGTGTGTTTCACGTGTACATCAATTGTTTTTACACTGGGGTCATTTGGTTCGCAGCAACAACATGAAAAATTAGACTTCCCAAAATATTAACTACCATAGAGTTGTTTGATTGCGCAAATGGGAGGAAATGGATCTTCCCGAGAACTTGTATTTCCTATAAAACGCAGGAGATCACTTACCCACTCCCCTTTAGGTAAGTTTTATTGCCTGCATTTTCAATTAATTTATAGACAAAAATGACCCTGTTAAAATTAGTTAATACTAATTTTACCCTTATAATTTGAATATCAGCATTCACTTCTTCATGTATGCCGTTGTTTCTCGAGTATCTCCCGTCTCCTCTTAACCCTAGCAGCAGTTTTCAGCAATGGTATTAGTGATTCCTGATTCTCGAGCTCCTCTCAACCCTAGCAGCAGTTCCCGGCAACGGTACTAACGATTTCTGGTAAGCCTTGATGACATTACTCATTATATTTCCTCTTTTTCTATTAAGTAAGCTACAACCTTCATATTTAAAAATTTTTATCCTTCCCGACTTTCCGTCAAAGAATAGGAGCTGTAGCATCGGAATATGAACAGTAATAAAATAATGGTAGAATTTGATAAAAAAGGGTGTATGCTTATGGTTTAGCAAATTGAGATGTTTAATCCAACCCCCACGACAGAGCTTCTAAGAGTTTCTGGACATGATATCGTTGTTGTTTACCTGTTGACTGCCTTGAAAAAGATGAATGGTGTTTGTTGAATTCAAATTTCTCAAAGTGGCTGACCATATTTTTATTACTATTATAACTTATAACATTTTTGCATGTAATTTGCCTATGTCATACAGTTAATACTCGTTTACCTTTAAGTAAAAAGAAGAAGATTGTTATTACATATATTGTGTTATACACACAGATTATGCTTATGATTTTGGAGACTATTTCTGAATTTTTGTATCTTCTGTTCTTTTTGGACATTCGATTGCTCAAGCCTATATCCTATATATTTGATAGTTGTGCTGAAGAAAGATATTATGCTAGGCTTTTAAATCTCAGGCTAATGATTCAAGAAAGTGACTTAGCATGCTTGGATAACCTTAGGATGAATAGAGCCTATTTTTCTAAGTTATGTGATATGCTTAGAGATGTTGGTAAATTACAAGGAAATAGAAATATTAGTTTAGAGGAGATGGTTGCTTTATTTCTATTCACACTTTCTCATGACACAAAAAATCAAAGAACTCAATTGTATTTTAGGAGAAGTGGTGAGACAATATCTAGGCACTTCAATTCAGTTCTCCACGCTATCCTTAGATGCTATAATATTATACTAAAGAAACTTGAGCCAAAGACAGAGAATTGCCAAGATGAGAGGTGGAAATAGTTTAAGGTAAGTTAGAATTTTTAGGAAGATTAGATGAATGTGTAAATATTTATAAATATATACAGTATCTATTAACAAGTTATATATATACACACACTGCAGAATTACTTAGGTGCTTTAGATGGAAGTCATATTAAGGTTCGTGTTGGGGATAAAGATAAAGCTAGATTCAGGAATAGAAAAGGAGAACTCACTACTAATGTGTTAGTTGCGTGCACGCGGAATTTGCAATTTATATATATATTGCCTGGTTGGGAGGGGTCCACACATGACAATAGAGTGCTTCGAGATGCACTTTCTAGAAAAAATACTTTGATAGTTCCATAAGGTAACAACATAGGTACCTTGACATTGCTCAATCTGAACTAAGGAGCTTATTTGAAACGAAACTACTTAACACTTATCTTGGTTAATTATAGGTAACTACTATTTGTGTGATGCAGAATACATAAATTGTGAGAGTTTTCTAACACCATTTAGAGGTCAGAGATATCATCTAAGTATATGGAAGAGTGGTGCTCAACCAGTATCTGCTGAAGAATATTTTAATATGAAGCATTCTCAAGCAAGAAATGTTATCGAGAGATGTTTTGGATTGTTAAAAATGAAATGAGGTATTCTAAGATGTACAACTTGGTAGCTTAGGAGAATTGTGGGTACAATTATCTTGACTTGCGCATTGATGCATAATTTCATTCGAACATACATGAGTGTGGATCCCATAGAGCCCTTGCTTATGGATGGTGAGGAAGAAGACAATGGTGAACTTAATATTGGGATTATGGAATCTAGTGCTGCATGGAGTACATTCAGACATGATCTTGCCAATGAGATGTACAATGCATGGTTACATGACACCACATCATTGAATAGGGTTTAGCAAAAACTATGTAGCGTATTTCACTTGTATTGCATTTATGGATTGATAGACAATATACACTTTATTCTTGTATTATTTTTATCTGAATTTATAATAAGACGGGAATAATGACTTTGCTTTTTATTGAATTAATAGTATGATCATCCTAAATTGCTAAATCATGAGTAGAATGCTGCTATAACGAATTCCTATGTTTCTTCTCTCTCTCTATCTTTCCTTCTTTACAGATGAGTCAACCAAAAGCTCAAAGAAATGCCAACCAAGGTGGTGAGGGTGCGAACCCATCTAGAGGATACACAAGATGGGGAAGCATTGAGGATCATGCACTAATTAGTGCAATAATGGATCTTATGGAGCTGGGTAGTTAGAAAACGGACAATGGCCAGTTTAAAAATGGTGCTTATAATAGGTTGGAACAACTTATGGATCAAAAGCTTCCTGGGTGTGGTATGAAGGCTAAACCACACATCGAGTCCCGTATCAAGTATTTGAGGAATTAATATAATGCTATTGCGAAGATGCTTGGTCCAGCTGCTAGTAGACTTGGATGGAATGATGAAGAGAAGTTTGTAACTTGCTTAAAATCAATCTGGTATGAATGGGTGAAGATAATATTTTATATTATACTTTTTCTTTTATGCACATATGTGTGTCTGTGTATATTTTTATTTATTAGTGATAACTTTTAAAGTTTTACCTTCTTCTCTCATTATGTTTTTCTTTCTTTTATGCTAGAGCCACAATAATGCCGTGGGGTTAAGAAATAAGCCATTTCCATTTTTTGATGATTTAGCCAAAATATTTAGGAAGGATAGAGCCATTGGAGACGAGATTGTAAATCTATAAGATGCATTAGAGGGGATAGAAGACGAAGTAAGGGATAGAGAAGAAGAAGAGCAAGAAGAACATGTTCTTGCTTTTTCCATGAAGGACACTTATCCAGTCCCTCCATGTGCCCCGATGGGAACTTCTTCCTCAACCACCCCAGTAAATCGTAGGTCAAAGACGACAAAGATAGAAAATTTAGAAGTTTTGAGAGAATTCTCTTCTAGATTTGCACGAATGGGTGATGTGATGGAAGATGCAAGTAAACATATAGGCCGCTTAGCTTCTTGTTTCCAATATGAATCTGATTCTGTAGGGAGAAGGATGCAAGTGACTAGTAAGCTTATGAAGATTGATGGGTTAACTCCTACCCAAGTTATGAATATGGGAAGGAAAATTGCTCTCAACCCCCTAGAAATTGATTTCTTTTTTAGCCTTCCAGAAGATTTCAGAGCTGCTTATGTGCATGGTTTGTTACTTCCAGATCAGTAAAGTTCTATGAAAACTAGTAGTCATTAGGAGCTAACACACTCACTAAACTCATGTTATGTTGTTGAACTTTTGTATGTGCACCTATTTTTTGGACACTTATTTGACATCGGAGCCCATAATGTATTAGTTGATGTAGCTTCCAGTTAATGTATATAAGCTACTAAACTAGATTTCCTCAAGCTTTTGGTGGAATATAACAATACATTCCTATTTTTTCCCATGGCAATTTTATTAAGACTCCTATAGTACAGCTCAGTCCATTTCATGCATCATCGAACGCTCATGATTACACATTATCTGGGATGTTACTGTTTTGGACGAAAATAGTAACACCCAAGAATGCAACCTGTTGTAGTGTGAGAGAAACATGTTTATTGCTAGGGATCTGCGCACTATTAAGTGGCCACTTCGCCTGAGAAAGCAGGCTAACCATCTACATGTTACTATTTTAGTCAGAGACAGTAACATCGTTGCGGCTGATGGAAAATTGATCCCGGGGGGATTAAAAGTAGCTGGAATATAGGTTTTATTAGTTAATTATGTAACTTGACGTGTTTCTCTTTGGATAAGATCCAACAACTGCCTTTTTGTGGGATGTTACTATTTTGGACAAAAATAGTAACACCCAGGAATGTGGCTCATGAACTTCAGTCGGATGCATTTCCATTTCTAGGGTAGAGCTTGTTGTGCATTAGCTACATCGCCTGAGAAACCAGGCCAACAACCTACATGTTACTGTATTGGTCTGAAACAGTAACATCATCGAAGTTATTGGAGTTTTGTGCCCGGGAGGTTACAGGTGGATGGAAGTTGGGTTTGGGTAGTTATTTATGTCAGTTGACAAGTTCCTCTCCGGATAAGATCCAAGAAACATCTTTTTATGGGATGTTACTATTTTGGACGAAAACAGTAACATCATTGAGGCTATTGAGTTTTGAGCCCGAGAGGTTTTAGGTGGGTGGAAGTCGGGTTTGGGGAGTTATTTATGTCACTTAATGCGTTTCTTTCCAGATAAGATCCAAGAAATACCTATTTGGGGGATGTTACTATTTTGAACGAAAATAGTAACATCATCGAGGCTGTTGAGTTTTGAGCCCGGGAGGTTACAGGTGGCTGGACGTCAGGTCTGGGTGGTTATTTATGTCACTTGACGCGTTTCTTTCCGGATAAGATCCAAGAAATGCCTATTTGGGGGATGTTACTGTTTTGGACGAAAATAGTAACATCATCGAGGTTGTTGAGTTTTGAGCCCGAGAGGTTACGAGTGGTTGGAAGTCGGGTCTGGGTGGTTATTTATGTCACTTGATGCGTTTCTCTCTGGATAAGATCCAAGAAATGCCTATTTAGGGAATTTTACTATTTTGGATGAAAACAGTAACATCATCGAGGCTGTTAAGTTTTGAGTCCGGGAGGTTACGGGTGGTTGGAAGTGGGGTCTGGGTGATTATTTATGTCACTTGACAAAGATCCAAGAAATGTCTATTTAGGGGATTTTACTATTTTGGACGAAAATAGTAACACCTAGGAAATTGGCCTGTGTGTGTGTGAGAGGTGCATGTCTATCGCTGAAGACTGTTTCAAAAAATGTCCTTCGTTCATACTAACATTGGTGGTAGGTCTTACAAATAGTACCGCACAACTGGATGTTGCTGCATCCGTAAAAAAAGAGTAACATCAACACAGGTGTTCATAATTCATATGGTAACGTGTTGTCTGAGTACTAACATAAACTGGATATAAGATTAAATTGTATAGAAAATTAACATTTATAATTGAGTTATACATACAGTTGAATTTTAAATATATCTAAGACAATGGTCATTAACATGAATTTAGTTTTACATATGTGCATAATAATCAACTTTAGTGTTATATATGTGCATAATAATTAACTTCAAATGGGAAGACTGAAATTCTCAAGGAATTTAGTAACTAATTTTGCTCTGTATTGTCTCACTTCCTCCAACGAAAATTGTTCCTGAAACTCTTTATTGCTGAATATATTCTCTATATGCAAGCATACGAAAATCCCGCAGTCTTGCCTGGAAAATAGTAACGAGTTAGTTTGGTACCTACTAGACATGTTACCCTTGGATAAGAAAAGAACTTGCTACTTACGACGTTTCTTCCTGTTGAGGTGCCTGTTCGTATGATATTATCTCAAAAGGTGGACTTGCGGTGGCTGGCTCTACCATCTTATCCAGTCCATTCTGTGCAAGGACTTCATTCATCTTTTTCTCGTAATAGTCCTTCTATTGTTAGCAAACCAAAAAAAATAAAAAATGAAAACTCCATGCAACTATCTACATTGCTAGCTGTAACATCTTGTATTGTTCTGAGTTATTATTTTTTATTATGGCAACAATAACATCAGCAAAAAACATATCCAGCATACAAATAACCCAATGAAGTTTAATTAAAAAATGAAACTCTAAGAAAACAAAGTGTTACTATTTTTACAAGAAATAGAAACATCAATGAATAACAACTTATCATCTAATAGAATCACACTTGACATGTTTTCTCCAACGGAAGACCATGCTATGAACTACATACGAGAGATACAACGTTATCTTATTGTGAGTATGATATGTTACTGTATCTGATGGAAAGAGTAATGTCAATAAGATAATAAGGTACAGGGTTCAAGAATGTGACTAGCAATGCAACTTCAGTTAAATCAAAAGTAACAGCACTTGTTATTCTATCGTAGTATTTAATATCACTCACCACCATCGTGGCATCACGAAAGTATGGATCCGGTGCCTCCTCTCTTCTTGGCTACAGCGAGTTATAGTGTGTCCATTTGCACTCTTTATCATTTAGGACAAGAAGTGTGAAGTGGTTAGGGTTTCTAAAGTCATTCACACCCGTGGAGTTCATTGGAAAGATAATAACATCTGCAGCCATTGCCTCTTTCATATGTGCATCGAATTTGAATTACCTGGCTTCTTAGAGTAACTTGGCATCGCTCATAATATAAGACTGTCAATATAGTTTTAACCTATGTCAGAATCAATGCTGCCTTCTGTGATTCATATTTGGGAAATGGATTCAGGATCTTACCCAACAGCAGCTGTCAAATGCAAATATCTTCCTTTTACTGTTTGTGGAAGCCAGGCTCAGAGTGTAGGCATGGCCATTTATGATCTCCATTGATTGTTTAGTTCTTGTTAGATGATTGATAAGGGTGGCAAACTCCAAATAGTAGCACAAGAATCCAGTAGTTGAAACAGAAAGAATAATTGTATCTAACTGTTTGCATTCCACACAGTAGTAACTATGCTTTTTGAGACCGAATAGACTCAGTAAGTTCCTGTTACTGTTTAGGGAAGAAATAGTAACATAGCTAGAGGGTGGAACAAGATAAAATAATAATGCATTTAAACGATCAGATGATACATACATTGTTTATGATTGACTTCTCCTTCATTACTCCCACTAACTCCTTAAAGGTTATGAACAAATCTTGCTAGGGGATTGACCAGACAAAAATATTGCATATGGTGATTTGGCATAGGGATTAGACGAGGCGATAGGCAAAACTTTCTAGTAAATGCAAAGAATTGAGAAGAAAATAAGACATGACTTACTGTGGGTCTCCTGCCAATTTTATTTGCACCATCTTACTCCTGACATCTTGGGTCAGGTATTTTGCAGCTGGCAACTTTATAGTATTTGTTGCCTTATGAGTTTGCTTTTTCTTGGTTTTATCTGCTGGTGTATCATCTTCAATTATAACAGGGGCCTCTTTGCTGCCCATAGACCTCCTCAGCAGTTGCTGTCTGTTGTCGTGCATCTGTTTGTCTTGTTCATTTTTTCAATGGCCCCGAGTACGTGAACTCTTTATCCCATTTTATTTTTCTTATTTTCTTTTTAATATTCGCTATCATCGAACATTGCTTTTCCTCGTCTATATCTTATTCATCAGCTTCGATGGTTTCTACCTCATCTTGTTCAACCACCTGCACAATTTATTCTGATAGCTGTGCATTGAGCTGTTTATTCTGATTTTCCAAACTATCATTGACCGCCCTGAGGTTTTCGGCCTCACTTGTTGCAATGGACAGTTGCTCCTGTAGCTGTGCGTTATCATGTTTGAGTTTAGCTATTGTCTCTGTGTTTTGTTATATCTGAAGTTTCTTAGTAAAGGATGTCAATTCATCCTTCAGTTTGAGTATTTCTGTGTTTGCACTGAAGAGCTGATCCCTAAGCCGTAGGACTTCATCATTGTTTTGTTGTTGTTGCTCTTTGTGGGATGGTGCAATATCAGCAAATTGGTCCAGCTTTGTTATTTGGGGTTGGATCACGTACTGGGTTGATGCTGTCTCAATATCGCCCTCCAAATCCTCCGATTGGGAGGTGTGTCCTGTGATTTTGTTTTGTCAAAAAATTCAATTAATCATAGATTTGTTTCTTTTGTGTAGAGGAGGTCGTATTCTTGTACTGTGAGCTCAATTTCTCTGTTTACGACTTGAAACATAATAGTATTTCCACTGTTAATGTGGTAAATCAGCATGTTACTGTTTCGGTGAGAAACAAAAACATGAAAATAAAGGACAAAGTTTCAGCATAACAATAATTATGGGTAAATTATTAACTATGAAACACAATAAACGCACAAAATAATGTATGGTTAATGGAAAGAAATTGGAATTAAAAGATGTTTCTATTTCCACTCCAGATCAGTAGAACCCTGCGATATGTTACTGTTTTACGTGGAAACCCTAACACAAGGTCAATGAAGGGGAAAAAATTGACAAATCGAATATTACTAACTATTAAAACTGATAAAGGGCGCATGTTACTGTTTTCAGAAAATACAGTAACATGTTGCATTGTAACTATGACATGCTTGTGTTTGTTATGAAACAGCAATACCATTCATAAAACAAAAAAAATTACTAGAATGAGGATCAAATTAACAATAGAAACCTGGAGAGAAGGACCTATTACTGTTTCACATAGAAACAGTAACATCTTGTTCGATGTTACTATTTTTCATGGAAATAGACAGTAACATATTTTCTTGTACTGACATATATCGGGCTTCATAATAAGTTAATATTTTCATTCGGTTACCTGAAACTGGTTGATAAGTTGATCCCTCAGTTGACGTGTGAGGAGCTTCAGATCCCATTTGAGGCATCTTGGAACTCTTTCAATGTGATGCTCGCTCAGCACGCTTGTAATCTGACACAGCCAATACTGTCGACAATAAATCGTTCATTTTGTCACGTTAGTTTCCTTTGGAGGCTGCATCCAAGGACGGAGTAATAAAAAAAGCAAGAAAAACTGGAGGTAAACAAGTTATTCTTGTACGCAGTCATCAACATGAAAAAAAAACTCAAAAATAACTGTTAACTGAAATCACATTAACAATCAAAATGCCATAAAACTTTAGGTTACCATTCACAGACAAAGCAGGGACATGTTACTATTTTTGGTCTAAAATAGTAATATGAGCCAAGACTTGCGACAAACATACAAAAAGGAGACAAGAACATTCACTCAAATGAATGAAGACAATGTAAAGGATAGGGACACGAAGTAAAAAGGAGTTTTGACATCTTTAACTTACTGGCAATAGCATGACACAGCCGGTTACATTGGGGGTGCTGTCCTTTTTGAGAAAATTCATTAGTTAGTCGTGAATGTGTTGTGACCACCCATATTGTGCTATTGCATCTACTTCCTCTACGTATTTGATATATGACCAGCCCAATGTGTGGGCCCTGTTTGGTACGAAGAGGGTGACTAGAAGCATCAATGTCATAAGACGAGAGACATCTTGCACGTCAGTCTCCAATGTTCCTCGCACTGCTCTTTCGAGTGCGTTGAATATTATTGGTTTACTCATTCGTACTTTGCTACGGAAACACCTTATGTCAAAGTCTGACTGTGGCCTTTTGCTAAATGTTGTCTGGATGGGCTGGTCTCCATCTCTTATTCCAAAAATTAGCTTCACTGATGTTGGTGTTATTCTGAGATGTTCGCCCCCGATATTGAAATGACTATTCTTTTCTGAGAAGGTAGCAATTATGGACTGAATTTCAACATCGCTCTTCTGACACATGCTGCGATTCAGTTCCTTTGTTATTATTGCATTTATTAGGGCCCAAAATAGGTTGTGTTGTAGCACCATCGTGTGCCTATCATCGAATTGAAGCTGATCAACCTGCCTTATGCACGCCAATAGATTGGACCTGTATTGTTGAAATTTTTGGGTTTCTTTTTCAGAATCATCTGCTTGTGTGAGTGCTTTACTGCCTTTCTATTCAAGTAAATATCAAATCAAGCATTAAATCAAGCATAAATAGATAAAATGAGGTATGATTAATAATGCAACTTCCAATTCTTTCTAGTGTGTTATTGTTTCATCAAGAAACAGTAACACACTATAAAAAATGAGATATACATGTTTAATAAAACTCTACTGAACAAACAACGAGCAAATATATGTATAAGTGCTACTCTGTGACGTATGAATAACAATGCAACATCGTGGCAGTGGTGTGTTTCTATTTCACCGAGAAACAATAACATGAACCAAGATTTGAGATATAACTATTTTACGAATCTCTACTGCGTTGTTAACGAGCATAAGGAACATAAGTTGACAAGGTGAGACATGATTAACAGCGGAGTTTCAAAGAAATTATGTGTTAATATTTCACCAAGAAACAGTAACATGAGCCAGAAAAATGAGATATGCGAGTTTGACAATACTCTACTATATTGAAAAAGAATAAAAAGATGCACAAGTAGACAGTATGAGGTATGACTAACAATACAATCTCGTGGTAGAGATGTGTTACTATTTCACCAAGAAACAGTAACATGAGCCAAGAACCGATATATAACTGTCTTACGAATCTCTATTGCGTTGATAACGAGCAATAAAAACATAAGTTGAGAAGATGAGGTGTGATTAACAGTGGAACTTCCAAGGAACTATGTGTTATTATTTCACCAAGAAATAGTAACATGAGCCAGAAAAAATGAGATATGCGAGTTTGACAACACTCTACTATATTGAAAAAGAACAAAAACATACACAAGTAGACAACATGAGGTATGACTAATAATGCAATCTCGTGGTAGAGATGTGTTGCTGTTTCACCAAGAAATAGTAACATGAACCAAGATTTGAGAAATAACTATTTTACGAATCTCTACTGCATTGATAACAAGCAAAAGGAACATAAGTTGACAAAATGATGTATGATTAACGGTGTAAACTACGAGAAATAATGTGTAACTGTTCTAGCAAGAAATCGTAACATGAATAAAAAATAAGAGATGCATGTTTAACAAAGCTCTACTTTGTTGACAACAAGCAAAAACAACCATAAGCAGACAAAATGTGATATAATTGACAATGCAACCTCGTGGTAGTGGTGTGTTGTTGTTTCACCGAGAAACAGTAACATGAGCCAAGAACCGAGATATAACTGTTTTACGAACCTCTGCCGTGGTGGCATGGTTGTGTTTGGTCCGCAAATAGAGACGCCAACCCAAAAAACACAAGATATAGACAAGATGATTCATAACTAACGGAAAACCTTGACAAAACCAAGGTGTTTACTCTGTCAAAGACTAATGAAACGAGGTGTTATTGTTTCGTTGAGAATAGTAATACCCACCATATTGTGGTGATAAACTTACAAATTAAACATGATTAAAGGCAATGCCGATGGAAAAGCATTTTGCTTTTGGGCATCAGATGACTGCCTAATGTCCATTTATTTTATGTGAACAGAATGTCAAAACGACAATGAAATATGCATGGTGCCATTTTTCTATTTCTCATACAAATAGATATTATGTGGAGTGATAGTAACATGCAACAAAATATTTGGTATACTGTGGTCGTACTAACTTCTAGGGTTTCCCTTGAACTTACATAAGAACACAAATCCAAGGAAATTGTGAAATTTTCATTCAAGTTAACTGAAATATAATGTCTGTACTAGAGTCAATGCTAAAGATGAGGTGGGTTTACCTGTGGACAATCCATTTGTATGAAGTTACTGTTTGATCTTGTTTTAAGCTTTCGATATCGAGAAATGATGTTATCCGGTTGTTCAGGGTCATTAGAGTCTTTTCTTGCTATATTTGGTGATGATTTGCACGGTGTCTTCCTGCATCTTGAGATCACTGGTACTGTGCTTTGAGATGGAATGCGAAGTGTTGTTACTGTTTCGGCCTTTTTATGCCCCCCGAAATGCCCATTGCGTGCGTCATTCCGTATTCAAGCCATTGCATTTTGTCACTTCGATCCTTTCATTTTCCCGCCTCGGAGAACAGTAACAACGCTTGGGACTCTCATTTTTCATATAAAAAAATTGAAATCAATTAATATCTGTTAATATATTATTTTGGAGGCTATTGTGGTCATTTCATTGTTATATCTTATGAAATACAAAGTTGAACCAAATAAAAACATAAGAATTTCTTTATTGGGAAATGAAACTTGCTTTATGTCAACCAAACAAAATTTGGGATTTCCTAGGAAGTTCATATGGGAAATCAACTTCCTGTGAAATTCCATTTCCCATGAGAACTTAGTTCCTGTATGAATCAAACAACCCCAAAATCTTAACTCTCTAGTATCTTGAATCCAAGTTAAAATCCATTTGAACTATCGGACCTTCATACATTTCAAATTTCTCATTTTCTAATAAAATACTTCAATAACACTTTTAAATAAATAAAATTTTGATACTCACATTTTTATAAAACTAATTTTATTTAGAATCTCAAAAATTCCGAACATCATTGGTTCTTAAGAATAACTTATTAAATAAAAATTTCAACCATAATTACGAAAATATCTTAACTTATAGAGAATTCTTTATAAAATCATTCCAATTAATAATGACCATATAAAAAGAATAAATAAATTTTGAATATTATCATAAAAGTCATTTTAAATATTCAAAATCCATTAATACAGAAAAATAATTATAAATTAAGTATTAACTAATTAGATACTCAATTATCCACAAGTAGCAAAATTATAAACTTAAAATTTTACTTGGGACATTACATAATACTTTTACATTATCTACCTTGTCTTCTTTATTTCTAAGGTTTGAAATACTTTATAATGTAATACATAATACTTTTACATTATCTACCTTGTCTTCTTTATTTCTAAGGTTTGAAATACTTTATAATGTAACTTTCTATCAATGACGTTATTCTAACTTCTTTAAACTTAATACATGTATATACACCAGAGTTGAATTAGAGAAAAAATTTTGGAGGCGTCATGTACATAAAAAATTTTATTTTCATATATCATACTTATACATGAATTTGAAAAATAAATATCATTATATTTTATAACTTTTGTTTGACTAAAATTTAGCAATTTTTCATAAAAAATTATTACTTTGTAAGTTTTTTGTAATGGAATATTTTATCAATAAAATTATAATTATAAATTTTTCATGTTTATTATAAGTAAAATTTGTATAAAATTATAACTTTTTTGAAAAAGAATTATAAGATTTGTACTCTTAATTTATAAAAATTGAAATTATGAAATATAAATGTTCATAATTTAAAAGAAAAGATAAAAATTTATAAAATCCATATATGAATTATAAATATCAAGAATTATAAATTGCTAATAATATTATCAAACAATTTTTAAATCATCTTAAGTAATGTCTCCCTTTCAATTCTTAATTTAGGGGTTAATATCCTTTTTTCAAGAGAAACTAAACATAATATATATATATACACACACATACATATATAAAATAGTAATGTTAAGGAATATGTTAAGTTTTGGAGGGCCATGGCTTGCATGGCATAATGTAGTCCCCATTAATATAAAATAATGATTATGATTTAGAGGACTCTCTAATACTCATAGCTAAATTATGAATACTGGAAGACAAAGTCATCTAGACAGTTTAAGAGGACAAAATGCAAATTAACCATTGAATGAGAAAGATGAAGAGCTAGTCGAAATAAGATTGAAGTTAGAGTAGAATACCATATTTGCTCTTAAGGTTGTTGTAAGAGTAGCTGTCCTATTTTTGTTAGAATTAAACACTAGAGAATGCTATCAAAAGGCATTTATTAAAGGTATGAATTGTAAATTAATTAAAAAATAATAAATTTAGATAAAAATTTGAATAGTTATCAACTTATAATTTATAACCTATTAAACATAATTTCTTAAATCAACTTGTTTTTTTCTTGATAAGTTAGTGGCAAAATATTTATTAATATGATACAATAATTTGACATGGACATGAAATCCTTATACGGATTTAGGTTGAATTTATACAAGTTTCAATTGTAAGTACAAATAACAAATAGAATAAATTAGGGTTGTAAATAGTTTAAGATATCAATTCATTTAAAAAATAATTAATAATTAAATTATAAATAATTATATATAATAAAAATATAAAATCTATTTTAATAAAATGGTAATAAAAATAAAAAAGCATTTTATCAATGATTGAAATTGTGTTTTACACAATAATAAGTAATTAAATTTAACAAATAATTTTATAATATAAAATTTATTAATTAAAATTATTAAATGAGTTTGATAGATTAACCCTATATGGACATATTTAATAAATAAGTTAACTAGATATGATATAATTATTATTTAGATTAGGTTAGGGTTAAACTTATTTGAATTATTATTAGTTTTTTATATGATACAAATCTGACACATAAACATGAATTACTTTCTTTACATATATAATATCTTAAAAATCATTTTTTTACATTCATCATCTCTTTTCTAACATTATAAGCCCATAATAACATTATGCTCATACCATCCACATTTTTGTTTTAAAATGATATAAGCCTTTTGACATGTATAGTCATTGTTCTTTCCTTTTGCTTGGCATCCCATTTTAGGCTAAAGTGGCACTTGATGGATATGAAGTCATTGTCCTTTCCCACTTTGACAACCTAGCTTAGGCGTGTGCATTTTGGTAGGGACCCACTTCAAATCATGTGTTGTTCAATTTCTCACCTCCCTACAAACAAGAGTGGTGCACAAACTCCATTTATGAGTAATGTATACATGTCTAATTAATGTCCACTATTTTTCACATTACTTAAGTAGAAATTATTATTAAATAATAATAATAGAAAAAATTACATTAATAAATAATAAAATTAAAAGTAAAATAATAATAATAATATTTATTCAATAATATTAAATAATGTAATAATATATATAATAAATTGTTAGTAATGAAGAATCCATTAATAATATTAATAAGATAATAATTATAGCTACTGATATAGTAATTAAAATAATTATTATTATACAAAATAATAATAATCATAACATAATGAGATACTATCAATAATTAATAATGTTATTCAAATAAAAATAAATAAGATGAAAAATAAAAAATAGTCATTACTATTAATAAATAAATATTAATAATAAAAATAATCTTAATAATATTAGTTATTAACACTAAACACTTATAAAAATAATAATATTAATCATAAAAAGTAAGAAGTAATTAATAAAGTTACAACAAAAGTTATAGTAATATAAGTAAAATAATATCACTACATTATAATAAAGTTCCATTGTATTTAGCTACCTTTATCATCAACGATAGTATTTCTTTTAAGGAACAACTTTCTTTCAAGTCTAAATGAACAAACATAAACCTTTCTTTCTTTGTAATTGTACATGGGCAAAGTTATCCTTGGCCTTATTTGAGGGAGAATGATTTTCTCACTGCTTGCTTTGGTAACCAATAGATACAATTTTCTATTTCACGTGTCACCAATTCAATGCACCTCAGTTATAAGCATCTAAATGGACTAAAAACTTTTAATACTAAAGAAACCTTTGATTTAATTTTATATATAACTAGAAATATAAATAGCACAAATTATGTTATCAAATTTATATAAATTAACTCCTTTTATGATCTCTACATTTACTTTAACACAAATCTAAGCCATATTTTGATTTCACACCAATTATAAGATATTAAATGTAATTTGTGCAACATATAAGCCTTAATTATTTTATTTCTTTTTTAGTATAAACCACTTAATATCTAGTAGGTCTTATTGGGTCTCTGATTAATTTAGATTTAAGCTGAGTCAAACCCTAATGTGGGGCGCAAGCTCTTAAGTTTGTCTGCTCCATCCACAAGGCTCGAACTTAAGATCTTATTTAAGGAAAACATAATTCCTTGCCACTCAGATTGACTAGTGTTGGTAATTATTTTGTAATATAACATTTTTATTACTTAGATTCTATAATAAAAAATTTATTATTGTTGTTACTATTATTATAGTTATTATTATCATATTATTATTAAGTAGAGAATTAAGCTTTAATATATTATAGCATTGTTTCATCATACAAATGGTCATCTATGAATATTAACCTTTGTGATGTAATTTTTTTCCATTTTTTCAAGCTCATATACATAATGGCAAATAAGATTAATATAGACATAAGCAATATGTCACAACCTAATCTAATGGTGACCTATGTGGATCTTGATATCCGATTTTCACAAGCTTTAATACTATTCATTCTAAATTTATCTAATAGAACTCTCTATATTTTCAAGGAGACTTAAATTACACTTAAAAATTTTACAAAAAAATGGATAAAGTCTTCTCTGTCTTTGGATACTTACTAAGGGCCATACACTTTATAATACAAAACATATATTTATCACAATGTGATAATAACAAATATACACATAATACTATATAATTTTAAACTTATACATAGATAAATAATTCAACTATCTAATGTTGTATCAACAATATCTCTATCTTAAATTTTAATCCTAATCCAACAGTCAAAATCCTTTAACAAGGCAGTCCTAATTGTCCATATATGCAACAAGGCTCATAGGCATTTATCTTAACTTAAAAATATTGAAAATAAAATAATGTGAGTTATGAAAACTCAGGGAACTTATAACTCTCACTATTCTGTAGAAATCAATTATATATATATATACATAATAGTCACATGTGAATTATGTATTAAATTAGACAATGATAATAGTAAACTTATTTCCTAAATTTTTGAAATATATGAAATCAAGCCTCATATTGAGTGTTTAGCTATACATAACTTAGATTCTATACTTCATTTCACATATCATAATAATCTCTTTATTTGTTGATACATGACATTATTTTAATATCACATACCATCCATTCCAGATAATCAATTCATTCATAAATAACCATTCAAGCTCATATATAATCGAACCATCATAATCATAACAAGTCCTTATAATCACGTCAAACAATAATATCTAATCATAAATAAAGTTTCAATATCACATCATATAAAAAAATCATTTATAAGAAACATACATGCATCCACTATTAACTCTCAGGTCAATCTTATATTCTTCATAACTATTTCTTGCATATTTCCTATTTAACCATCACACTGTCACCCCATCACAATTTATAATTTTCAAAGCCACTTATAGCGTGATTCATAGTGTAGTAAATTTGCTAAAGCCTATCTTTATTTATGTCATAAAATTCAATACAATTCCCCAAAAATAACCATTCATCGTTATGGGGTAATAAAAACATATAACATTATATATGTAGGGTAGCATCATTATGCCCTCTTGCATGGGCTTAACATTTGTTCATATTATAATATAGATCGCATTATACTTTCCAGTATGCACATAATGATATAAATCAATCATAATATGAATTATTATAATTCCATCACACTCAATCATTTAGTAGTTAGCCATGACCCCACTATACCTCTTCAACATGGTGACTCAATATTTACTCAATAGATAACTATCACTTTATCACAAGCATTATTACTATATCATTCAAATTTGGTTACAAAGTAATTTAATGATAACCCAAACTTTAATATTTATGGCTTTAAGAATTCATACATGAATGTATATATAATTCGTACCATTGGTAAGAACAATCATATACTTGTCATATGAACTAAATAATGTTAAAGCATTTGTTTAGGATAAATATATCCTCATTTGTTAAGATTTACCTATTTCATTTACTTTAAAGCATCCAAGTTCAACTTTTTCTCATTTTCTTATTCATAATTCACAAGAATAATTCATAAATAAATAACATTCTTTATTTTCTTTCCACTTATGTCAATTTCAATTTTATATCATGATATACTAATAATGAAGATCATTTGTTTCCTTACCTTTCTAAGGTTAACTCATAAAATCAAAATATGCTATTATATAATAATCTTAAATCCAACTTATATAGGTAAGAAATTACAATTTAAAGCTCTTGAGAGAACCTATTCTCATTACTGTATAAAATTATACACTTATCTCTTTATATTTTAACTTTCCGTGAAGATCCAAAAATTCACTTTTATTAGAAACTCTCATCTTGATGATATAATTTTATTCTAAATATACTAATTTAATATTTTTATCATAAAATCTTTATTTTATTAATACTATATCAGTTATCCAAAATAAGATGATAAAGTGAGAGTTTTCCAAATTATGTTCAAATCCTCAAATATTAGGATACAATACTTCAAGAATATTTTAATTATATTGTTT
Organism: Sindora glabra; assembly: GCA_020226215.1. NCBI lineage: Eukaryota > Viridiplantae > Streptophyta > Magnoliopsida > Fabales > Fabaceae > Sindora > Sindora glabra. Next base: position 53,915,914 of record CM035236.1, read on the forward strand.
TAACATTCTATATCATAAAACCCTTATTTTTTAAGACCACCAATATGTATTTGAATTTACTCACAACATAGGTTTTCTAAAAAATATGTAACCACTATTGAAAATATTATAGTATAATGCTTCATAATGGTTCTACTCTTCTTAGTTAAACACTTTATAGCATAAAATACATACGTACAAATACATTTTCATAAATATCATCATATATCACACACATACACACATACAAATGGGAGCTCACATCCTTGCCCTAATCCATGGTCTCTAGTTGCAGCAAAAGAAAGACGCCAATGGCAATAGCCTCATACAAAGGAGAGGTTGATGATAAGGTTAGATGGCTAGTAGAATAAGATTAGCAACTGGGAAAAGCAGAGAGAAGAAGGAAAGGGTAAAGAGAGAAAGAAACAACTAAAAAAAGAGAGATAAGGAACTAAGTGGAATGAGGAAAGAGAAGAAGCCAGGTGAAGTGAAGAAAAAGAGAAAAGGGAAAGTTTTCAAAAAAGGAAAGAGAGAAAAAATAAAAATGGGCAACCAAGAGTTTTAATATTACATTTCTTGCACTATTATAAGCTCACCTTTCCTATTAAATCTCAACCTTATATTTTAAATCAAAGTCAATCTAACCATTCATTTATCTTACAAGCTCATTTTCATGAAATTGACTTCATTTAAATTTGTAACTCAATTATTTTCAATCTTCCATCAATATATATACATACGTATATATCTATAATAGCACGATAAATTTAAAAATTTCTAAAATAATTATTTCAAATTTTCACAACTCCCAAAAATAATTTATGAAATATGAATAAATTATTTCATAAATCTTTACACCCATAATCATTAAAATCATTTTTAACATATGGAAAATTCCTTGAAAAAATGACCACATAAAAATAAATATATTTCAAATATTATAATCAGCATCATTTTATTGTTCCAAAATTTTTAGAAAAGAAAAGAAATTTAAAACCAAATATTTACCAAATAAATAAAATGAATATTCATAAGTATTGAAATTTATGAAGCTTTAATTATTAACCCAAGGTATTACATAATATATTTTCTTTCTTTTGTTAACCAATAATTATGTTTCTAACTTGTAAAATTGTCTCCTTCTAAACATTTACAATTAAAAATTAAAATTTTTACTTGACATCTTGAAATAGTTTAAGGAATTCTCCTTTGACCTACAATTAAATTAACAAATGTCAAGAGAATTAAACTTCTTTTAGGTTGTATTATATAAACAAATGAACATAAATCCAATATTATGAAATAAAGCACTTAAACCATTGCATATATATTTTATAAGATTAAGGTCTAGAGAAAAACTCTATAGGATTTTACTTTATAGGCCATGGATTCAAAAAGCAAAGTAAATATAGTATCATTAACACTATAAAACTTTAAACTTGAAAATTTAAATGAAGTCCATTCATAAATTTTAAAAAAGTAATTTATATTGTACATGATAGAGAGAAAGAATAAGAATATGAAAAAAAAATCAAATTTATTATGATAATAATAGAAATATGAATTTGAATAGGAAAAAAACTAATAAACAATAGTAACTAAAATTTTTCTCATAACAAAGACAATAATAATAAGATCTCTATAAAAACTATTAGAAACTATACGTTAATTGAATCATGAAATATATAAATTTTACTATACGTTAATTGAATCATGAAATATATAAATTTTTATGTAAAAATATAAATGAATTAAAAATTAAAAATAACACTCATAGACAAACCAAATACCAAAAGCAAGAGATCTTATAAATTCCAGTTGAATGAGACCTTGTAAATTCTAATTGAGCCCAAAACTAAAGGTTGAGGTAATTAGTATCTTGATTATTATTCCATTATTCCCTATAGAGAACACTGTTCAATTCAAACTCAAAAGACTAACTTTACAAAAAAAAGTGGATCATCAACCCACAGAAGATACATAAAATTAACATATGAAAGAATACTTAAAAATAAAAGTAAAAAGATGAAGTGATAAGAAAAAAGACTCTTTAAAAGATAGAGGTAAAGGAGAAGATGAAGTCTAGAAATGCAATCAAAGAAGATGAAGTGCCAAAAAAACATATTAAAAATAATAATAAATAGCATATCGATTTCATAAAAATTAGAGCAAATCAAGAACAATTGAGGAAGAAAATGCAATAAAAATTAGAGAAAGAGATGAAAGATTATAAGAATGTAATAAATAAGATAAAGAAATCATGAAAATTATTCCAAAGAGAAAGAAAATACATAAAAATTAGAAAAATTAATAAATTAGAGAAAGAAATCAGGAAGTTTTTTTTTCCAATTTAAAATAAATTGTTATATATAAATGAGAGATTTAATTCATTGCAATGATTACTAATCACCGATTGCACAAGTATGACTTACCACAGTGCAATATTTATTAAGAAGAAACTGATTACATTGAAAGAAAATGATAAATTAACACATAATGAGTTATAATAATGACATTTATCATAAAAGAAGGTACGAAATATCATGACTAATATATAATATATAGATATTTGAGATTCTGTAAGTTTCTAAGAAAGATCAAGAATTGAAGTTTTTAACTTTTGTGTATAAAATTTTATATGTATTTATAAAAATATTATGTATAATAAAGAGGGTAAATTGTAATCTACCCTTCTAAACTATAGGGTATGTGCAAAAAATCTCATCATTTCAAATTAGAAGTAATTTAATACCTAAACTAATGTTAGTGTACAACTAATTCCCTTATTTTTAAATGCCATCCAAATTGATTTCAACAACATTCTTCCCTTTCCTCTTATCTTTAGCTCCATTCTTCACTACCACCTCTAAGTTCTTATTTAATTCTTGTCATTGGTCATCTTTGTATTATATAGGTAATTTATCATTCATTATCACTTATTCCTTTCCTTTAATCATTGCCTATTCCTTATTGATGCCTGAGAGCTACATCTTGATGAGCCCAACAAAGATGGACTTATAATAATCAAATGCATTAAAAAATGGTATTATGCTATAATATAATGATCTTAGATAAATACGATCATATTTTTTTGATGATGTTTAGGATAAAAGAATCAATACAGAGGAGTTGAGGAAACTGGAATGAGATAGACACAATTGTCTTAGTAGGCATTCAATTTTGTTTCTATAATGCATTATTGTAGTGACACTATTTAAATTTGTTTACAATAATTATTATTAGATGAATTAAATACGAATCAAGTGATATAAAGAGTTTATGTGTTTAGAGTATCATGAAAGATCTTTCTTTTGTATCTTGTTAGATAAGAACTCACTATAGAGATGTGAATAACAATGTCACAAAGTTACTTATGGAATAGTGGGAGAGTAAAAGATAGGCATAACAGAGATTGAAAGTAAGAAATAAAGAGACATGTTGCTTTTGTCAATTTGAATGTTAGTCATAAGAGGGGATTAATTGCATATAAACATTAATTTAGATATTAGATTGCCTTTAATTTGAAATGAAATGGTTTTTTGCACATATCCCATAGCTTAGAAGGGTAAATTGCATTTTACCCCTCCATTTATTACATTTGTGTAATATAACCAATATTTAAAAAGAATAAATATTATAATTGGTTAAAATATTTAACTTTATTGTTTAATTATTTTATATTTTTAATTTTTTATATTAAAGATAAAGCATAACAAGATTATATACATTTGTCTGTATGTACAATCTGATTTCACCATTAATTTAATTGATCAAACTAATTGAACTACGATTTGACAATTTTTTGGTTCGCTATTTTGTTTGGTTTTTGAAACATCACTATTTACTTGTTAATAGATCAATGTTCTAATCTTAAAAATGATATTTGATCGAAAGGAAGAAATCTATTAATGCTTTAATCCTTAAGGTGGTTCCCCTATCTAGTGGCTCACCAAAACAAATTCAATCAATGTTAGTGAAAAATATTTTTTACTATTAATAAATAAGAAAAAAATACATCATTAGAAAGATAATATTAATTAATATTTTTAATAATAGTAAAGAAGTTTTAAAATTTTTTATTGATAAATAACACATGGTTGGGTAATAGCATAAACTTAATTTACATTGACCTCCATTTTTCATTTGGAAAAAAAATAATGTTATTAATTTAATGACAATAAAATAAAAAAATATTATAGTTAATTTGTCACATCTATTAATTTTTTAATTCAATGAATGTATTTATTATATATATGAAAGAAAAATAATCAAGTTAATTTAAATATTTTAAATTAATATTTTTAATAACATTATTTAGATATCCTTTACTACTTTTATTGTTTTTAAATGAATAGTACAGCACTCTTTTTGACCAAATGAAAAAATGGATCGACATGGATGTTAGCAATATGTGGATTACTTGTTATGAAAATTGTTAATCTTCACATTTTAGTAACTTTCATTTTTTTGTCAATTGGATGAAAAAATTATGATATTAATTTAAATATAATGAAATAATAAAAAATATTATAATTAATTTGTTATCGCCATTAACTTAAATATTTTGAATTAATATTTTTTGAATAAAATTATTTAAATATTTTTTATTATTTTATTATTATTAAATTAACAGTTAATTTTTTCTAAATACAAATATAGAAGTCAACAATCCCTCATGTATATTCAGCACATTCATGATATGTATAAAAAGTTTAAATTTATAAATTCAATGTAAATTGTGAATTTGATAGTCATATAGAATGATAAATGACGATTAATAATGCTAAAATATAAGATAAATAGACTCTCGTAATTAAAATACATGATCTAAACATAAATAAGTTGAATAGTTGCAATAAAATTGAATTCGAAGAAAAATGGTTTTCAATATATTAAAACGAATATTATTAACCACTCACAAGTACGTTAAACCAATTTAAGTGGTTAAAAGGAAAATCCTATTGCTCCCGCAAGATCGTCCCCACGCTTGGTTCTGAATATCCAAAGCCCCGCTTGTTTTTTTCTTGATAAAGGTAAGCATAGTGACTTAGGATTTAGTTTATGATAAAAAATATCAGTCTCCATAGTTATTATTCACTCATATTGATATGGCTTGGAACTTACGTTTTTCTAGAGAATAATAATTGTTATATTTCATTTTTTATTAAAAATATTTTTTTGGCATCGTATTTGATTTCACTTCTGTCTTTTTTTTCACTTTGTTTATTTTCATCCCATTGATTACAAATCAATAAACGAAAATGTCATTATTTCTTGCTAATGTGATTTTATTTATGAATTTATCTGCTGTATCGAATACAAATGAACAAGTGAGAATAAATGTGAGTGTTATTATTTTATATATTTTGAAATTAAAAATTAAAAATTTTATTTTAAATTATAAAATTATAAGGTTTAAAGTTTAAAGTTTTAGTTTTATTTTTAGTTAATGTCATGCGATGATTTTCCTTTGGGGGCCGTATTAGTAATGACTCATTACTCAATGTCTACGATAATAAAATGGTTTGAATGTAATTTGGTGCTTATTTTTGGAACAATGAATTGGGATATATAGCAACACTCTATGTTAATGTAAATTTGGATAATTCTACCAGACTGTAAGTTTTCAGTTTGGGTATAGATATTTTGATTTAGTGGCATTGTAATAGGCATTAGATATAAGAAAGAAAGAGATGAATAATTAATATGAGTTAGTGGGCTATTTACTAAAAAAATAAAAATCATTTATGTGAATTAATTTTCTTATCCCTTATTTTATACTTTTTAAAAATATGGCTATTATATATAATAATGGGCTAATAGATAGATCCAATAATACATTTCTAATGAGTTTTAAAAACTTTATTACACTTGTAAATAAAAAATACGTTAACTTTGTTTTAGTAAAATTTGAGCTCAATTAAAGAATAAATTATTAGTTTATTTTTCTGACTAAATAAGTAATTGATAAAAATTATATTTTGGCAAGAAAAAGTAATTTAATTTAACTTAAAAATAAAATGATGAGTTGAAATTGATAATTAGGTATAATAATTACTCATGTTGCACCTACACTAAATTTATGATGATGCAAATATAAAAATTTAATTGAAAAATAATAACATATATTTTTTTAAAATATCTATAATATAAAAAACTCATAATTAAAGTAAGAAAATTATTTGGATAGAACACCTAATTTTAATATAACATGCGTATACATAAACAGATTTTATTAATTACATCTTCATTCTCCTAAAAATATGAATTTATGTTTAAGATATATTTTTCAAAATTTATTTGATAAATAATTTTTCTAATTTAAATGAGAAGTTGGAAAATGACTTACAAATAACTCTTTATGATTCTTTAATTGCAAGAGGTAAAGGTTTGAAAAGGTGATCCCTATTAAAGAATTACGAAAGCTAAATAAAATAGTTAAGAGTCTAAAAAACTTTTAGGAATAATTTGTTATGAATTTTCTTTATGTTAAAGGTATTTTGAAACAAAATATAAATGGTCTCTGACAAAGCTTTTGTGTTTTTAAATTATAACACATGATGCAATTTAGTTATGAAGACGATTATCAACTACTAGGTCTTCCTTTATTCTAATTAATCCTAATTCAATAATTAATATCACAATTGTCTCAAGTTTTAGCTCCACCTCATTTGATAAATTTGATGCAGTTTAGTGATGAAGATGAATATCAACTGCTAAGCCTCTAACAAAGCTTTTGTGTTTTTAAATTATGACACATGATGCAGCTTGATGAAGATGAATATCAACTATTAGGTCCTCTTTAATTCTAATTAATCCTGATTCAATAATTGATATAATAACTATCTCAAGTTTTAGCTCCACCTCATTTAATAAATTGGAAGGATTGACAAACCCTTAAAATGAAAGTGAATCATTAATATTTTTTTATGCAATGACAACCTATATAATTATTAATTTTTTGGTAAAAACTTTGACTATTAATTTTGATGTTATTTTTTAAGTATTCTTGAATATAGTTTATTTATGAAATAATATATATTTATTTTTCTCTAATTTATTTATAGTTTTGGGCCTTCAAATTAATTTAATTTTATCCTCATTTACTTATGAGTTTTTTTATACTACCTTCATTCTCACTTCACTTAGATTGTAATATGAAAATATGATAGAAATATATAGTGAATAGATGATAGGAAAATATTTAAATATTTATTTCTTAAGTTATTAATTTAAGTTAAGGTGAGAGTTAACTTAAATCACCTAGCTTGTGACAATGCTAATAAGGAAAAACTTATACAAGTTGGGTAAAATGCTAAACCACCTAACTTATAGGAACTATATTGCTAGCATTTGGCAATTCTTTCCTTTGATTCACCCTCTAGTGTAATTTTAATTTCCTAGTGATTTTCATTATTTTTAAATATTTAAATTTATGTTTATAATGATGAAGGAAACTTTTATGAGATACTTTTTGGTATGAGTGTTGATAATTAATAGGTGATTTTATTAGTTTATACTATATAAAAAGCCTTTCAAAAGCATTAATAAGTATTATAAGCTAAGCTATAGGCATCATGACCTAAAACAATATAATTTGTATGGACACATTCAACATATTGAAGGTGAAGCCCCTGCTAAGTAAATTGAAAAATATGATTTTTTCTTCTTCTTTATATGTTGAAAGTGAAGCATGTACTAAGCACATTGAAAAATAATGAGTATTGCAACAATAATTTGTACATGTTCTAATCCTCGTTACCATTTCATTTTAGATAATTAGTAATTGTCACATACTTAGATTTAACACAAATTTTCACAATTATATTTATTGTTATATTATTTATAAGTTTAAATTCATTAGTGAAATGACATCCAATGAAAGTATTATATAGAAATATAGTTTATATAGAATATTTCTTAGTTGCAAAAATACTTGTAAAGTTTAAAATTAAAATTAAGATTTAAACTAATTTTAAAAAATAAAGGATAAAAAAGAAACCATAAAAGAAGTATAACAATTTGAATTTTCTCATAAGTTATTATTAATTTAAGGAATGAAAAAATTGATGAATTTGGTACCCATGAATCATGTAAATTGAAAATTACAAACTTAAAAAATGAAATAGCAAAATTTGGGAATAAGAAAACACAATTTTTTTTATACCAATTGCTTAATATGGTATCAAATCCTTAATTAAGGAAACACTTCTCATCAGATTTTGAATTTAAAAAAAATGTGATGTACCTACTCTTGCATTTTTATGGATTAACATAATTTGAATAAATATTATGTTATATGTATTAGAGAAAAATTGTAAAATATCCTTTTTAATTTTAGGATGGTTGCAAATTTTAGGATGGTTACATTTAACTTTGAAAAATTACAAATCAAACTCTCAAACTACAAAAATTTACGATTAATACACATAAACTTAATTAATTATTTTATTAAATTATGTAATTTTTATTAACTTTTCAAATAAGAATTACATTTGTTATGTCACTTTTTTACATGATTTTACAAATCATTTTCAAGTATTTAATTAAAATTTTATACATTTGATTTAATTTTTAGTAATTATATAATATAGAAATTATGTGAAAAAATAATGTAATGAGTCCATATACAATAATATTAAAATTCTTGTTGAACTTCTTTTAAAAAATCATGTAATTTGAGAATGGTTAATTATTATATGTTCAATCAACTAGAGAGTATATTTATAATATTACAAAAGATTAACTTGTTTTATTATAACAAGTTGGGAATATAAACACATACCAATGATGATTGGTTCGAGTAACTAAGAGCTTGATCCTTTTAAGCAAAGTCTCATGTTCGAACCTTATAAATATAAAAAACTATTATTGGGAGAGTTTTACCCCATATTAGATCCACTAATTGGAATCGAATTTATCGGAGGCTTAATGTAGCCTGTTGGATACTAGATGATTTATACTAAAAAAAACACATGAGTAAGAACAATGAAATATTAGATTAAGGTTCCGTTTTACACAAATAGTTAATAAGTTAGTTAATAGATGATAAATTAATTAATTATTCAAAAAGTATTTTACAAAATTAGCTATTTAATTAGTTAAAATTGTAAAATGACGTAAAAAAATATATTAATAAAAATAAATATATAATTAAAATAATTCATATTTATCTAAAAATTAAATTATATTAATACAATTAAAAAATTTAAAATAAAAATATAATATTTAATATTTAATTAATTGTATTTTATAAACTTATATATTAATTTACTTACATAATTTTTATTATATTATTATTTATAAAAAAATTATAATTACTTAAAATATAATTAATTATATTTTATGATATTATTTATTTATTTATATACATATTTTTATATATTTATAATTTAAAATTATGATATAATTATGTTAAAATTAAGTTAATTATATTTTATAAAAAATTAAATTTATGTTATAAAGAGTATAGGTTATAAATTAATAAAATGAATAAGGATAGATTTGAAAAGAATTTAAAAAAATATTAACTTATAAGTTATAAGTTATAACTACTTTAGATAACTTATTAAATCATAAGTTATTTTTTTAATAAGTTAGTGTGAGAAAAAATTCTAGAAACTAGCTTATAACATATTAACCAGGTTAATAAGTTATAATTTAATTTATTTATTATATATAATAGAGTCTAAGAGTTTGATAAGTTAGATTGAGAGTATTGTCAACTAACTAATGAAAAATTTTCATAAAATTAGATATAAATGAGTTAGGTAGAATTAATAAAAACCTAATTCATATGTACGAATTTGAGATATAGATTAAAGTCAGCATGTTAAGCTCAACATGATAAAAAAGTAATCCATCAAATTAATTAAATTTAAATAATTGAAATTTATTCAAGACTTAAAAAATATATAAAATTGTATAATTATTTTATAAATTTCTACATAGTAGAAAATTCATGCTTAATGTGAAAAAATCATCTAAATAAATGCCTAATTATGATATAAGGTAAAATCTATTAAAAATATTTTTATATTTAAAGTCTATATAATAAAAAATTGCCTATTATAGATATTTTTAAAATAAATTATTTGATACAAAAGTTCTATTACTAAAATATTTTTATTTTAGCGTTAATAATTATTCAAGTTTGTGTCAAACTTCTATTTTAATATAATATTAAATATTACAAAAAACTCATATGACTATTCATTTATCTTCACTGATTAGTGGCATTTTCAACTTTATTATATAGGTATCAATAGGGGTATAAATGAGTTAAGTTATTCATGAATAATTCGAGATCAATTTGTAAAAAGTTTAGTTTAAGTTCAAAATTAAATGAGTTGAGCCTAAATTAGTTAAGCTTGATTAATAAACAAATCGAGCTTGAGTATTTTATTACTTAATTCGAACTATTCTTGCAAGCCTAGATGAGCCTAGCTATATTTTTAAAAACTTTTATATTATATATAATGTAAATAAATATATAAGTAATATAATATATTATTAAATTAATTTTAACCTTTTAACATGTCATTCTTAGTCTTATCATCCTAAAAGAGGGTTTTGACCTTATGGTTATAAAGGTTTTCTGGATCTTGGAAGATTGTGACTTTATGCAATAACATTGCATCACTGTCTAAATTGAAACCCTTGTCAAGCCTTCCATCATGCCACTATTATGCCCCATAGCTTTTCTTTGCCACAATGTCACCCCATCCACCACTTTTTTTCGCTAGTCTACAAATCCGTGATAGCACTTCCCTATCAAGTGGCTTTTCTTTGCGACAATACCTCCCTATCACGCAATTCCTTTAAACCACACCATTCTAATGCCTTATCAACTACACTTCCTTGAATTCTTTTAAGTTAAGCTTCCAAACCTCTAATAATAGCTTTCAATTTACCGAATATATTCTTATCCCATTATTTAAAGTAAATGACTACATGTTTAAGTTTTTTTTAATTAATATGTATATGATCCATATTGGTTCTAGTGTCTTTTAGAATTTAAATTGATTAACGTTAACATTATAGAAGGCTAAAACGATCTTCTTAGTTCTAGTGTCTTTTAGAATTTAGGTTGATTAATGTTGCAAGTAACAAACAATGATAGGAGGAATAAACTACCGATGTTATAAGTGGTTGACTAGCTCGCGAAGGCTTTTAGAAAGGGCTCGGTTACTTTGAATTGAATTTTTCTTTATTTTAGGTTGTTACAAGGGTTTAAGGTTAAGCTGTTTGTGTTAGTAAAAGGAATATTGAAAGATAATTCAAACTTACTTAAAAATATTAAGTGCATATATATATATAAATGTATAAATTGTGCATATATATTTAAATATACATATTTTAACATTAAAATAAATGCTTATGCACAATAAATATAATTAGTAAAAATTTAATAAATAAATGAATTTATCATCTAAAAATTATAAAATAATTATTTCTAGCCATTTGTTAATTAATTTCTTTATATTGCTTGTCTATTTGTAGTTGTTCTATTCTAGATTTGTTTATTTTAGTGCTCTTTGTTTGCTAAAAATGAAAAGAAATTAATGCTATAAATATAGTTCTGAAATGCGGTTGTAATGATAGTTGTAGCTTGTTATACTATGATTAACAAGATTACAAATAAATACAAAAAAATATGAATATTATACTGAAAAATTACAAAAAGTTACCATTATGAATTATTATAATAGTAATATTGTACTTACAAATCACAATTTAAAACTTTAGTTGTAATGTCCATTTATTTTCAAATAAAAATTTTAAACAAGTAAACTACTCACCAATATTATATGATTTTATATCCTACAAACCATCATAGATGAAGCAATTGGGTTTGACTAGATTAATAAGATATTAATCTTAACTAATGCAAATTATTTACAACTTATTTACACATAATTTCTCTTCATGTGGTGTTGTTGTGGAAAATATCCTTTTTTTCAAAAAATAGGCAGAAGATAATTAATTAATTATAATAAATCATATTAATAATATAACAGTTTCAATACAAGTCATTTTCATGATTTAATATATAATTTTTTCGTTCCTTTGTATAATGACAATTTCATGATTTTGGTATTTAATTCTATATAAGTGATGACATATGATTTATTTATGATAGGTATGTCAAATAGTCCACTTGAAGTAGATTCTAATCAGCCATTACCATTAAGTGGAAGCAATATTCCAACTTAAATATTAAGTGATCCTACTAAACAATAAGGTGAAGAATCTAATGATATTCCATCTCAAAAAAAGAAAGCGCACCTAGACATCCAAGGTTTAGTTAGAGTTTACTAAAATGATACATTCGAATAACACTAAAAAGGCAAAATGTAACTATCACCAAGAGGAGCTTTCCATATTAAACAGTGGTTGCACTACACATTTGAAATGACATATGAAAGGTTATCTTAGAAGGAAGCTTGCTCTCAAAAGTCAAGCTTTATTAAAAGTCCAATCGGTTGGTTTTTTTGTGATATAGAAGAACTTCTTTCTGTAACTGATGGAAGGCTTGATATGTGAAAGATAAGAGAGTTGATTGCTAGTTGGGTACTAATGCATGAATATCCATTCAAGATTGTTGAAGAAAAAGGATTTAACATGATGCAAAAAAGAGGAATACCTGAATGGAGTAGAATATTATGTGAATCATGTAAAGCGGATTGTAAAGTAGTGTATAAGGTGGAAAGAAAGAAGTTAAAGATAGCCTTACAAAGTGCTAGCAAAATTAGCTTGATAATAGATTTGTAGAAGGTAACAAATTAGCAAGTCAAGTATATAGTTCTCATAGGTCATTAGATTAATGTAGAATGAAAATTACAAAAATTTGCTTTGAATTTTATCCATTTAGAACCTCCTTATCGTGAAATTGAAATCAACGATGTAATTTTCAAGTGTTTAATTGAATGGGCAATAGAGAATAAGGTGTACACAATTTCAATTGATAATGCCTCCAATAATAATACTGTAATAGGAAGTTTAAAGGAAATTTTCTCAAGGAAAAAATTTTGTTATATGGTGAAAAGTTATTCCATATTCAATGTTGTACTTACATTTTTAACATCATGGTTCAATATAGGCTTGAAGAGATCAAAGATATCATCTATAATTTTCATAAAAGTGTTAGATATTTCAAAGATAATGAAGCGAGGTTAAAGGTATTTGCAGAGATTGTACAACAACTTCAATTACCAGCAAGAAAGCTTATACTTGAGTGTAAGACACATTGGAACTCAACTTATAAGATGTTATTAAATGCTTTTCAATTTAAAGATATCTTTCCAAGGTAGAAGGAAAGAGATGCACATTCCCTTTATTGCCCAAGTGAAGAAGATTGGGAAAAATATAAAAAAAATTGTTCCATTTTAGAGATTTTCTATACAGCCACTCATATTTTTAGGAGTGAGTATCTAACTTCTAATATATTCTTGCATGATGTTTACATTATTAAAGAAATGTTGGATAAAAGATCTAAAGATGATGATGAATTTATACGATCAATAATAGTAAGAATGAAATAAAAATTTGATAAATATTAGGGAGGTGTAATTTAATGATGTCTATTGTTGCTATCCTAGACCTTAGGTGCAGGATGAGGGTGATTGAATTTTGTTTCCTAACAATTTATCCATTAAATGAAGCTCAATTGAATATCTTAAAAGTTTGAAACACCTTGTATGAGTTACAAGTTGAATATGTTGCTTTACATAATTTTGAAACTAATGAGCTGAGTTCTTCAAGTAGCTCTAATATTTCTACTAGTGTAAGTATATTATCAACTTATTCTTCTGTTTAGTCAAGATTCAATTAATTTTTTCAAGAAGTTGAAATTATTTAACCATAAAAATTTGAACTTGACATTTATTTAGAAGAAAGTGTCTATATTTGTGAAGCTGATAAGGCTAAATTTGATGTATTAAGTTGGTGGAAGGCTAATGATTTAAAGTATCATGTTTTTTTCTAAAATGGCCAGTGATATCCTTGCCATACCAATCACTACAGTTGCTTTGGAGTCTACTTTTAGTGCTAGAACTAGAGTTATTGACAAGTATTAAGCCAAATTATTAGTTAAGATAGTGTAAGTTCTTCTTTATAAGGGTGATTGGTGTACAACATAGTATAGAAAGGAAAAAAGTCTATTGTAAGTATATTTTAGTTGATGTTTTTAATTTCTAATTTTTTTTAGTTTTATCTAGTTAGTTAATATTGTTCTTATTATATGATATTCTTAATTTGCAGAAGTAAAAAAGTTCAAAGGAAATCACATTTCCAATCCCTTAGATTTAGGTTCATATCCTTATTGGGTTTTTTAATTAATTTATGTATAAAGTATGTTATTTTTAGTTTGATTTGGTTGTTACAATATAACAATTTCTTTCCACTTTGTAATTTCAGGAGTTAATTTTGGGCATTGAGGTTGCGTGAAGAAGTTGTAGTGCTTGGAGTAATTAGTTCTTATAGGACTTATTTCTTTTGTTTCAGCTAGGTGTCATTTTCTGGTACTTGTTTATTGGTGTTATGTACTTGTTAGCTTATTTTATAAGTATTTTTGTGAAAAAATTAATGGTTGTAAGAACATCTTATATTAATATTAAGAACTTTGGTATTTGGCTTATCTTTGAAAGATGAGTTTTTAAAGTGGTTTATTAAAAGGTGATCGATATTCATTGATGAGAGTTTTTAAAACTTTGGTCAATGAATATAGGTCACCTTTGTAATTTGTTAGTTCTTAAAATAATTGCTTTAAGGATAAACTGGTTTTGGACCATTCTATATCTTTTAGAGAAATTATGGAGGCCACTTCTAGTAAAATTAATGGAGCAGGAAAGGTACTATTCTCTAGTTAGTGGCATTTATTACGGTTATCTTGCTTCCAATCGTTGGGAATGTTGTTGAGCATGCAAATGCTATCATGCTAACCATGAAAGATAAGCTCTTGTAATTCTGGATCTGTTACTGATTAGAAGGATAAGGTATCCAACTTAAATTATCTATACTTTAGTTACATAATTGGGAATTATAATTGGTGACGTTAAC